>MCJB01022683.1:37206-111544 GCA_002018475.1 Nicotiana obtusifolia | reverse complement strand
AATGTCCTGACCCGTCAAAAATTTCTACCGCAAATTTCGCATTTGACACAATTCTTGTCATAAGCGAAGATGCCAACAATGACGTATTATTGACACTTGATGTAGCTTCTTCTTGTTTATTGTCTCCCATTTTTGACACAAAATATTATTTAATAGCTGACGACACAAATCAAGATTATTTCCTTTCTGGTGTGGAAGATCAAACTAAGTTGCAACCACAGAGCATACTCAGACAGAACCTTGACTCAGTTACCAAGATAAATCTTTTCTGATGTGGAAGATCAGACTATGCTGCAACCACAGAGCATACTTAGACAGTACCTTGGCTCTGATACCAATTGTTGCGGAAGCCAAATGTATATAGTGTGAATAAGTCACAACTACTATACCAAAAATTATGACAGCCACCAAATAATAAATAGACAATAAAGCAACAATAAAAGGAACACCAGAATTTACGAGGTTCGGCCAATTTTGCCTACTTCCTCGGACACAACCAATATTTTATTCCACTCCAAAAATACAAGTGAAATAATACTAAAGAGAGAAGATACAAATGCCTTAAGAAGATATGAAGGCAAATGAGAGGTGTGTTTAAATCCTAAACATTAGGCCTCCTTTTATAGAGAAAATTCCAACCAAATTTTCTCTACCCACCGATGTGGGACTTTTGCCAAACTAACAAACCTCATCCCCTCCGTTACTATCTCGGGTAAGTGTGTTGGATTTTGAACTAGGAGGATAACTTCCTGGTTGTTGAGTTCTAGAGTGAAGATCAAAGCATAGCCCTGAAGGCCCTCCTCCAACCACGAGTGAAGTGGTTGGTCCGTTGATTGGAGTTGAGATATGTAAATTAGTGGTGTGATCAGACGGGGGAGGTGTGGACCTTGCATGGTCAGACGTGGAAGATGGAAGAATTGGTTGTTGTTGTGAATGGTTTCCCTGATGTAAGTGTTGTTGTTGTTGCCTGGAAATGTGGGGCGTTGCATGGTTAGAGGTGGAGGAGGAAATATGAGAAGAAACAGTGATGGAATTGGATGGTGTATTTTCTGATGTAATGATAGTAGTAGTAAGCGTGGTTGGAGTCGTTGATATGAGAGTAGAATGAAGGTTTCTAAAGGAGAAGAGGGTGGGTTGGGATTTGCATGATGATCTTCACATGGTGTGGATGATTGTATTGCATTGGAAGTGAAGATTGAGTAGATTCTTTAGGGTCATAGGACACTGTAGCATGCAAAGTGATGTTGCTAATGCTGAGTTGTTTCGAAGGATTAGAGGGAGTGTATAGGGGGGTGGTGGAGTTTTCAATTGATGATTGGCCGCTGAGAATGACTGGGTTATTTGGTGGAGAGGGATTGTGATGTGGCTTTGTGGGCTTAGTGGCGTGGCCAGCCTATTACTTGAAACTAGGCTTTGTTGAGCTAAGTAATTTTGTCAGAGGTGGAGCAACTATTGTTACCATTGGTGGATTAAACTCCCTTGTTGCACGTTAATTATTGGGCCCTAGTGTGCGGTATGGGCTCAAAAGTTACATAGTGAAGCGTTGGGCTCGTGGAGACAAGGTCGGTATTGGCCATGTTAGGATCTATTTTGGATAGAGTAGCGTATTTGTTAACAAGGTCATTATTGGGCCTTACTGAGGAAGTGTAATAGATATTGGCAAGTGGACCTGTGATGGCCCAGTAGGATAAAAAGACTTACCTGTTGGAGCCTGTTGTGTGTTCGTTGCCGCCACCATCTTGGTGTTGCCTGTGGCACAGTTGGTGGTGCGTGAGTCGGATTTCCTAGGAAAGGTGACAGTTTTCCATTCCGTTTCTGGTGAAAATTGAGGTGTGATTGTTGCAGATGAAGACGGCAGGGATTTCGTATCAAAAGTAGAAGGTGAGGGCTGTGTAACATAATAGCAATTCCAAGTAGCATAGCTAACACGGCTGCATTTGGTGCAAAGTAGGTTGAGGCCTTCATAAAGCAGTGTTTGCTAATGGTGGACTACATGTATACGAGTTTTCAGTGGTTTTTCTTGTGGAATCTCAATACAAATACGTGTGTACCTTTCCCTGGTAGTAGTTGAGGCGCAGGTAACTACTTTTAATAGTTGTCCCAATTTAGAGCCTACCCTTTGTAAGATTTCTAAATCGTAGAACTCAGTAGGACGTTCAGGTAGGCGCAGCCATATAGCTGAGTAGGTGAGTTGTGTATTGGAGGCAATAAACTTGGGCTCCCATTTGCGTACAAAGAGAGAGTGATTTAGTATGAACCAAGGCCCTCCATGAAGAGCTTTATTCGTGTTTTCTTATTTTTGGAATTTGATAAGGAAGAAGTCAGAACCTAGGTCAATTAGGGGAAGCTCTTCAATAAGCTTCCATAATAATATGAGCTTATTTTTTAGGATCCGGTGTCCCCTTTTTTTGCCAGAAACTTTGATAATGACTGAAAAATTCCAGGGAGAGTAGAGACGGGATTTGTCATTTGTAGTTAATGGTATGAAAATGTCTTCATCCTCATCACTAGTAGTACTTTCATCAAAAAGATCAATGGTAATTTGGATAGAAAGTTGAGTATTTGAGATGGGTGAAAAGGATGTGTTTGAGATCAGAGTCTGAAGGAATGTTGTATGTAGTGCAGTTGAGAAGGGTCGTCAATTTGCATGGTACCAATGTCAGGTGGTTCATTAGGATAGGTGTGTGAGACATGATGTGGAATAGATGCATTCATTGGAGAAATCGGTGCATTAAGACTGATTGTAGAGATAGGCTGGAATTAATGGAAAAGTGGGTTGGGAGAAAAGAAACGTATTGTTTAGAGAGAGAAATTCTCACATCTCTCCTTCAAAGGTTTTGTGATTTGGTTACCTCTGCAAGCAACCAATTCCATTCAATGAATTAGATTTTTATTAATCAAATAAAGCCAAATAAAAGAAATAAGAGTAGAAATAGGTAATATAATGAGAGTAAGTAGAATAAAATGATTCTTATTGAATGGTCAGATGAATATGTTGAAAAAGCTTCATGAACCAAGTCGAAGCAAGCACAAGAGCAAGTTTTTATGAATCACCGTATGTATAATTGTAAAGTGAAATAAAGATAATTAGAATAGTGGTAAAGTGTACGTATTGCTGAATTTGGTAACTGCTGATTTAATGCTAAATTTTGGTTTTATTGGGAAGTGTTGATCTGTTGGTCTTTTTATCCGGAGACTAAAGACTATCTGGGTATTCGGTCATTTTCCCAGAGATAACTTATTCGAACATTTATAGACTTTTCAGTCCCTCAACTTGGTATACTTCCTTCCGATTTGACTTGGAGCTGACAAGACTATATTTGCCTCATGCAAGTCATTAATCTGTTCATATGTCAAAATCATTTTTTTACCAATACAGTCAGCCGTTTGTGTTCATTTGGTACAGCTGAGCTTTTATTCTTGTCTCTTCTGCTGAGAAAGCCCACCGCTTCTTCCTATAAACCTCTATTTTTAATCCTTGAACCCTTAAAAGAGAAAAAGATAACGATAAAACTTAAGTTGAGCTTGAGCCATTAAGTAATTTAAATTGTTACAGCTAATTAGTTAAACATCAAAATGTAAGAGGCTACTCACAAATTTGAAGAATTGGAAAGAAATCAACAAGACTTGACAAGATTAAGGTAGAAGCATTCTTCACGTTACACTCTTATTCCTCTTTCTTTGGCACTTTTCGTTTATTAAAATTCAACTTAACCAATTTCCGGAAGCAAATTAAACTGAATAAGTGCACTTCAAAATTGAATATTAGTATTATCTCATACCTAAATGATAAAGACTTGATTTTAAATATTATTAAATTCACTTGATTTGACTTTTCTGATGAGTAACTGACATTTTAGAATGCAGGGATAGATAAACAATGTTCCTAAAAAGAAGAAGAAAACAAGTTTCAAGTAATCAAAGTTCTTCTACGTCAAGAATCGGCTATCTGGTAAGGACACCTAACTACATCGTATACTTTTGGTCTTGTTGTTGCCATCTGTATGGCTATGACATTTCCTAGCATTGTCAAATAACTAATTCCTTGTTATTGCTCTATCTTTTTTCTTTTGAATTAATTTTGCACTAACAGTGAAAAATAATATTTACACAACTAATACTCAATTATAATATAATTATATACAAATCTATATGATAAGCAATACTCCTAATAAAAATAATAACTTGCTATCGTAGATTAAACTAGACAGATAATGTTAAATTATTTTAGACTACTAGAATAATCTATTAGGCTCTAATTTTCAAAGCAGTGACCATCTAACTTGCTTCAAGACAGAGTCTTGATCTTAATTAGGGATCTAAACAGATCTAATAAAGATATATTAAACAAGAACTACAAGTTGAAAGGTACTTACATGCATTTCAAAATCTAATTGTGTGAAATAATCTTACACATGTCTGAAAATATATGATGCCTAATTTAAAAAGGAAAATTCTTTTCCATCTGGTTTTTAACGGATACTGCTGTGCATATTCATCAGGTATAGATAAATCTTTCATTTCAATAGTTATATGGAAGTCAACAAATATATTTTGTCTTAGTTAACACATTAGTTACCTTCTAAAGATTTCCAAAGTCAGAACCCATACAAAGAAAAAAGAACTTGCAAAGGTGACCTAAATTCTCTGTTTGATATATAGTTAGTTAAGGTAGTTGAGCCTCAAAAGCACTTTGGACTTTCGTATTTTCTTCCCTCCATTTTCTTCTTACACCTCAATGTTTCATCTATAAAATTATTCCTTCTTAGCATTCTCTCACAACCAACATCAGGTTCTTCTACATTCCTCTCCCTCCTTACACTTTTTCCCTTTACATTAGCAGTTTTAAAAATCTCATACAATAAGGGAAGAAAAAAAAAGGAAATACGTACCCCTAATGGAAGGGTTCAAATTCTTGAATGATTTTCGTCGATTGGTGCCATTTTTGGCTATTGTTATGATGATTTTTAGCAGCCAAGTTTCTGGGCAAATTAATACAGCCTGTAGCGCTGCAATGCTACGTAGCTTTAACCCTTGTATAAACTTCATGAGCAATGGTGGTTCAGGTTCACCAACTTCAGCTTGTTGTCAATCTCTCAAGGAACTTACGAGCAGTGGCAAAGATTGCCTCTGCCTGATTGTAACTGGAAATGTTCCTTTTAAAGTACCAAACAGAAATTGGGCAATTTCCCTCCCCAAAGCTTGTAACAACGGTGGTGTTCCCATCGAATGCAAAGGTAATCAAACATTTTAAAAAGATTTAGCTACCAAAACACGATACCACCCTCTCGAACTGTAGCTCGAGCACACGTTTCTTTTGGTGTTACTAGGGTATAAGTGTCATTTGGTAATCAAAATTTGCATTATGTTGAAGTAAGATGCAAATTGAAACTAAAAATGACTTTTGAAGACTTGTTAGCTTTCTAGCATATGATTTGTTCTTTATCTTTGCCCCAATGTTGATCTATTGATTTGATGACTAATGCTGTTTTCCGTTTCTAATTGCAGGTTCTGCTACCCCCCTTCCAGCTCCAGGTACCAAACCAACTAACTTATCTAATCTTACACTTGTGTTTCTTCTAGATAGTAGAGGGGAAAAATCAAATCAAATCTTTAATTACCAAAACTTTTGTTTTTATACTAAAAATTAGACTGGTGTGACAGGTCCAGCTGCCTTAGTACCATCAGGGTCTCCTAGATCATTTCGAAATCCTAGGTCACCTCCAGCTCCTAGCCCTGAAGGTAAAACTTGTAACATTTCTCGCGAATTTATTTAACATGATGAATTCTATATAGTTTAATCTGGCTAATTTGGTTCACGTAAACGAGTGGCAGGCGATGATGTCCCCGAGCCGTTCAATCCTCCTTTGGGACCACTGGGTGATACAACACCAGACTTAACACCACCATCTCCACCAAATGGCTTTGGAACTCCTAATACTGGTTTAACGCCACCTTCTCCATCAGGCGGCAGCTTGGGAAATCCTTACAATGGTTTCACACCGCCATCTACAACAGACGGCGGGTTTGGAAATCCTGATACAAGTTCAGGATTCAAGCCTGATTTGACTCCTTCCTATTCCCCGCATTCGCAGGGACTTTCAGTATTTGTACTTCTGGCAGCCTGTGGAGCAATTGCTTTGAAGTTACACTGAATTGATTCACCCCCACTCCCTTCTGGCCTTTTAAGATGTACTCGTAGTTTATGAACATTGTTTGGTGTGTGCATACATTGGATAACAGATTGCAATATATTATTTGTTGTTTCCTTGTAATCAAGTTGTACTGCAGTATAATGAAAGTTTTGGGATTTTAGAAATCTATATTTTTCAACTTTTCAATTCCTTTTTTTTGGCTAGTTGAGAAAGAAGTCATAATAACTTCCCTGCCCTGCTATCACTCGAATTCTATTGCTTAATCAGTTGGTTTACCCTACAACTTCAAGGTTACAAGGGACTCTTAAGGAACATTAACTCTTCATATTACATTAATGACCTTAGCAAATTTGGGAGGTTGTTAGTACTCTAAATCAAGCAGAATTTGAGATATTTGATTAGGGTTTTTAGAGGAAAGTTTCATAAACAAAAGAGAGAAGAGAGGTTCTCAAAGGAAAATGACCCGGTCTACCCTTAGCATTTGGGACTCATTCTATTACATACTAACCCAGTAACCACTCTTTACAAATGTGTGAATTTTCTTGGCAAACTAACAAAATTGAATATTACAAATGCTAACGGGGTTTTGGCATGGTATGGCAACTTTTACCAATATAATTAGCAGAAAAGAAGTCTTACTTATAAATATTGGCACCGGGTAGCTAAGAAATGTATATCACAACAAAAACGTATATATCACAATTTTATTTTTACTTCTTTGTGTATATCAAAATATATATTAAAATTTTATTTTCATTCTTTGTTTATCTAAAATATAAAATTATAAATATAGTTAGTTTAAAATTTATTGTTGTCTCTATATCAATGTATATCACAAAATATTTGTACTATTTATATATTGCAACGTATAACACATCGAATATGTGTATACCAAAATAGATATCACAAGTTTATTTTCCTTCTTTGTGTATATCAAAAATTTATTTTTCATTCATTATATATCAAAACGTATATCAAAAAAATATTTACTCCCACAACTTGCTCTAAACATGTTATATCAAAAATTTATTTTCCTTCTTTGATCAAGAACAAAATGAAGTAAGTTTATTCAAAACGAATTTCGCCCTCTTAAAATCAAATTAGACGATTTGATTTCGATTTAACCTTATAGTGCCAAATCTAATAATGTATATCATGATATATAATATAATATCCACAAATATATACATGGAGATATACATAGATATACACCATCTCAAAAATATATTCTTTTCCACAATTCAAAAAAAATGGAATTTACTTCTTGAAAATGAAGGATACGAAGAGGGAATGTTTCGAAGTAGAGCCAATTTCCATCTGTAATTGATGTCATAATAGTAGTATTAATGTCATTGACCGAAAAACCTCAATCAAGTTGTCTTGCAGTATTTTTTGAACTTCAGGCTAAAGAGATTCTCTTCCTTGTAGGTTGTGTATTTCATTGTTTAAGGATCTGATGGTATATTCAACAAGCTTTTCAATAGAATATATTTTTATAATTTGAATTGCTAAGTGATTTGTTTGAGAGAGACTAGTTGGTTGATGGTTTTCTTTTTGTGCGTCTGCTAATGCTGTTTCTCATTTTACTTGATTCAGATTATAATGGTGTTGTACAATTTTAAGAAGATTACGGGGAGAGAAAAGAAGAAAAGATTGAAGAAGAAATATGGGGTGAGAGAAGAAGAGATACGTTGAGAGAGAATAATAAGGAACTAGGATTTTTTAGGAGTTGGCTATATAATGCAAATTTTTTGGGGCTATCTTTGCCGAACGTAAAAGACGGCAAAAATATTATCAGTTCTCTTCATGCGTTGTTATATCATGACATTACATGAATGCTAACTAATACATAATAAATACTTTGCGTCATTCATGTTTTCTACTTTGGGCCTGAGGCTGAATATTCAGATAGCCCAACTCCCCCTCCCCAAGTTGGAAGGGGATAACACCTTCAACCTGGACAGAAAAAAAATAGTGATGAACTCCAGTCAAAGGCTTGGGAAAGATGTCACAAGTTACCTGGAAGTGGAGATATGGAACAACCGATCAAGCCTTCAGCAGGTTTCTTCCGGATGAAATAGCGGTCCACTTCAATGTGTTTAGTGCACTTATGGAAGACAAAGTTCTATGCCATATGTATGGCACCCTAGTTATCACAAACAACAGAAACAGACTGAGGAACATCAACAGAGATATCAGCCAACAACCTAGTTATCCATGTGAGTTCATCTATACGTCTGCTAATGGCCTGATACTCAGCTTCGGTAGAGAAAAGGGAAACAATAGGTTACTTATTTGACTTCCAGCCCGCCAAACAAGTAACTAATTTTTTAGTATTTGGACAAGCTACCTAATCACTATCAGAACAAACTGTGATAGTGCAATCAGGTGAAGCATAGTAAACAGACCAACTTTAAATATCTTAACATGTGCAAAGCAACAGACATATGAGGTAAACGAGGGGCTTGCAAGAATTGGTTCAGGTGTTGCACCCCAAAATAGATATCAAGTCTATTATGGGTCAAAAACAAACTTTTACCAAATCAGACACCTATACTTCTTAAGATATGGCAACAAGTCCCTCGAGTCAGCTTTCAACTTAGTATTTAAATCTAACAAACTAATAACAAAAGATAATCACAAAATTCATTTTATTCAACAAAGCTCCACTGGAAGAAGTGAAGACCTCAATCCCCAGAAAATAGTACAAAAGCCCCAAATCATTGATCTTAAACTCATTATCTAAGAATTATTTCAAAGCTGAAATTTTATCAAGATTGTTACTAGTTAATATTATATCATCACATAAACTGCAATAATGACCATGTTATCAGGAGATCCTTTAACAAATATGGAGTAGTCACTTTGGGAAGGAGTGTATCCTCTTGAACAGAAAGCTTGAGAAAACTTTGCATAATGTTGTTTGGAGGGTTGTTTCAAATCATAGAGGAATTTCTTTAGCTTGCAAAGTAGAGGGGCACTAAGAGAAGAAGAAGAAACTGAGAGGCCTAGAGGAAATATCACATATACTTTCTCATTTAAATCACCGTGAAGTAAAGCATTATTCGCATCAATTTAAAACAACGACCAACCCTTCTTAACAGCAGATAGCTACAAGACATTTAGTAATAGATAATTTCACCATAGGGGAAAAGGTTGCAATGAAATCTGCCCATCCAACCTGGATGTCAGCCCTAATAACAATCCTTACATTTTACCTTTCTATATTACCATCAACCTTATACTTAATTTTATACATCTATTTGCATCCAGTAAGCTTTTTCTCTTCAGGTAATGCAACAATGTCCTAACTGTTGTTGGCTTCTAAAGTCTCAAAATCCTTCCTCATGGCTTCTCGCCAAGCTGAAATTGGAACTGCTTGAGCATAAGTATTTGATTTAAATCATGAGTGCTAAACAGGAGAATAGAAAATTGAAGCGGGAAGTTGATAGTGATAATCCTGCATAGGAAGGATAATTATGAGGTCTATCAGATCTCCTTAAAGGTGGAGGATCATAAGAAGTAGAAGGAGTAGAAGACAAAATGAAGAGGAACAAAAAAACTATCAGGACTAGAAGGAGGATCTAAAGAATCAGAAGCAAGTGAAGGAACATAGAGAGTCGAGGGAGAATAATCAAGTGCAAAAGTAGGTGAAGATACATCAGGTGTAGAAGGAAATGTACCAGGTTCATGAGAAAATGAAGGAGTTAACAATGAGGACTTAGAAACATGAGCTACAGGTGAAACAAAAGATTCAGCAAAAAGAAATTGATACTCATGAAAAACAACATCTCTGGAGATAAAATATTTATTCATTTCTAGATTGTACAATTTATAACCCTTCTTAGAAAAGGGATAACCAAAAAAGACACACATCATAGCCATGGGTTGCAACTAGTCCCTCAATGTAATGGGTATAGTCGCATAGCAAAGGTAGCCAAAAGTCCTCAAATGAGAATAACTAGGTTCCTTCCCATACAACGTTTCAAGGGAGATTTATTAAATTAGAAGATAGTCCATTTCTAAGAAAATTTGTTATCGGGAGATAATCCCTCCAGAATCTGAGTGCTACTTTGAACTGAAAAGTAATGATGCTTCAAATAAAGTTCTGTATATATTTTTGCTAAACCATTTTGTTATAGTGTGTGGGGGAAAGTAATTTGATGAACAATTTCATGGTTTATGATTGGATGATTGGAACCCATTTCTAAGGCAACAATATTACTTGACTTGGAAAGTGACATTGAACAGAGTTTTTACCATCAAAACAAAGGCTTTTAGTAAGGAATAAATATAACTTTTAGAACCCATTAAATGAGTCCAAGTAGATCTATTGAATTCATCAACAATTATTAAAAATATCTTGAACAAGACTATGTGGGTGCATGATAAGATTCGCAAGTGTCAATATGAATAAGTTGAAAAGGTTTAGTACTGGGGATACTACTATCAGGAAAGAACAATCGAGTTTATCTAGCCAAATTAGAAGAAAAGCACTATTTAGCAGAAATAGCAGGAATAACTTTCATTCTTGTAGAAAGAATGTGAGCCATTCTTTGATGTCAAACAATATCCATACCATCCAATGAAACTTTATTACAAGTAGGAATGTAACTATTTATAACTGAAGTACTAAAAATAGAAGTACGAGAAGAAGGTGAGTCGCAAGTAGTAAAGTTGGTAGTCACAATGTTCCGGGGAAGAGATGATACTGCCCACTGAGACTTGTAGAGCCTATTGCTTACTCTATGAAGCGTCCAAGCCTTTTTTAGAAAAGGGTCTGGATAAAATATCAACACCAATAAACAAAAATATGCAATAAAAATGTTGTATTTGTCTATATACCTAAAATAAATTTGTGGTAAAAAGATGGGACATAAAGCATGTAACGACCCGACCGGTCGTTTTGAGCTTTAGCTTTCCAATCGGTGGTTTGAGACCTTGAGTAGCTTCATATTATGTATTATGACTTTTTTGAATCATTGGTTTTGCTTTTCAAGTGATTCGGAATTGATTTGGAAGAATGATTCTCTACTAGGAAGATTAAAGTCGGAAGAGTTGACAAAGTCTGACTTTTGTGTATTTGACCCCGTACAGTAGTTTTGATTGTTCTGTTAGGTTCGAATAGTGATTTTGGACTTGAGTGTATGCCAGAATTTGCATTTGAATATTTCTAGAAGGTTTCAGCACTATTTGACGAAAGTTGGCAATTTGAAGGTTTTTAATGTCCATAAATTTGACCGGGAGTTGACTTTATTTATTGGATTCAGATTGTGGTTTTGAGAATTGAAATTGCTTTATTATATCATTTGGGACTTGTGTGCAAAATTTGAGGTCATTCTGAGTTGATTTGATATGGTTCGGCATGAGTTTTGGAAATTGAAAGTTCAAAAGTTCATTAATTTCGATTTGAGGTGTGATTCATGGTTTTGATGTTTTTATGCATGATTTGAGGCTTCGAGTAAGTCCGTGTTATTATATAGGACTTGTTGGTATGTTCGGATGGGGTCCCGAGGTGCTTGGGTGAGTTTCAGATAGGTTTGGGTTGTGTTGCTCGTTTTTTATGTTTCAACGTCGTTTCTTCAAGCATAAATGGTATCACATTAAGCAAATGAGCTCCAATTTATGTTTTGATTGAAGCATTAGATCCGTAATTACAGAACTATAGCAAAAAGAATCGTCAAATTTGAACGTCATATGAGAAATTTATGGTTATTTTACTAAGAATTGGGTTGCTAGATTTTTCAAATTAATTATGAAATTGCCACTGAATTCGTATTTAAAAATCTGCACTATTTTTAAATATTAAAACCAACATATCTCCTTCATTATAAGGTCAAATAGAGTGATTTAAAAGCCTAACTTGACTGAAATTTCACGATGAATCCATTGGAGGTATTAAAAGCAAGTTTGGGGATCGTTTAGGACAAGAAACTAGGCAGAACAACTAGGCGTTTTTGGCTATTAATGTTGTTGGAGTTCGTCTCATCTTGAGTTTGGGATTGGGAGAATTCAAGGATGTTCTTCAAGTTTCTTCTATGGGGTAAGGTCTAAACCATAACCTACATATTTCCCTTTGATTCATTTCCTTCTTTTAAGCTTTAATCCATGATTTTAATCGAAAACTCATTGAATTCTTTAAATCAAGATCAAGGCTTATGTCCTAAATTTTACAAACTGAATATGAGTTAGAAAAATTTATTTCTCAATTTTGGGATTTTGTTCTCCTATATTAGGAGAACAACATACTCAAATTTGGTGAGTTTTGGAGGAGTATTTCGGGTGATATGGGACCCAACTAATGTGGGTTGGACTCTTGGGTTATAAACACCTAAGAGTGATATTTTGGCGAATTGATTGAGCTATCAGACTCCGATTGATTCGGTTTTTATTTGTGTGAGCTTGTATTGGTTCGGGCTTCGCTCGGGTAAACTTGGATTCGGTATCCGAAGCGAGCCCGGCATTGACTTTTGTTGACCTTATGGTTGACTTTGGGCTTTTTATTAAAGATTTGACCTTTATTGACTGGGTTTGTTTGCTTTGGCATTATTTGATGTTCTTGAGTTGCTTTTGGCTAGTTTCGAGCATTCATAGGTTGGTACGCACGGGATGGCGTTTTTAGAGTATTATTTGGCTTGCTCGGTATTGGATTTAGCTTGTTCGAGGTAAGTAACACTTCTAAACTTGATGCTGAGGGTATGAATCCCAGAACATACGTATTACGTGTTTGGTTTTGAGGTGACACACATGCTAGGTGACGGGCGTGTGGGCGTGCACCGTGTGAATTATGACTCGGTTTATTCTGTGATACTGTGTTATTACCTAATCTTGTTTCTATACATGAAATTTTTACGTTTTAGAGAAATTGAGTTGTGAATCATTTTAGAAATCATATTTAAGCTATATGCTTATTCTGTTGGGACGCACTGAGGTCATCTCTACTGTTGAGTTATTTGCTTAAATTGATGTTACATAATCATTCATATTCATTCATTCGTATATCATATCTTAGTCTCTGTTATCCTTTGTTGTCACATCATGTTATCATTGTTTAGGCTGACTGGCATGAGATTTGTGAGCCCGAGAGGCTGGAGAGATTGATGATTGTATTGGGGCCTGAGAGCCATGTTGTAAGAGATATTGTGGATCGGGCTGCACATCGTAGTAGGCCATATTGGCTTTATATATATTATTATTATATGGATCGGGCTACACGCCGCAGCAACCCTTATAGGCTTTATTATTACTGATGGGATCGGGCTGCACACCGCAACAGGTTTTATTTATTCATGATAGGATAGAGCTACACGCCGCAACAAGCCATATTTGCTTATATTGGCGCTTGGGCAGGATCCGCCCCTCCGAAGTCTGACATACTAGTAGTGAGCGGAGGTACCGTACAGTGCTGACTGACTGATTGATTAAGCGTGATGAGTGGGAGTGCAAGACAGTTAGATTGAGTACTCTAAAAGTGTGAGTACATGAGTTCATTACTGTAATGCATTGCATTTGACATGTATACTTGGCATACAAGCATAGAGATGCATTTCCTCATGCTACACGGTTTTGTGACATTCATGATTTTACATGCATATTGACATGTAGGCATAGAGATATACTTTCCTTATGCTATCTGAGAATGAAATATCTTATCTATTGTTAAAAGTTTTTGGGTAAAATCATATTTTTGTGGTTTACTCATATTTTGGTGATTTCGGTGAAAGATTAAGGTTTTACTGTTATACCGAAAAGCATGCCTATTTTTTTGTATCTGTGAACGAACTGAGCATTATATCTTTGAGTTATTACTTTTGCTACTTTTATTATATTGTTACAAGTTTTCTGGGCTATTTGTGTTTGGACTCTGACCGTTGTCCAAGCTCGTCACTGCTTTCAACCTAAGGTTAGGTTTGTTACTTATTGAGTACATGGGGTCGATTGTACTCACTACACTTCTGCACCTTGCGTGCAGATTTTGGAGTTGATGTTGCTATGAGTGGATGATGTACCTACGTTCCGGTTATAGTTGCCTCTTGTTCTTGGTAGCTTTAGATTTATAAATCTGTTTATGTACGTTTCGAACAGATGATGGATTTATTTCATACTAGCTTTGTAAACTCTAAGTCTTAGAAGCTCATGATTTGTATTACCAGTCCTTGTGGAATTGTATAAAATTCAGTTATTTTATTTTTGTCTCTTATCATTATCATTATATTATGGTTTATTATTAATTGGCTTACCTAGCAGGTTGGATTAGGTGCTATCACGACTAGTTTAATTTAGAATCGTGACAAAGCACATAGTGGAGAGTGATTGATTCATTTAACAAATATTATCTAGTACTTGTTACCTTTACCTTACTTCTATTTGGAAGGGAGAGAAGGTAAGGAACAAGTGGGGATTAGAGAGAACATCTTTGTTAGAAGTCATGTGATGACTAGTTGCACCAGAATCAATATTCAAATTAAATTTGTGGAATTAGTGGATTATGTCAGCATACAAGAACTTGAACCAAACTCTACAAAACCAAACATCAAAATACCAGCAGAATTAGCAAATGTCATAAGGTTAGGTTGAGAAATATAGTCAGACAAATAAGTTTGTTAAAGAAGATTCATCAACTATGTATATTATTGTTGTGTTAACTCAGGCACTGCAGACCCTTGATTGTCATGATCTGTAACAACACTAGTGCTGGAACAAGGACTAAGACCAAAGGAATGAGAACTAAACCTATTTGAGAACTCATTTATATAGTTACGCGCTGCAACACTCTTCCTGTTGGTGAACTTGAAGTTTGGTGGAAATTCATGAAGCTAATAGCACTTATCAATTAAATGCCTCGGCATTTTATAATATTTGTAAAACATATCAGCCATATTACTCACGTTCTATTAAAAAGTCACACTTTGATTATATTGCCTCTGAGGAGAAGGATTGATGTCTTATTATTAGAACCAAATATACTAAAAGATGTTGACTTAGAATTAAACTGTGAATTATGGTTTGTTTGTCTCTGTTTTTCGTCTTAAATAAGAATGTTATATGTGCTATAAAGTGATGGAAATGGTTGCAACATTAAAATGTTATTCGTGACTCCTAACATATTTCTTATTTACCCCATAAGAAACTTGATGAACTCTATCTTTTTCTTCGTTTTCCGAAACCCACCTTTTACAGGATATGCACATGCATTTATCTTATTACTATACATTATCCTCAGTTCATCCAACAATATTTTGAGCCTATTGAAGTAAGAAGAAATATCAAGAGCTCGCTACACACTGGAGGCATGTTCTTTCTTGATTCCAAAATTTTAGTACCATTTATTATTCCATATCTTTTGTTTAATTATTCCCAAATACTTTTAGTTATTTCTAAATATTAATGTCACGACTCATGATCTCAACCAAGGGATCATGACAACACCTAACACCACTTGCTAGGCAAGCTAACACTTAGCAAAAATAAGTAATGCAAGTCTAATAATTAAAAGCATTATAATAAAGATAAAAAGCAAAATACTCAAAAATATATTACAAGGCTACAACCCAACGCCGTCTAATCCTCTTCTCAAGATTTGCTATCACAAGTACAAAAGCTACTAAGAGTACTAAATACAAAGTCCGAAAGAAAATACATAACTGTCTGGTACAATAAAAAATAATAAAAGGATAGGTAGGGAACTCGAGGGTTTGCAAAGGACATGTAGCATTACCTCAAATTTCCTGAATAGTCTGAGCTAATCACCCTTGGGAGCACCGGCGGAACCAATACCGGGATCTGCACAAGAAGTACAAAAGTGTAGTATGGGTACAACTGACCATATGTACTAAGCAAGTATCGAGCCTAACCTCGACGAGGTAATGATGAGGCTATGACAAGATACTTACTATAAACCTGTACATGTATTAAGAAGAAAGCATTGGCAAAATAAAGAGACGAGTAAATTCATAAAATTAAATAGGAGAAGAAATAACAAGGTTCACAAAAATAACATCACGACACAACCGTACAACACAAACACCAAGGATAACTACAAGACATGATAGCTATTGCAGCGTGCAACACGATCCAAATACAATACCATCAATACCCAATCCTCCACTGATAAAGGTCATCCCGAGTCACAAGAGCCCATTACAGCGTGCAACCCGATTTAACATACCAATTCATATGAAAACACCCAATAAATAACCAATTATGGCAAAACTCACAACATAACATAAAAGAGAACAAAAGTGTAAAATCCATCATAGGAATATGAACTCAATGAAAGAATAATAGGTAACCCAATATTCAAGAACTAGCCTCACACATATATATGCCAACAAATACTTCAACAACTCGTTAATACGAGAACAATATAAAGGTCAAACAATCCAACATAGCATAGTAAAGTAAGACAAAAACAAGTAAAGGCATAAAGCAAGTAAAGGCATGAGGCAGGTAAAGGCATAAAGCAAGTAAAGACATCTATCTAATAACATGTAAGGTCATGTAACAAGTAAATACATGTAATAAGAAAAGGTATGAAGTAGGTAGAAGCATGTGAAAAATAAGGCATGCACCAAGTAAAAGCATATATCAAGTAAAAATATGTATCAACTAAGAGCATCTAATAAGTAGAAGCATGAAATAAGTAAGGACATGGTATAATTTAAAGGCATGAAATAAGCTAGTTCTCCCTATATGCGTTAACCCAAGATAATCCATATACACTAGTCATCTTGCATATTATTGGGTCAATGCACACACAAGTATACACGATTGATAAGTATCATAGTGATAAAAAAGTATCATTCCCATGAGGATTTATGATCAACTATTGTCTAAACTAAACTAATTACGAGTTATTTGTTTAAGTAATTTGAGGAAGATGAGTGTGATTTTTGTTTAACTAAAATTACTACTAAAACCAACAAGCAAGCACGAGAACAAAAATGCAAATAGAGTAAGCAAACACTTTAGAGCAAATTCAATAAGATGGAGATATCACGGGGTTAGGGGATTAATGTCTCTCCTATTGTGTTTTCCGGTTGCTTCAATGTCACGACCCAAAATCCCAACCATAAGGTCGTGATAGCATCTAATATCGCTTTCTAGGCAAGCCAACATCAGTCGCAAGAAACAAAAAAATTTAACAGCTAAAAACATCATAATGACGACAAGAGTGAAATATCATAGACACATAATAAAGATACAACCAACACTGTCTAAAACTATCCATAAAATTTGGTGACACAAGTACATGAGCCACTAGGAGTACTAAATACAAGTCTGCAAAAGAAAGCACAATACTGTATGATACAATAAACAGTAAATAGAGATAGGAATGGGACTTCAGGATCTGCAAATGCCAAGCAGTACTACCTCAAGTCTCCTGAAAAAGGTCCAAGCAAATCACCTCTGAACGCCGCAGGGATCAACACCGGGATCTGCATAAGAAGTGAAGAAGTGTAGTATGAGTACAACCAACCCCATGTACTCAGTAAGTATTCGAGCCTAACCTCGACGAGGTAGTGACGAGGCTATCATAAGACACTCACTGTAAATCTGTACAAGTAATAGTCAGAAAAGCAATAGCAATATAGAGAAATGAGTAAAACACACTGAACGAAATAAAAGAATAGATAACATAGGTCCCCAGAATATCACCACATCACAGCCTCATAACACGATACCGTACGGAGCACAACAACAAATAATAATCCTTATTGTTACGGTGCACGACCCGATCCATTATCATTACCAATAATAATCCTTATCGTTGCGGCACGTAACCCGATCCGAATAAAAATAATAGCACCAATACAATGCACAACCCGGTCCCAATATATCAGTTTATTTGGTAATGCTGAGTAACAATCAACATGTCAAGTCTCACAACATAATATTATAGAGTGATAGAATACATAAATTCACCAATGAAGTACAAGCACGAACAAGGAAGGTCAAACAGTTCAATATCCAAGAACTTGCCTCACAATAGATACCAACAAGTCTCAAACAAGTTACAACACAAGAATAATCTAAGGTCATACAATACAATATAACACAATAGAGTAAAACAAGTAACATGTAAGGACAATAAGGCAAGTAAGGATATGAAGTAGGTAAAAACATCTACCTCATAATAGAAAAAAGCATGTGATAAGTAAAGGCATACATTGAATCAAAGCACAAAAAAAAAATAATGAAAGCAAGTAACGAATGAAGACAATTAACAGGGGAAGGCACATATGTGTCAAGTAAAACATGTATCAAGTAATGGCACGTAATAAGGAAAAACATGAAATAAGAGAAGACATGGTATGATTTATGGCATGAAGTAAGCTAGAACACCCCGCATGCTTAAACCCATGACAATGCATATGCACTCGTCACCTTGCATATATGCCACTCTCACACATAGATCATATAACAAATAAATCAATCATGTCCTAATTTTCTCAAATCAAGGTTAACCATAGTACATACCTATTCCCAGCATAAATCAACAATTCAACATGGCTTTCCCTCTAGAAGGAGCCTCATAACCATCCGAATCTAGTCAAATATTACTCAAATAAGTTATAATAAGCTTTATAGACTACCCTCATATAAAAAATTTCAATCTTTAACATATTTGAAAAAGTCAACCGGTGCCAATGTGGTCTAAATCTGAAATTAAGACCAAATATCATTTATACATTCATCCGCGAGTCCAAATATGTGATTCGTTTCGAAGTCCGACCTCAAGTTGAGGTATAAATCTCAAAATTACAAAATCTTAAAGTTGAGGAGAAATTGCTCTCTCAAATCGCCTTTATGTGGAGTATAGGTCTCAAATATGGAATAAAATGAGCTAAATCCCAAAATTCCAACCTTTTACCTAGTTGTAAGTATCGAATTTGCGAACTCTTGTTCACAATTGCAATACTTGCAAAAGAGAACGACTAGTCGCAAATGTGAACAATCCTTGAGCCCCCTGATATTGCAAATGCGAAAACATATTCGCATGTGAATGCTGGAACCTACGCAAATTCGAAAAAAGCCTTGCAAAAGTAAAGCTGTTCCTACTATGTCCAGAGTCGCTACTGCAACAATGAACTTGCAAATGAGAAGGCAGGCCCCCTTGCAAATGTGAGCTAGGCTTTGCAAACGTGAAGCTTCCCAGCCGCTACCCAGCATCGCAAATGCGAGCTAGCACTACACATGTGAGGCTCGTGATGGTACGCTATATTCCGTACTTTAGTCGCTTATTGCACTCTAATTCACAGCATTTTACTTGTGTTGAGCTTTAATTGGTAGTGTTTTGCACTTATTGTGCGTTTTATGCTTCGTAGGAGTGATTCTGAGCTATGTAGATGTTGTGGAGCTAATTCGAGCTATTTGGAGCTTTGAATTCTGAGTAAAAGCCCAAGGGATTAAGAAGGGATTGTGTTCGGGGGTCGAGGACCACGTCTGGACATCACAAATCAAGTTGAAGTCGTACTCTGAAAAATTGTCACTGCTGCGGCGCGTGGTGAGCCGCACCAGAGAAATTCCTGCTGCCTGACAAATGTTGAGCTCTCTGGATATCCCCACTAATGCCCCGCATGGCGCGACACCCCATACGGCACGCGTGTGCAATTTTTCTATCTTGGCTAGGAAAGGGTGGTTTCGTCCGGGCCCGACCATACTTGGTATAAATACATGGAAAACGTTATTCTCTAGACTTTTGACATACTTTTGACCTAAAGAGGCTAAGGAGGATTTGGAAAAACACAAGCACAAGGATTTCATCATTCCTTCCTCACTCAAACCCGAGTTTGGATTGAATCTAAGTTTTCCTAAATTTTAATTATATTTGTGATGAATTTCTCCCTGTATATGGAGTAGTTCCCTTTAGGGTTTGATGGATTTGGTGTATTTCTGAATTTTTGTTATTGAATCATTTTGGAGGATTTAATTTGTTGCATCTATATTCACTAGTTCATGTAATCGAGAGAGGCATAACTTGTGATATCTTTGCCTTATATTGTTGATTGAGTTCATAGGTTCTACTAAGTAATCGAAAGAGTCTAGTTGAACCATTTATTAAACATAGGTTGGAGAACAATCGAAGAGGTTTTCCTAAGGACAAATCCGCTACGCATTCTCACAAATCTTCACGGTGTTTAATTTGGTTCATCTTGTGATGTTGAGACATAATCGAGAGAGGAGTTTCTACTGAACGCTTGAATTAATAATTGCGTGAATTTAAGAGACTCACTTGAATATTAGAAGTGAATTATCTAGAACTAGATCCCAAACAATTATCTTACACCTATTCAGTCAAAACCCTATCTTCTCCCATTGATAACCTTATTTCCTTATTAATTGTCTCGATAGTCACTAGTCAACGCTTTAGATTCTGAGTTAGTTTTAAGTAGTAATCATATAAATCTCAACTGTTGATCCTCCTGGATAGCAATCAAGCTAGAAACTATAAGAATACTGTTTGAATCCAATCCCTGTGGGTACGATATTATACTATACTATCTTTGACTAGCGAGCACAATTTAAGTGTGTTTTGCGCTCGTTAAATTTTGGCGGCGTTGCCGAGGATTGGCAATCAATAGTGTTTGAAATAGTTTGTAGTGCTAATTCAGGATTTATTTTTCTTTAATATATATATATATATATATATATATATATATATATATATATACTAATCTTTAGATCTCAACTTTTTACTATCTCTTACCACTAAAACTAACAAATAGAAACACATATACATATACACACAAATATCCCCTATGCCACACTTTAAGTTGTGCCATGTCCCTATGGCACACAATAAAAAAAAGATTTTCTTTTCTTAGGTAGTGTAACAAGTCCCCCTTGGTTTTTCTTTGTGTCGTGATTCTTTTCCAAGGGTTTTGTTTGAACAGAGTGTAGTTAGTTTTTTATATTTTTAGGTGTAGGAAACCTTGTGCTATGATTTGAATTGAAGGCAATATCTCTTGACTTTATTATACCTTGAGAATAGTGAGTATTTAGTTGTGACACTTAGGCTCAGTTTTCGACTCTTGTATAAGTAACTTAAATTGTATGATCTTAACTTTACTTAACTGCGTTGACTAGAGTGTCTTGATGAGTCCAATCCCGAGTGAGTTATGCGTCATGTGTGTGTGAGGTTTTTTGTATTCTATGCATTGCATTTCATGTTTAGAACTTGCCCTGTGTGCTTGCAAAGTGAAATAGTAGTTTTATTCAGTCTAGGAAGTGATATAGGCATTTCTTTGTTGAGCTAGCTATAGACTTTTACCCACCGAATTGTTATGTATCTTAGTTTAACCCCTTTGAGCCTGTAATCCTATTTCTTTGGCAACCAAATTACAAGTCTTACCCATTTGTTTGAATTGACCATTTATTTGATCCGTTTACTTCTCGTGAGTACTTGAATTTGTTATGAACTTTGTAAAAGTTGAAGTGTGGGTGTTGGTTTGGCTTTTGACTGGAACTATTGAAATAAAGAGAAAGTTGCACTATTTTGAAAGAGCCACTTGAATTGAAAAAGAAAAGGAAAAATAGTTGTATTGTTGTACAAATATTCCTTGATAGTGGTGACTCTTGATGTGTTTGTGCTTAAAGAAGTAGGGAGTTATTGTATATTGTTGTGAATGTAGAGTTATGGTTTGACATAAGTGCGGGGTTTTGAGCGGTAAGTGTATGTATGAAAGTGCTTAGAGAGGTGTAGTCACTCTTATATCCAAATGTATCCTACCCATCCCACAACATAAATTATAACCAATTAAAGTCCTTCTTGATTCTTGAATGAATGAGCTCAATTAGTAGAGTAGTACACTACGGGCAAGCCTATTGTGTGTGGAACTACGCTCTATTGTTGTGTGAGAGAACTTGATTCATGAAGGAAAGGTACTGTCGTTGACCTCTGTGTTAGAGTAAGTGAGCGGGTTGTGGAAAATGTGTGGTGCTTTTGAGTCAAATCTTGGGGCGAGGATGTTAAGGTATTGTGCTTAATCTGTTTTATTTATTCTTGGTATGACGAGTTAGGAGAGTAGTTTAAAAAGGTCGTGTCTATATGAAGTGTAGTTTGATTGCTCGAGGACGAGCAATGGATTAAGTGGGGGGTTTTGATGGTAGGCTATAATTTGTATTTTCGTCGCTCATTGCAATCTAATTCACTGCACTTTACTTGTGTTAAGCTTTAATTTGAAGCGTTTTGCGCTTATTGTACGTTTTATGCCTTGTAGGAGTGATTCCGAGCTATGTGGATGTTGTCGAGGTAATTCGAGCTATTTGTAGCTTTGAAGTTGAGTAAAAGCCCATGATATTAAGCCAGGATCGTGTTCGGGGGTCCAGGACCACGTCTGGACATCAGAAATCAAGTCGAAGCCATACTCTGAGGAATTTATACTAGTGCGGCGCGTGGGGTGGCGCACCAGTGCAATTCCTGCTGCCTGACAAATTTTGAGCACTATGGATATCCCCACTAATGTCCCGCGTGGTGCGTCGCCCCATGCGGCGCGCCTGTGTAATTTTCCCAGAGCTATTTTCCTATTTCGGCTAGGAAAGGGTGGTTTTGTCTGGGCCCGACCATACTTGGTATAAATATAGGGAAAAACATTATTTTCTGGACTTCTGGAATACTTTCAACCTAAGGAGGCTAAGGAGGAGTTGGAAGAACACAAGCACAAGGATTTCATCATTCTTTCCTCACTCAAAACCCGACATTGGATCAAATCTATGTTTACCTATGCTTTAATTATATTTGTGATGAATTTCTCCATGTATATGGAGTAGTTCCCTTTAAGGTTTGATGGATTTGGTGTATTGCTGATTGTTTGTGGATTATAAATCTAGTTTTATGTATTGAATCATTTTGGAGGATTTAATTGTTGCATCTATATTCACTAGTTCATGTAATCGAGAGAGGCATAACTTGTGATTTCTTTGCATTATATTGGTTGTTGAGTTCGTAGTTCTACTAAGTAATCGAAAGAGGCTAGTTGAATCATTGATTAATCCTAGGCTGGAGAACTATCGAAAGAGGTTTTCCTAAGGACCAATCCAATACACATTCTCACATATCTTCACACTGCTTAATTTGGTTCATGTTGTGAGGTTGAGACTTAATCGAGAGGGGAGTTTCTACTGAACGTTTGAACTAATAATTGAGTGAATTCAAGAGACTTACTTGAACATTAGAAGTGAATTATCTAGAGTTAGATCCCAAACAATTATCTTATACCTATCAAATAAAACCCTATCTTCTCCCACTGATAAACTTATTTGCTTATTCCTTGTCTCGATAGTCACTAGTCAATAGCTTTAGATTCTGAGTTAATTTTAAGTAGTAATCATATAAATCTCAACTGTTGATCCTCCTGGCTAGCAATCAACCTAGAAATTATAAGAATACTGTTTAAATCCAATCCCTGTGGATACGATATTATACTATACTATCTTTGATTAGCAAGCATAATTTAAGTATGTTTTGCACTCCTCAAATTTGGGCGGCGTTGCAATCAATAGTGTTTGAAATAGTTTGTAGGGCTAATTCAGGATTTCTTTTTCTTTTTTATATATATATATATATATATATATATATATAATTTACTAGTTTTTAAATCTCAATCTTTTTACTATCTCTAACTGCTGAAACTAACAAACAGAAACACATATATATACATACATACAAATATCTCCCACCCCACACTTTTAGTTGTGCTATGTCCCTATGGCACATAATTAAAAAAAAAGATTTTCTTTTTTTAGGTAGTGTAACAATTCCCCCTTGGTTTTTCTTTGTGTCGCGGTTCATTTTCAAAGGTTTTGTTTGAACCAGATGTAGTTAGTTTTTTATTATTATTAGGAGTAGGAAACCTTATGCTATGGTTTGAGTTGAAGGAAATATCACATGACTTTATTATACCTTGAAAATAGTGAGTGCTTTAGTTGTGACGTTTAGGCTCAGTTTTTGACTATTGTACACGTACCTTAAATTGTATGATCTTAACTTTGCTTAACTGTGTTGACTAGAGTGTCTTGATGAGTCCGATCTTGAGCGAGTTATGTGCCATGTGCATGTGAGGTTTCGTGTATTCTGTGCATTGCATTTGATGTCTAGAACTTGCCTCGTGTGTTTGCAAAGAGAAATAGTAGTTTTATTCAGTCTAGGAAGTGATATAGGTATTTCTTTGTTGAGCTAGCTACAGACATTTACCCACCTAATTGTTATGTATCTTAGTTAACCCCTTTGAGCCTGTAATCCTGAATCTTTGGCAACCACATTGCAAGCCTTACCCATTTATTTGAATTGACCATTTATTTGAACCATTTACCTCTCGTGAGAACTTGAATTTGTTATGAATTTTGTAAAAGTTGAAGTGTGGGGTGTTGGTTTGGCTTTTGACTGGAACTACTGAAATAAAGAGAAAGGTGCACTGTTTTGAAAGAGCCACTTGAATGAAAAAAGAAAAGGAAAAATTAGTTGTATTGTTGTGCAATATATTTCTTGATAGTGGTGACTCTTGATGTATTTGTGCTTAAAGAAGTAGGGAGTTAATGTATATTGACGTGAATGTGGAGTTATGGTTTGACGTAAGTGTGGGGTTTTGAGCGGTTAAGTATACGTATGAAAGTGCTTAGGGAGGTGTAGTCACTCTTATATCTAAATGTATCCTACCCATCCCATAGCCTACATTACAACCAATTAAAGTCCTACTTGATTCTTGACTAAATGAGCTCAATAAGTAGAGTAGCATACTACGGGCAAGCCTATGGTACGTCTTTTGTGGCATATGAATGTTACTTCTGAGAATGAGTGAATTCTTTCTATCTTGTGTTCCTAATGTTTTTAAATTTTATTGTGTGTGGAATTACGCTCTATTGTTGTGTGAGAGAACTTGATTCATGAAGGAAAGGTAATATCGTTGACCTCTGCGTTAGAGTAAGTAAGCGTGTTGTGAAAAATGCGTGGTGCTTTTGAGTCAAATATTGAGGCGAGGATGTTACAGTATTGTGCTTAATCTGTTTTAGTTATTCTTGGCGTGACGAGTTAGGAGAGTTGTATCAAAAGGCCGTGTCTATATGAAGTGTAGTTTGATTGCTCGAGGACGAGCAACGTTTTAAGTGCGGGGTGTTGATGGTAGGCTATAATTCATATTTTAGTCGCTTATTGGACTATAATTCACTGTACTTTACTTGTGTTAAGCTTTAATTGGTAGTGTTTTGCACTTATTGTGTGTTTTATGCCTTGTAGGAGCGATTTCGAGCTATTTAGATGTTGTCGAGCTAATTCGAGCTATTTGGTGCTTTGAAGTCTGAGTAAAAGTCCAAAGGATTGAACCAGGATCATTTTCGGGGGTCGAGGACCATGTCTGGACATCAAAAATCAAGTTGAAGTCGTACTCTTAGGAATTTACACTACTGCGGCACGTGGGGCAGCGCGTCTTGCATTGCACCAGTGCAATTCCTTCTTCCTGACAAATGTTGAGCGCTCTAGATATCCCCGTTGATGCCCCCATGGTGCGTCGCCCCATTCGGCGCGCCAATGCAATTTTTCCAGAGTTATTTTCCTATTTCGGCTAGGAAAGGGTTGTTTCATCCGGGCCCGACCATACTTAGTATAAATACATAGAAAAATATTATTTTTCGGACTTCTGACATACTTCCGACCTAACGAGGCTAAGGAGGAGATGGAAGAAGACAAGCAAAAGGATTGCATCATTCCTTCCTCACTCACAACCCGAGTTTGGATCAAATCTATGTTTTCCTATACTTTTAATTATATTTTTGATGAATTTGTCCATGTATATGCAGTAGTTCACTTTAGGCTTTGATGAATTTGATATATTGCTGATTGTTTGTGGATTATAACTCCAGTTTTATGTATTGAATTGTTTTGGAGGATTTAATTGTTTCATCTACATTCACCAGTTCATGTAATCGAGAGGGACATAACTTGCGATATCTTTGTATTATATTGTTGGTTGAGTTCATAGGTTCCACTAAGTAACCAAAAGAGGCTTGTTGAATCATTGATTAAACCTAGTTAGGAGAATAATCGAAAGAGGTTTTCCTAAGGACCAATCCACTATGCATTCTCTCATATCTTCACAGTGCCTAATTTGGTTCATCTTGTGAGGTTGCGACTTAATCGAGAGAGGAGTTTCTACTGTACGTTTGAATTAATAATTGAGTGAATTCGAGAGACTCACTTGAACATTAGAAGTGAATTATCTAGAGTTAGATCCCAAACAATTATCTTACACCTATCCAGTCAAAACCCTATCTTCTCCCACTGATAACCTTATTTACTTATTCCTTGTCTCGATAGTCACTAGTCAATAGCTTTAGATTCTGAGTTAATTTTAAGTAGTAATCATATAAATCTCAACTGTTAATCCTCATGGATAGCAATCAAGCTAGAAACTACAAGAATACTGTTTAAATCCAATTCCTGTGGGTATAATATTATACTATACTATCTTTGATTAGCGAGCATAATTTAAGTATGTGTTTTGAGTTCGTCAGCTCGCATTGCAAACAGGCTCTCGCAAATGTGAGGTCCGTAGTGCCAGCAAATTACAAATCCTAGCAAGTCAATCCGGAGCTCATCCAAAGCTCACCCGAGCCCCTCGAGTATAATAACATTATACAAACATGCTTGTGAGCTCAAATAATCAAAATAACATTCAAAATCAAGAATCAAACACCAAAACTCAACAAAGTTTGAAGTTCATACTTCAAATTTTTAACTTTTTACATTAAGCACCAAAACAGTTGCGAGTCACTTGGGACCCCAACCAAACATGCGTACAATTCCAAATTCATCATACGAATCTAGCAGAATTGTCAAAATACCGATCCGAGGTCGTTTACCAACATTGTTGGTCGTGGTCAACTCTAGCAATTTTCAAGTTCAAAAATCATGTTTTCGTTTAAAATTCACATTTAAACTTTTCGGAATACAGAACATGAACACAAGTTATAAATCATTAAATAGAACTATGAAAGGTATCAAATCATAAAGTGGGGAGCTAGTACTCAAAAACAACCTAGTAGGCCGTTACATTCAACTACTTGATCTATCTGATTTGTTGATTAGCAGGGTTTATGTTGCTCGCTAAGTTCTTTCGATGCCTTGCTCGCCTATTCAATCCAAACTAATACTATAAGTCTATAATTAACTAGAACGCATGTGTACCTCCAGCAATAATAACTAAGTAAGGCAACTAGAGTATGTATATCCTGAACGTGAATCTATTCTCCGATGCCCAGATTTAAGAACTTAATCTATCCAATCCTATATGCAATCTATAGTTCCCATTCGAGTTCAAGTACAGATTCATAGGTAGTATTCTACTGTTAGCTATATAGATAAATAACTAAGCATAAGATTGAATAAACAAATCAATATTAAATCAAGTAATATCGTCAACCATCAAATACCAATACTCAAGAATGACCCATAACACCACAACAAGAGGGTTTTTAGCCACTCATGATCATATAAACAATTAAAATATTATTTTGAAGCATAAAAGCTACAAATACTAGATGAAGGATGGAAGAAGCAATGATTTCGTGTTCCGTTTGTGTTTTCTAGCCCTACTCGCCTTCAAAATATGTCTCCCTTCTTAGATATGTTTAAGGGGTATTTATAGGCATGCCTTTTCCCTCACGAGGCTAGGTATGGGGCGAGGCTCCTGTCTTCTTGAGGCTAGGACAAACGCGAGATCCATCTTGTGTCACGACCCGGATTTTCCACCCTCGGGAGTCGTGATGGCGCCTACTAATGAAAGCTAGGCAAGCCAATCAACCGGACTATTTACCCTTTTTCTACTTACGAATTCGTTTGCAGCACAAAAATATCAACTAAGAATGGTAACATCAACAGCGAAGTGAAATAAATTTCATACTTTACAAAACATCATCAATACAAAATCCCTTACAAACTACCCAAGATCTGGCGTCACAGTTTCACAGACTGTCTAAGAGTACTAAAAATAAGGTTCTGAAGAAATAACAAAAAAACACTGCTTCTGAACTACATAGAAGAGACAGGTACAAGAAAAGGGCAGGAGACTCCAAGATCCACGAACGTCTGCAGAACTACCTTGGGTCGCCTGAAAATCGAGGCTGGAAGCCTCCTACTGTTCGAAGCCTGCAGCACTGGGATCTGCACAAAAGAGTGTAGAGTATAGTATCAGCACAACCGACCCCAAGTGCTGGTAAGTGCCTGGCCTAAACCCGGCGAGGTAGTGACGAGGCTAGGACCAGATTCCGAATAAATCTATGAAATTATAAACATATATGTATCTACAGCAGAAGATAAAAAATACAAGGACGATTTTAAGCGGGGAAATGAAAGCATACATCGAGACAACAGTCAAACAGAACAAAAGGAACCATCGAAGAGTAAGAGAGAAAACAACAATTCAGCCTTTAACACAATGAAAGGTGATACGATCCAGCCTTTTTCCTCCCGTAACCATCTTGTTGCACGAGTGCAACCCGTTCCCACTTACAGTAACCTCTTGTGGCAGGCGTGCCACCCGCTCCCATTTATATGTCACATTCCCGTGGCAGGCGTGCCACCCGCTCCCACTTTCATATATCACGTGGCAGGCGTGCCACCCGCTCCCACTTTTATAATATCACGTGGCAGGCGTGCCACCCGCTCCCACTTTCATAGTATCACGTGGCAGGCGTGCCACCTGCTCCCACTTTCATAATATTACAACAATCACAAGAAGCCCCGGCAAGGGAACAAATCAACATAACAACTTCCCGACAAGGGTAAAATAATGGCAAAAAAACAATCATCCTGGCCAGGGGGAAATTCAGCTATAACCAAACTAAACTCGACTCCTACTTAGCTCAATCACGATCAACACCCAATTACAGTCAAAATCCTACAATTAACCCCCCAACCTGATTACCATTTCATTAACTCTCGATAAGACTCTACTAAAGTAACACTTGATCCTTTAAACTTCTAACGAACTCCTAAAAACACTACCCATGGCTTAGACTCTGAACCCCTTTTGACTTCTAACAATTCCTTATTCAACTAGTCCATCTAACAATCTAAATTATGCCGAATAGAAGATACACAAACCTATAATCAAGAGGAACAATTATAATGAGAAAATCATGTGGTAGGCGTACCACCCGCCCTCATTTCACAATATCTTGTGGCAGGCGTGCCACCCGCTCCCACTTATATAATATCACAACAATGTCACGGATAATATTCAACAATTAGAACAATAATTCCACAACAACTATCAATATATACGACCCACAGTCATGCTCGACACCAATGTATAGGTACTCGTCACCGTACCTATGCATTATTCTCAAAAAGAAGCAAATTAGCAAATAGGACAAAATTCCTAATCCCTCAAGCTAAGGTTAGAAAAACCACTGACCTTGCTTTGCTTCTAAATTCAAGGTTTTCCAATGAATTCAAATCTTTTGCAACAATCAAGACCACAAGCCTTCGAGCCTCAAACTCGTCTGAAATTTTTGGTATTGTTCCTCAACGAAATTGGCAGCATTTTGTGCTAGGGTTTTGGGGTTAGAAAGTGGGAAATTTCATAATGGGTGTTGGGGTTTGAAGGGTGTGATTCCACGGTTGTTTTTCAGCGTATTTGGGACTATTTTTAATGATTTTCCAGCCGAGTTTTGAGGGGTTTAGACGGGGAGAGCTGGGTTGGTAATTGGAGGTTGATAGTTATGTGATGGAGGTATTTTTTTCATGGAACTTGCGGTTGTTTACAAGGTGATTTGCTAGGGTTTGAAGGTGGTTTGGTGAGTTTTACAGAGGAAGTGTCGAAAATAAGAGGGTTTTTGCATGTTAGGGTTATGGGTCCCTATTTATAGTGGGTTAAAAATCAGAACGGAAATAAATTGTCAGATGCCAGAATGCGATCGCATTTTGGTCGCAAAACCCATAGTGATCTGTTCCTACTTCCACTCGGGGAGTTTAATTATCTGGAACAGTCCACTAGGTCGCTGATGCTCGCACTTAACCTTCTGGCAATTCAAACACCGAGTCACGTACGCAACTATATCCTTCTTCATTCTACGCCACCAATAATGCTGTCGCAAATCCCGATACATCTTTGCGGCGTCCGGATGAATAGAATACCTGGAACTATGGGCTTCTTTCAGAATCAATTCCCAAAGTCCCCCTACATTGGGCACACAAACTCGACCCTGTAGTCTCAAAACCCCATCATCACCTAAGGTGACCTACTTGGCACCTCCTCGTTGTACCGTGTCCCTGAGGACACACAAATGGGGATCATCAAACTGCCGGTCACGTATTCATTCTAACAATGAGGAATGAGCGACCGTGTAAGCTAATACCCGATTAGGTTCAGAAATGTCCAGTCTTACTAATCGATTGGCCAACGTCTGAACGTCCAAAGCAAGGGGTCTTTTACTGACCGGAATATAAGCAAGACTGCCCATGCTGGCTGACTTTCTACTCAAGGCATCGGCCACCACGTTGGCCTTTCCCGGGTGATATAGGATAGTGACATCATAGTCCTTTAACAATTCCAGCCACCTACTCTGCCTCAAATTTAGCTCCTTTTTCTTGAACAGATACTGAAGACTCTTATGATCCGTGAACACCTCGCACGGCACGCCATATAAGTAGTGTCTCCAAATCTTCAAGGCGTGGATTATGGCTGCCAATTCTAAATCAAGCACCAGATAGTTTTTCTCATGAACCTTCAACTGCCTTGTAGCATAGGCAATGACCTTGCCCTCTTGCATCAACACTGCACCAAGCCCAATACGAGAGGCATCACAATAAATTGTGTAAGACCCTGAGCCTGTGGGTAAGACTAACACTGGTGCCGTGGTCAGAGCTGTCTTGAGCTTCTGAAAGCTCGCCTCACACTCATCCGACCACCTGAAATGGGCACCTTTCTGGGTCAACTTGGTCATCGGGGCTGCAATAGATGAAAACCCTTCCACGAACCGACGATAGTAGCCTGCCAGTCCCAAGAAACTCCGGATCTGTGTAACTGACGTCGGCCTAGGCCAGTTCTTCACTGCCTCAATCTTTTTTGGATCAACCTGAATACCCTCTACCGATATAATATGTCCCAGAAATGTAACTGAACTCAACCAGAATTCACATTTTGAAAACTTAGCATACAACCGACTATCCCTCAATGTCTGAAGAACCACTCTGAGATGCTGTTCGTGCTCCTCCTGGCTGCGGGAGTATACTAGGATGTCGTCGATAAAGACTATCACGAACGAATCCAGATAAGGTCTGAACACTCGGTTCATCTAGTCCATAAAAGCCCGTACCGAGAATTCGTAATGCCATAACCAAGAATTCGTAATGCCCGTACCGAGTACGGAAAGCTATCTTAGGGACATCGGATGCCCTAATCTTCAACTGATGCTAGCCAGACCTCAGATCAATCTTTGAAAATACCGTGGCACCCTGGAGCCGATCGAACAAATCATCGATCCTCGGCAATGGGTACTTATTCTTGATGGTAACCTTGTTCAATTACCGGTAATCAATGCACATTCTCATTGACCCGTCCTTCTTTTTAACAAACAACACGGGCGCACCCCAAGGTGAAACACTGGGTCTAATGAAACCCTTCTGGAGTAAGTCTTGCAACTGCTCCTTCAACTCTTTTTACTCTGGCGGGGCCATGCGATACGGCGGAATAGAAATGGGTTGAGTGCCCGGAGCCACATCAATGCAAAAGTCAATATCCCTGTCGGGTGGCGTCCCCGGCAGGTCAGATGGGAAAACCTCGAGAAACTCACGAACCACGGGCACAGATTCAATAGAGAGGACCTCAGCACTGGAATCACGAACATGGGCCAAATAAGCCAAACACCCCTTCTCGACCATGTGTCGAGCCTTCATGTAAGAGATAATGCTATGGGTGGAATGACCAGGAGTCCATCTCCACTCCAAACGAGGCATACCCGGTAGGGCTAAGGTCACCGTCTTAGCATGGCAGTCCAGGATGGCGTGGTAAGGTGATAACCAGTCCACCCCCAATATGACATCAAAATCGACCATGTCTAAACGAAATAAGTCTATACGGGTCTCAAAACCCCCAATTACTACCGCGCAAGAATGATGGACTCGATCTACCACAATGGAATCACTCACCGGAGTAGACACATAAACAGAGACACTCAATGAGTCACTTGGCATGGCCAGATACGGTGCAAAATAAGAGGAGACGTACGAGTAGGTAGACCCTGGATCAAATAATGCTGAAGCATCGTTATCATAGACCAGAACCGTACCTATAATCACTGCATCCGAAGCCTCCGCCTTGGGCCGGGCTGGAAAAGCATAACATCAGGGCTGAGCCCCACCAACCTGAATCACATCTTTAGGACGGCCTGCTGTTGGCTGGCCCCCACCTCTGCCAACCTGAGCTCCACCTCCAGCACCTCTACCTCTACCTCTAGCACCTCTACCCCCACCTCTAGCTAGCTGGGCGAGCTGCGGAACATCTGGTGCCTGAGTCATAACACGGGAATCCTGGTGTGGAGAATTGCTTAGAGCACGAAGGCAATACCTAACAATGTGCCTCGTGTCACCACACAAGTAACAAGCCCTAAGCTGCCAACTCTGGAAACTCTGTAGCGGTTGTGCACTGATAGACTGCTGATCGGAATACTGCATCTGAGAAACACGGTTACCTGAGGAACTGTGAGAAGCCTGGAGAGCTGACTGGAAGGGCCTAGGAAGATGGCCTCTACCATATGAATCTCTGCTTCCAGACGAAGTACCAATGAATTGGCCGGAATGGCGGGGTCTCTTATCCGACCCATGACCACCTCCATGTGACAAAACCATCTTGACTCTGCGGGCCACATTGACCGCCTCCTGGAATGTAATCTCACTACTAGTCTCCCTAGCCATCTGAAGGCGAATTGGCTGAATGAGACCGTCAATAAATATCCTCACCCTCTCCCTCTCTGTAGGGAGTATGATGAGAGCATGTCGATCCAAGTCGATGAACCTGGACTCATACTGGGTAACTGTCATGGACCTCTGTTGAAGGTGCTCAAACTCTCTGAGTGACGGGGAGAAACTTTTCCAGAAACAACTTTGTAAACTGTTACCAAGTTAAAGAGGGCAGACCGGCTGGTCTAGTCAAGCAATAATTCCTCCACCAAGTCTTGGCGGATCCAGACAGGCGAAATGCCACGAAGTCTACCTCGTTGGTCTCAACAATACCCATATTCCTGAGGACCTCGTGGCAACTGTATAGGAAGTCCCGGGGATCCTCCGAAGAAGCACCGCTGAAGGTAGTAGTGAAGAGCTTGGTGAACCTATCCAGTCTCCAAAAAGCATCGGCGGACATGGCCGCCCCATTGCCGGCCTGAGCTGCTGCTTCCGGCTGAACCATCATAGCTGGCTGAACTGCTGGGACCTGAACCTGGGGAGCTACTTGCTCCGGAGTATGAGTAGCCGTAGTCTGAGCCCCTTCCCCAGCCTGAGGAGTGGTTGGTGCTACAGGAAGTAAGCCTGCTCTAGTGACATTCTCCATGAGGCCCACCAACCGGACCAAAGCGTCCTGAAGGAATGGGGTAGCAATAAACCCCTCAAGGACCTTAGCTGGGCCCACCAGAACTGCTGGGGCCGAAACCTCCTCGTCAAAATCAATCTGAGGTTCCGCCATTGGTATGGCTGCAGGAGGCTGAGTCCTGCCCCTGCCTCGACCCCTAGCACGACCTCGACCTCGCCCTCAGCCCCGCGTGGAAACTGTTGCTGGGGGTTCAGGCTGCGGAGCGGTAGATGAAGAAGCGCGTGTTCTCGCCATCTGCAAAAGAACAGAGTAGGAATCCAATTAGTATTTGAGAGGCAAACCGCACGACAAGAATGAACAAAAGTGGAGTTTTTCCTAACTCTATAGCCTCTGGGGGATAAATACGAACGTCTCCGTACCGATCCCTCAAACTCTACCGAGGTTGTCTGTGAACTATGGGGCCTATGTAAACCTAGGGCTCTGATACCAACCTGTCACGACTCGGATTTCGCACCCTCGGGAGTCGTGATGGCGCCTACTAGTGAAAGCTAGGCAAGCCAATCAACCGGACTATTTACCCTTTTTCTACTTACGAATTCGTTTGCAGCACAAAAATATCAACTAAGAATGGTAACATCAACATCGAAATGAATTAAATTTCATACTTTACAAAACATCATCAATACAAAATCCCTTACAAACTACCCAAGATCTGGCGTCACAGTTTCACAGACTGTCTAAGAGTACTACAAATACGGTTCTGAAGAAATAACAAAAAAACACTGCTTCTGAACTACATAGAAGAGACAGGTACAAGAAAAGGGCAGGAGACTCCAAGATCCACGAACGTCTGCAGAACTACCTTGGGTCGCCTGAAAATCGAGGCTGGAAGCCTCCTACTGTTCGAAGCCTGCGGCACTGGGATCGGCACAAAAGAGTGCAGAGTATAGTATCAGCACAACCGACCCCAAGTGCTGGTAAGTGCCTGGCCTAACCCCGGCGAGGTAGTGACGAGGCTAGGACCAAATTCCGAATAAATCTATGAAATTATGAACATATATGTATCTACAGCAGAAGATAAAAAATACAAGGACGATTTTAAGCGGGGAAATGAAAGCATACATCGAGACAACAGTCAAACAGAACAAAAGGAACCATCGAAGAGTAAGAGAGAAAACAACAATTCAGCCTTTAACACAATGAAAGGTGATACGATCCAGCCTTTTTCCTCCAGTAACCAACTTGTTGCACGCGTGCAACCCATTCCCACTTACAGTAACCTCTTGTGGCAGGCGTGCCACCCGCTCCTACTTTTATAATGTCATGTGGCAGGCGTGCCACCCGCTCCCACTTTCATAGTATCACGTGGCAGGCGTGCCACCTGCTCCCACTTTCATAATATTACAACAATCACAAGAAGCCCCGGCAAGGGAACAAATCAACATAACAACTTCCCGACAAGGGTACAAATAATGGCAAAAAAACAATCATCCTGGCCAGGGGGAAATTCAGCTATAACCAAACTAAACTCGACTCCTACTTAGCTCAATCACGATCAACACCCAATTACAGTCAAAATCCTACAATTAACCCCCCAACCTGATTACCATTTCATTAACTCTCGATAAGACTCTACTAAAGTAACACTTGATCCTTTAAACTTCTAACGAACTCCTAAAAACACTACCCATGGCTTAGACTCTGAACCCCTTTTGACTTCTAACAATTCCTTATTCAACTAGTCCATCTAACAATCTAAATTATGCCGAAAAGAAGATACACAAACCTATAATCAAGAGGAACAATTATAATGAGAAAATCATGTGGTAGGCGTACCACCCGCCCTCATTTCACAATATCTTGTGGCAGGCGTGCCACCCGCTCCCACTTATATAATATCACAACAATGTCACGGATAATATTCAACAATTAGAACAATAATTCCACAACAACTATCAATATATACGACCCACAGTCATGCTCGACACCAATGTATAGGTACTCGTCACCGTACCTATGCATTATTCTCAAAAAGAAGCAAATTAGCAAATAGGACAAAATTCCTAATCCCTCAAGCTAAGGTTAGAAAAACCACTGACCTTGCTTTGCTTCTAAATTCAAGGTTTTCCAATGAATTCAAATCTTTTGCAACAATCAAGACCACAAGCCTTCGAGCCTCAAACTCGTCTGAAATTTTTGGTATTGTTCCTAAACGAAATTGGCAGCATTTTGTGCTAGGGTTTTAGGGTTCGAAAGTGGGAAATTTCATAATGGGTGTTGAGGTTTGAAGGGTGTGATTCCACGGTTGTTTTTCAGCATATTTGGGACTATTTTTAATGATTTTCCAGCCGGGTTTTTAGGGGTTTAGACGGGGAGAGCTGGGTTCGTAATTGGAGGTTGATAGTTATGTGATGGAGGTGTTTTTTTCATGGAACTTGCGGTTGTTTACAAGGTGATTTGCTAGGGTTTGAAGGTGGTTTGGTGAGTTTTACAGAGGAAGTGTCGAAAATAAGAGGGTTTTTGCATGTTAGGGTTATGGGTCCCTATTTATAGTGGGTTAAAAATCAGAACGGAAATAAAATGTCAGATGCCGCATTTGGGCCGCATTTGGGCCGCATTTCTGACACAACATTTGACCCAAAACTCTGTCTCACTCTGCGATCTTACTTGTCAGATTTGCGGTCCGCATACCTTAAATGCGGTTCGCATTCTCGACGCATTTTTGACGTAAAGTTTGCCCAATTTCTCTGTTGCACTTTGCGATCCCGGAAGTGGAATTTGCGGTCCACATTTCCGGTATGCGATCGCATATTGACTGCAATTCCTGACCTGGTTTTATACCTAGGTTTCTGTTTCACTTTGCGATGCCTGTGTAAGATATGCAGTTCGCATATCTGAAATGCGATCGCATATCTTGCATTTCTTAACTTTTCAAACTCTTTTCTTAATTACTAGCCTCTTATACCTCATGCCCTACAAAAATGTTAAAATTGCATAGTTTACAAAGAGGGATTCGCACTTAAAGCAAGCCAAATCTAAATGATTAACACCACATGTGTTTCTACGATAATCGGGCCGTTACGTCTTGCCTGGAGCCAAGTGGCGCAAGATACGGGGCGAGGTCCCTCCTTTCCTTGTGCCAATTTCTCCTTTCGTGCTCTTTTTCTTGTATTTTTTAATATCTTTTTGTGCAATGTAAGGACTTGACAGGTTCTTTTGATATTTAGCAGTTCATTCGATGGTTCTAGACATTAAGTCTCTTAATATGATGTATTATGACTTGGACACATGGTTGGTTTATATGTTCACAAGGTTCGAGATTGATTTGATAGAGTGATTCTCAATTTGGAAGCTTAAAGTTGGAAGAGTTGATCAAGGTTTTGATTTTGAGTAAATGACCTCGGAATTGAGATTTGATTGTCTCAATAGATTCATATAGTGATTTTGGACTTGGAATAGGTTCGGATTTGAATTTGGATGTTCCTCAAAGGTTTTGGCTATGTTTGTCGAATGTTGACAATTTGAAAAATTGGAGAGTTTGTAGGTTTTACCAGAAGTTGACTTTGGTGTTACTGGACTAATTTTGTTGTTTTGAAACCTTGGATGAGTTCATATAGTTAAATCAAACATATTTGCAAAGTTTCGAAGTAATCTGGTGCGTGTAAGTGTGATTCAAATGCTGTTTTGAAGGAATGAAGATTAAACAAAGTAAGAGAAATTCTATACGGGTTGAGCCTTGATACTTTGTTGTAATATTTCTGTTGGTGTTTTGTGCCTTTGGATAATTTTATATAATTTTTTTTACTTGTTGGTATGATTGGATGGGGTTCCGAGGGGCTCGAGTGCGTTTTGGGTCATTGGTTGAGAGACTAGTTAAATTAAGGATTTGGAATTGTACCACGATCAACATCAGGTCAAGACGACCTCTTTTTGGTGTTTTGAAAAGCGTGAGTAGGTTCGTAACATGTTTTATGATTGAAATGCATATATGATTTGTGTCCAGGAGGTTCTGGATGAGCTTCGGTTCTAAAACTAAGATTTTGCAATTGCTGAATTTTCTGGTGCAACAATTACGAAAATATTGGTTATGTCCTTAAGTTTGTCTATAAGTTTCAGGCTTCCATTAAAACTTCAAAACATCATATGTCTCTCATTTAAGGCCAAATTGGGTGATTCGAAAGGCTATCTTGGGTTGAATCTCGAAAGGATTATCTTAGGTTCCGGTCAACTGCTGCTTCCTCTTTTTTTTTTTTTTACTTGTTTCGAGATTTAGTCACTTTTCTCACAAAGTATTGGATCTTGGGAAGAGGCAATATTTAAGGAGATTTTCATCACTACTTTGTGGGTTATAGGTCATCGAGGTTTGGCATTTGTTTCGAATTTCGGGCACGCGGGCTCGGTTGACTTTTGTTGACTTTTTAGGAAATCATCAAAGATTGAAGCTTTATTGACTGGGATTGCTTCCTATAGCATTGTTTGACTTCCTTGGTTGATATTTGGCTTGAAATTGCGTGATTTGGAGGGCTAATGTGATCTTTTGACGCGACTTGATGTTGAAGACTTGCCCGGATGATGTAAGTATCTTGCCTAGGCTTGGATTGAGGGTATTTCCCCGTATGCTATAATGCTTGTTATATGTTGGGGGCTGACACATATGCGAGGTACCGAGCATATATACGTGCATCAGGGTTCTTCATGATCTTGGTAGGCCTTAGGCTATTATATACCTTGTTTTGCTATCATGCGTCTTTAATACCATGTTTCCTCCACTTTTATGATTACTGAGTTATTATTCATGTTAGAAATTATGTCTAGGATATGTGCTTATCTGATTGAGACAATATAGGACTATTTTTGCTACGTTGAGCTATTTTCCTTAGCCGTAATCATATTTTTTCAATTTCGATATTATATCTCTATATATGCGCACTCTTTATATAGTATCTCATATGGTGATAGATTCCTTGTGTGTGTGACACGTGTTTGAGCTCCATACGGTGTTTTGATTATGGCACTGCGAGATGTTGGCATATTGAGTGTTGAGGAAATTGATGATTGATTTCGGGTCATAATGCCATGCCGTATTGACATTCGTGAGGTGACGCTTGCGTTAAGGCCCCATATTGGGCTGAGTGATATTGATCATTGACTTTTGTTCCAATTAGCTCTTGTGCTGGGATCTACCCCTCTGGAGTTAGGTGATAACCCATGTTACTTTATCCCCGTGAGTGCAGGCACAAACTATGTTCTTAGTGAGGGGCTTATGCCAGTCACCCGTATAGTGCTGAGTGTGTGTGTGTCATGATTCAGGGGCATTTTGCCAGGCACCGTGAGAGTGCTGAGAGTATGATTACCGTGAGTGTGCTGGGAGTATGATTAAGGGGTACTTGTGCCAGGCACTACGAAAGTGCTGAGATTGTGTATATTTGATGACTTAACTATGATGTTTTTGGTTTTGGCATGTATATTTGACGTGCATACATAGAGATATATTTTCCTCATGATAATCGATATTTGATGTCCCTATTTGATGTTAGAGCTTGAAATCATAGTTTATCTTGATAAATCCATGTCTAGGTAATTTTTGTGGAAAATTTGATGTCTTGATTGATAATACCTGGAAAGTATGCTTATTTCTTCTCTTATTGTGTTAGAGTTGAACCTACTATTTTGGTTGCTTTTTCCTTTTATACCATTATTATTTTGTTATTGTCGTTTTTGGCTATTGAAAATGAACACCAACTTTGCATACCTTGTCATTGCTTTCTCTGAGGTTAGGTTTGCTACTTACTGAGTACATGGGGGTAGTTTTACTCATACTACACTCGGCACTTTGCGTGCAAACTCAAGTGTAGCTGATAGCGGCAGATGCGAGTGAGCTGTTTGTCCGAGTTTTCTTGGAGGTTTCAAGGTAGCACTCCGATTTTCTTTGTTGGCCTTGAAGTAACCTCTTGTATCTTAAGTTATTACTGTTGAGTCCTTCAAATAGTATTGTATGATGTTCAAACTGTTTATTTAGCACTCTATATAGCTCATGCACTTTGTGACACTAGATTTTGGGTGATTTCTGTGGTACCGTTATTATGAATTCAGTTGTTTATGCTATTCTGCTATTTGAGGCTATTTCTTATCATTATTAATGTTTTGTTTCGCATATTTTTTTGTTTGCTAGCCTAGCAAGAGAATTTAAGTGCCATCACCGCTCGACTGGGATTTTAGGTCATGACAAGTTAGTATCAGAGCATTAGGTTCATATATGTCTCACGAGTCAGGAGTAAGCCAAGTAGATTCTTGCGGTCGATACAAAGACGTTTGTACTTATCTTCGAGAGGGTTTAAGGCTTTAGGAACTTTCCCTTTTTTGATTCCTTATCGTGCAATTTTATCTCGGCTTGAAGCCTATATCTTCTGTTTCTTCCTATTCATTTTTATATGATTTTGAGTACTCGATAGCTATTAGGAACCATCGAGTTGTGATAATGATACAAATATGGTGCGGGATGTTTTTCCTTGGCGTATGAGGGCAAACTACTATTGCCATTTTGCCAGGGGGTGTCGTCTATTACAGCCCCAGTGTTGGTGTTTCCACGGGTTCGGGGCCTTATACGGTGTATTGTAAGGATTCATGCATTAATCTTGATGCGGTGTTGATACAAAATGGCAGGATGATTTCTGTAAGGCCCCGTAAAATTTTACCTGAAACTCGAGGTTTGGGGTCCCAAGGTAAGCTAATGTGTTAGAAGGTTGTAGTCAAGCTTGCTGCAATACGGACTTTTCAGGTTGTGCAATGCGTTGGGGAGTTGGAAAAATAATTTTTGCAGAACATGTCATTTCTGTGGTCTATTATACGGCCGCAGAACTACTCCGTGGATGCAGATCTGCCGCAAAGTGCAACAGAAACAATGCCATTTTGGAGGTCATTTTCCGGTAAATTATACGACCACATAATCATTTCGTGCGCCGCACATCCATCGCTGATTCAGCATGAAAAATTCCAGAGGGGGATAACTGGTCTGCGAACCATAGACCTACTGCAGACCTGACCCAAGGAGCCTAGTTTTGGAGGGTGATTTCGCGGTCCCTTATGCGGACCGCATACCTGTTCTGCGGTCCATTCTGCGATCGCAGAGTTGAGTTTGGAGAGTCCATTTTCTATTTTTTATAACCCAACCCCATTTTGATTAAAAGCCACTGGGCTCGTTTAGAAGGCAAAAACCAAATATTTTTAGAGAATGGGAGAGCTAGCTAGAAAGAAAAGTTGAGGCTCAATCACTTCAACACTCCACTCTTTTACCAAGCCTTGAGAATTCAACAAAGTGAGCTTGCATGTCTCATTCTAAGAGGTAAGGTTCCATAATCTAGTCCTCAATTACAAATTTTGAGAAGAATATGGGTAAGGGGGAGTGAGATTCTTGGGAATGGGAGTCGCTCTTGTACATGCATGTACTAATAAAGATAGTGGGGAGGTCATTGAAATTGTATGGGTAAACGCTTAGTGTTGGATTGGTTGTGGGGTGAAGGAGATCCTATAAAAGAACCTTGTAATCAAATTGCACATCTAGTGCTCGATAAAATGCCTAGATGGACTAAACCCATAAACCTCTCCATAATTATGGTTCAATTTTGTCATGTCCTTAACTAGATTGAAGTCGCTAGGAGTTTTGGAACGTTGTAGTAATTTATGGAAAGCTCAAGCGAGGTATGTTGGATAAACATCTCTTGTTGAGTCAGATTCCATGATGTTCTTGTAAGATTCAAGTGTGATTGGCCCAAGTTCCTAATTCCCATGTTCCGAGCCATTCCTAATATTTTCAGTTATTCCAGTTAACCATTGTGTCAAAAATTACGTGTTCAAAATGTGTTTTAATTGCTCCTTTCATATTATGCTCTCTTTCGGGGAGATATTCAGGTACGGTTTATGTATCATAATGCTATGACTACCACCCATGCATCAAATGCAAGATCTATGTGCCTTAATCTTGGAAGGAAAACTCAATATGTTTAAGATTCCTGTTGCTCATATACATATTTAAAGTCTTGATTACAAAAGCCCTTATTGTTGTTAATCTATGATGATGCTTGAAAGTGAAAGAAGTGAGTAAGAGATATAAAATGTGACCATCGTGCCGAGAATGAAATTACACTTGTGGCCAATAGTGCCAATGAAATGAAAGGAATGTATGAAAGACTATGAAATGAGTTTTAACTTCTTTATATAATAACAGTTTTGAGAGCATCGTTTAGTAACCGAGGAAGGGTAGGTTGAAATAACCTAACCCCAAAACTACACATGGCAGTGCAAGAGTGATTGAGGGCTAAATCCACGTATTGATGTGTTGAGATTATTCCCCTTGAATGGGATGAGATTGGTGTGTTTAGATTATTCCCCTTATTTGGGATGAGGTGATTGCTGGCAGAAAGTGATGTCGATCCACACGACATTGTGGTGAGACGGCTTAGCCAATCAGGATGAGATCGAACGCCATGTCGCGCACATGGTGATGTTGTGATTGGATGTCTTGGGGTGAGATGGCTTAGCCGATCGGGCCGAGATCGGGCTCCGTGCTAAAAACACAATGGTATATTGGTACTAAAGGTCTCCCAATTTAAAATTATTGATGTTTACTTGAAAAATTATTTTTCTCTTAATTTGATGCTTTAATATTGTTTGAGACTCTCATTGATTCCATGTTTCTTTCCTCTTGTACTTTTACTCGATTCATTGAGAGGGTGTTCAGTCTTTACATACTAGTACTATCCCATATGTACTAACGTCCCTTTTTCCGGGGGCGCTGCATCTTTAATGGATGTAGGTGGTTCTACAGTAGGCAGTATCGATTAGTGATAATGGCACACCCTCTTCTCAGCGGGCTTGGTGAGCCCTACTTTATATTTGCGCCTTATATCTTTTGTCCCTTTTTGTATAGTGTTTTGAGGTATAGCCGGGGCCTTGTTGCTAGCACCATCATGTTACTCCTTTATCCATTAGAGGCTCCATAGACATAGTGTGGGTTGTACCTTTATTTTTAAAAGTCAAACTAGAAATGTTGTATATGTATCACATGTTTCCACTTCTAAATTAGAATGTGTAATGTAATCACAAATGAAGTAAATAATGGTAAGGAAATTGGTGTTGTTTATGAAACCCTCTCATCATTCAACGAATGGTATGCATCTTTTTGTTATTCATGGGTAAGGTCGGGTAGGAGGCATCAAGTAGGCTTGCTTGGACGGGTATCTCGGTTGAGCGCCGGTCGCACTCCCCAAGGTCGTGGCGTGAAAATTTCTTAAGCTTGTGTTAGTAGTAGTCCCATGAGAAAGATTATCTACTTCATATTTTGGAGTTTTGAATTTGTTCGAACAAAGGGAAGGCATTTGGGATATTGATATTAAGGCTTTGGTCATAGATTTGCAAGATTAGGTATTCCGAGCTTAGTGGATTTCTCAGCTTGTGTTGTTGTACAATCATCCTCTTTTAAGCGCATTAAGGATCATCAGTATGATGGTTTCCATTTGCTTGTCCTCAGGGACACGGTGTTGCGAGGTAGTTCTAAGGAGGTCCTTAGTGAGGATGGTATGTTGTGACTTCTAGGTCGGATTTGCGTTTTTAATATTGATGGTTCAAGGGAGAGTGTCCTTGAGGAGGATTGTAGTTGTGGTATTATATTTGTCCTAGTGATATAGAGATGTACCGTGATTCGATGCTACATTATTGAGGCGAAGGATGGAGGAGGACATTATTGGGCAGGTTTCACAGTGTGCGATCATTAGTAGATCGAGAATGAACATCAGAGACCGAATGTTTTACTTTGGAAAATGGCCATACCAACATGGAAGTGAGAGCATATCATTATGGGTTTTTCGTAGGGTTGCTACGGATTTTGAGGAAGTTTGATGTTATTTGGGTCATTATGGAAAATTGAGGGCATTTCATACTGGTGGTGACTCCTTACTTTCGAGAGTTCGAATTTGATGAGATGAGTTTTTTTGTGCTACTAAGGGATTGTGAATGCTTGATTAACATCTTGGTGTGCAATACTATTTTGAGCTGGGATGTAATAAGCGTCTTCTAGTTGTAAGGAAACAAATTATTTTTTATAGCCTCTGGGCGAGTGTGAACTCGGGAGGATTAGTTGATTACATAGAAGTTGGAACCATATCAGGTCATAGAAAGATGTTGATAAGAAGTTACACAGGTGGGCTATCTCCTATGGGAAAATTTGAGGGTTGTATAATTTCATACGAGGTTCATGTGAAGAGTTTTTCCTTCTATTCAGTTGGATGCATGTACTACCATTTTCGTGTGCTTGAGCAAGTTAGCTAAACTCTCACAAGGTTGAGTATGCACTTCACAGATTATTTAGAAGGTGTGATGACTAGTGCTACATGAGCTTATGAGGAGATTCAGCTGAATAACAGCACGAGGTCATAGCGGTTAAGAAGGAAGAGTATTGTGAGTTATTAGATGATGTGTTTTATGGCTACCAGTCAAGGGAGGGAGTCTACCATCAGTGATTGGTCACCTAGTCATATGTTGTTATATATTCTAGACTAAGGGACGCTTGTGGATTAGATATGACATAAGGATGACGACATCGAGGATGGTTCGAGCAAGAAATTTTCTGGATGTGTGTTATATTTTACCTTAGTGATTTATGGAGATTGTGGAAGCACTCAGCATCAATATTCTTCTGTGGGGGTAGTGTGCAAAGGGAAGGATTCGCTCGGTTGTTTTTTCCTATAGTATTCATGTGCTAACGAAGCACTGATCATTCAAAATGATTGGCTATGTATTTGGGACAAGAACTATGTGGGTGGCTCTCGAGAATGTTCTAGTGGCTTCAAGATTCAATATGTGGTATCTAAAGATTTTCGGATTTTGTTGTGACTAAAGATTCAAAAATTGCATTAGATTGTGAAAGAGACATGGATATTTTTGCATCATTATCGGTTCTGAGAGGCAGTATTTGAGAGATAAAAGAAATAACTTCAGATTCATAGAGGGTCTCTTCGAGCAGGTATTTCGGTTTGAGGTACTATTAGGTGTATAAGAGGGAATAAAGTGGCTTACGAGTCTTAGGACGACAAGATTTCATGTTGGGGTCACTTGGGATGAGTTTCGGTGAGGTCCATCATATATTGGGAAGGAGTGGTGTTGCCGTGAAGGAAGGTCATGAGTAATCTGAAGAAGTTGTTTCAGCTGTGGCTGTGATTAGCATGGTAAGAGGAAAAAGGGCTTTATAGGTGTTTTGTAGTAAAACTTTTAGATTTGACAGTTTGCATGACTTGGGTGATTTAGAGGGATTCAGTTCTGATGGCTCAGTTATGTGCATACGGATTCCGAAGGGTTTGCGATGATTTTGAGCACGACTTGTGGTTGGTGCATTCTTCAGGCATGGGAAGTTTGTTGCGCGTTTTGAATTCCCCCAAAGTGAGCTAAGAGGAATATTTCTGGTCGATAAAGTGTGTATCCTATTCGAGACTGAGAGTTGTCACCGAGATCCCCGGATATTTGCATAATCTCATGACAAATGCAGAGAGCTGAGTTGATTTGGGTTTGAATGAACACGATTGCGGTTTAGTTTTGAAATGGGAGGTCATGATTTCTAAACAACATGAGAGATTTCAGATGTTTAAGAGTATGCTAGAACTATTTTGTATCGCTTATGAAGGGTGTGTTTTGTGGAAGATGCATTGTGTATTGATTTGCAGATGCTTGACTAGCACTACAGAAATCGCATGGTTTGTATCCATTGATGTTAAGGTTTTTATATTAGATGAGGAAGGTTATGGGAGTATCTCCAATTGGCGATTGCGTATGCTTGACATGTTAGTGATTTAAGTGGTAGAGGTAGATATCCAATATGGAGATTTTGGTACTCTCATAGTTTGGAGATTATATTTTTGAGAGACGGACTATCCCTCTAGTTGTGGATTGTGGAAGTGTGTTCAAGATTCAACAGCTTATTGTATGTGCCTTGGATAGGGTCACTCTGGACTTATGGAAGGCTATTCACCTATTTTGGAATGATCTGGATCGATTTGGAGGCCCATTGGTAGGCCTAATGAGAATGTGTATTCTTCACTGTTGTCACGCCTCGACCTCGGGGAGCGCGATCGGCGCTCAACAGAATTACCTCGGTCGAGCGAGCCTGCACAGTGCCGTCTACCCAACTCACCCACAAATAAAAAGAAGAGTACATTTCATTAATTTGTCAGTAAGAAGTCATGTGAACAATACCATTTCATTTCCATTAGTTACGTCCTTAAAAATGTTCAAAATAGTACATTGTACATCAGGGTTAAAGTGTGACAGATGATATAATTATAACATTTTTAGTTTAACTTTTCCAAAAAAAAAAAGACACAACTCACACTATGTCTACGGAGCCTCTGACAGGAACAAAAGAGTGCTATGACAGTGTCGGCAATAAGGCCCCGACTTTACCTCAAAATGCTATGTACAAAGGATAGAAGATACAGGACCCCAAATTTGAAGTGGGCTCACCAAATCAGCTAAGGAGAGGGTGTGCTGCTATCACTGATCAATACCACTTGCTATGAAACCTCATGCATCCATTAAAGATGTAGCGCCCCCGACAAAAGGGATGTTAGTACATATGGAATAGTACTAGTATGTAAAACTAAACACCCTCTCAGTAGAACGAGCAACAATAAATGAAAAATGGAACAAGATATCAATAAGAGACTCAAATGGTATCCAAGTGCCACATTAGGGGAACGAAAATTTCAAGTACGTTTCGGTGATTTAAGTTGGGAGATCTTTAGCACTAATATACCACCTTGTTTTAGCACGAAGTCTGATCTCAGCCCGACCGGCTAAGCCATCTCACCCCGAGACATACACTAACAATACCACCATGTGCGCTGCATGGCGTCCGATCTCAGCCCAATCGGCTAAGCCGTCTCACCACAATGCCGTGTGGGTCGACATTACATCACATCTAGATAGCAATAATCTCATCCAATTTAAGGGGAAAACATCTCAACACATCAATCTCATCCCATATAAGGGGAAATAGTCTCATCACATTAACACTGGGATTTACCCCTCAATCACTCCTACACTAGCACGTGTAGTTTTGGGGTTACGTTATTCCGACCGACCCTTCCTCGGTGGCTAATCGATACTCCCAAAGCATTTATTATTAAAAGTGTTTACCACTCAATTTATATTCTTTTACATGTCATTCATTTTATTGACATCATTGACCATAACGCAATATCATTCTTGGCACATTGGTCGTGCTTCATAATTCAAGCTCACTATTCCACTTTTATCATTATCATGGAATTTCAACAACAAGGCATTTATGTTCAAGTGACTAACCATACATATAAGCAAACAAAAGTCATAAGTGCATTGAGGTTTCTTACGCAATTGGCATTAGCTATCATTTGAAACGCAACTTGAAGCCATAGCATTCAGCTAAGCAACCAACATTTTGAACACATTACCAAATAGTAGTACAACTTAACAAGAGCATTTGGAACACATATTGAACACAAAAGTCTTTTGACACAAAGTTTATTCGGAATAATCGATTTATTATGAGTAACTTGGGACTTACAATGACATTTTGGGTTCAATTCTTAGAGAAGAGTTTAGCCAACATACCTTGCCTCGAGTCTCTATAAATTACTACAATATTCTAGAGTTCTTAGCTTCTTCGATCTATTTGGAAATATAGCAAAATAGAACACAAATTAGGAGAGAGTTTATGGTTCCAGCTCATTTGAGCATTTTATCAAACACTAGGTGGGTATTATAATTTCAAGGTCCTCCCATGGTGGATTCTTTCACCCCACTACCCAAAGTCTACCCAATTTAGCTCAACATTCTTCCTCCAACCCTTGATAGTACATGCATATAAAAACAAACGACTCCTACACCCAAGAATTGCCATACTAATTACCTTATTTTAGTTAAATTTTCAAAACTGAGGGTTAGGGTGTAGAATCTTACCTCTAGGATGAAGACCTAGTATGTTTCCTTTTTAATCTTCCAAGATTTGAGTAAGAATTGAGGAACAATTTGTTGAGGAACTCTCTCCCTCTCTAAGGCACTTTCTCACCCTCAAAATGTCAAGTTCTTACTTAATAAATGGTCCATATAGTCTATATAATGAAATGGGGTCGGGTTATAAAAACCAAAAAAAATGAAGCACCAAAAAGAAATCTGGGGTCGCATATGCGACTGCATAATGCATCTGTGGTCCGCGAAATGGGCCGCGAAATGGCCCTCTGGAATTGGGCACCGCTTCTTGGGTATGCATCCGTTCTGCGGTGCGCATATCGATTCTACAATCGCAAAGCGGACCACAAAATCTCCTCTCAGAATTCCTTATGTCAAATCTGCGATGCAATCTGCAGCCCGCAAAGTAATTCTGCCACCACATAATAGACCGCACAATGTCCCACAAATTTTGCTCAAGTTTCTACTTCGCTCTACGGCCATTCGGCGGCCCCTAGAGTGATTCTGCGGCTGCATAGTGGACCGCAGAAATGTCTTTTTTCTGCCAACACTTTCCTTTAACTCCCTAGTGCACTTTTCGACCTAAAAAGTCTGTACCGTGGCGAGCTTGCGAGCCGTGAAAATTTTTTACCATCACCAATCATATTATCCTACCTCACAACCACGAAACCTCGGGTTTTAGGTGAAATTTTACAGGGCTTTACAACTATATTGGATTTTCCTATTTAGCGCAGCATTTTCTGTGGGTGTGTCATCGGGCATAATGGATGTTATTCATGCCCTGATCTATTTCATGTTTTACTCTCTTATGTCATGATGGGTTGTGAGACTACTTATTTATTCATGCACATGTTGTGGCCCTGGTTAGGCCTTGTGGAAATAATCAAACAAGATGGCTCTTGGGGTGTTGATTTGCTTACTGCACTGTAGACGTGCTTGCCTTTTCTATAGCATATTATGCTATATGTCTCCCAATGGTTATGCTTATGTATATTTCATGCTTGTTGTTGATACACATGTTTTTAGTGAGAATGAGCATTATGGCTCGATTGATATCCCCATGCAGATTGATAGGTTTAGAATAGGTTGCAGCCCACAATGATATTATATGTTGATCAGGTTGCATGCCTCAGTAAGGTTATGTTGGATATGATTCCTGGTGCTTATTTAGTGTGTTTTATTTCTCCCTTTGTGGGATGGATATATAGCATTATGTTTTTAGTGTTGTATATGTTAAACTTGTTGGATAGCTCCCTTTGGTTCTATTTCCATTATTGATCATATCCTAGCGGTTGCTTGTTGGTGCACGGATCATGTTGTATGAGATTCTATATGGTATTTGATATGGCATGTTCTCGAGCAGCTTGTACTAGGTGAGACGAGGTTATTAGATCTAGAATCAGTGCAATCAGATTTATATAAGGTATGTTTGGCAGAAGAATGACACTAGTCAGCTTAGTATATAGCAATGGTTCTTATAGCAATGGTCATACAAATGGAGAAAACACAATATCAAAGAAGCATGATAGCAGAACAAGGCATATAAGATCTACCCGGATCACGAATAACCACGGTTCACACATTTACGCTCATCACCTTGCTTATATGTCACCTCCAACATATACAAATATTATAGCCAACGGTGAAATCCCCTCAATCCAAGCCCGACAAGATACTTACCTCATCCGGGCTAATCTTTAAAAACAAATCACGTCAAAATCTGGATCTAGCCCTCCAATCCCACATGTCCAAGGCAAACATCATCCAAGGAAGACAACAATGCCATATGAAGTGGTCCCAATCAATAAAGCTTCGATCTTTGAAGAAATTCTTTAACGTAAACAAAAGTCAACCTGGCTTATATGCCCAAAATCTGAAACCAATACTAAAATCCTATGATCCATAACCTACCGAGTCCAAATATATAATTATTTTCCAAAACCGACTCCAAATCGGTGCTCAAATCCTCAAAATACTCTCTCTTAAAGTGTAGACAAAATCCCAAATTTCCTTTAAAAATTCCAAGTTTTAGGTGTAGAAATCGATGGGTAATCAATATAAAATCAAATCCAAGTGAAATTTATTTATCTCCAAGGTACTAGTGAATTTATCTTCAAAATCTCCTCTTCTCGAAGTCAAGGGCTCAAAATATGAAACATTGGGTAAAATCCCGAAAAAGGCATCTTAAATACTCTGCCTAGCGATGCATTATGCGATCGAGGAAAAGCCATCGCGATTGAGATGAACAAATCCACATTACCCTTGACTCCCTTCTACGCGAACATAGATATCACCTCATGAACACGAAGGCCAATTGGCCTCCCAAATACACGAACACAGAAGATGAGACGCGAACGCGAACCTCTGTAGGCCGCTGATCCCCAACACTTCGCGAATGCAAAACCAGATGCGCAAACACAATGTACCTCACCCATAATACTCCACGAACGCTACCCATACAACATGAAAAGCACCCGAAATTAGTCATGCAAACACAATCCAAAGTGGTATGAAACCACCCTGAAACTCATCTGAGCCCCGTGGGACCTCGTCCAATCATATCCATAAGTCCAAATACATTATCCAAATTTATTCAAAGGCTCAAAGCACCGCGAATAACATTGAAATAATGAATCGAAGATCAAAATAAATTTATTAAGTTTCAAACGTTCAAATTTAGACATTCCGAAACATAACCAAGCTTGGAACAAAAGTCTCCATCAACTAAATGAACCTATCCAAGGTCTCAAAATCACAATAAGAGTCTAAAAATACCAAAGTCAATTTTTGGTCAAACCTATGAACTCTCCAATTCTTCAAATTGTCAACTCTCGACAAATAGAGCAAAAACCTTCTAGGAACATCAAAGTTAAAATCCGAACATATGCCCAAGTCCAAAATCTCCATACAAACCTATTGGAATCATCTTATCACCAATACGAGGTCATTTACTCAAAAATCAAACCTTAGTCGACTCTTCCAACTTAAAAGTTCCAAACTGAGAATCACTCTTCCAAATCAATCCCTAATCTCTCAAATATCGAAACCAACCATGCACGTAAGTCAAAATTGATTATATGAAGCTACTCAAAGTCTCAAACCCCTGAACAAAGTGTAAAAACTAAAAATGACTGGTCGAGTCGTTATAACTTTCTCTATTTATTACCTAAATCATATCTACTCTAAAAATAAAAAACTACCCGGTTCAAGCTACATCATGGGGGATTACTACTACCTAAAGAAAGCTGAAAGATATGTTTATAGATTTTTCTATTTCTTAAGTTTTTGTGTTTCTGTTTAGACTTATCCCTTAAGAAAATTGTCTTGGAGATCCATCGTCGGGAAGAGTTTAATCCTTTTTCAATTTTTTTCTTCTCTAATTTTTCTTATTTTTTTGTAATTTTTTCCACATAAACATGTTACTAAACTACTACTAAAATACTTGTAATGACTCGGTTGGTCGTTTTGTGTATTTAAGTCCCATTTTCCCTATTTAATGCTTTCCGTATATTGCTTATTATTTTGTGACTTGCAGTGATGGTTGGTTTAGATTCAAGATGGTTTGGGAGTGACTTGGGATATTTAGTCTCATTTTGGTAGCTTATGTTATAAAATTTGATCGAGGTTTGGAATTTTGAGTAGACGATCTCGGATTAATGACTTGATAGTACTAATGGGTTCGTATGGTAATTTTAGACTTAGGCGTATGTCTGGATTTGGATTTTGTAATGACCGAACCTGTCGTTTTGAGTTCTAGCACTTCGTTCTGTAATTTGAGACTTTGAGCAACTTCACACGGTGTATTATGACTTGCGTGCATGGTTGATTTTGATTTTTGAGTGGTTTTGGATGGATTTGATATAGTGATTCTCAATTTGGAAGCTTTAAATTTGAAATAGTTAATCAAAATTTGACTTTTGAGTAAACACGCATGGATTAATGATTTGATGAATCCAAAATATTCATATGGTGATTTTTGACTAGGACATTTTTTCAGAGTTGAATTTGGATGTTCATAGAAGGTTTTGGCTTATCTTGTCAAAAGTTGGAAATTTGAAGAACTGGAGAGTTTATAGGTTTGACCGCGAGTTGACTTTGGTATTATCTGACTCTTATTATTGTTTTGAGATCGTGTATAATTGTTTAATTGATTGGAACTTGTTTGCAAAGTTTAGTTGTGATTCAGAATATTTAAGTGCGATACGGATGCGTTCGGCAAAGTTTGAAGATTTGAAAGTTAAGGGAATTATTTTGGTCTTAGAATCTTGGTTTTAATGTTATTTATGATTTGGGGTGGTTTTGGACCAGTTTGGCAATTTGGAGTTGCTGGATTTTAGCAGGTGCTAGTGTTCTTCATGTTCATGGTCAGAGCAATGTGTTCTTGAAGTGTATTTTTGGTGCTAGGTCTGATTGCTCGTTGCATTCACGTGGAAGATCCCCATTTGCATAGTTTTTGTTGATATCTCTAGTCTGAGTCTGAGTTCCGTTCAACAAGCCAGTTCTGTTAGATCGCTTACAGTCCCCGTAGTGTCTAGTGGCTCCAGGTGAATAGCATATACGTGTGGCTATCGGGTTCGCAAGGAGCTAGAGTTGGTAAGGGAGATTTTGGCCTTCGCGTTTGCGAAGATGTTGGCCGCGCTCGCAAAGCAAGGAGGCTGTTAGCTATCGCAATCGCGTGGGTGAGATGGCGATCATGAAGTGCATTTCATCTGAAGCTTTGATTTGTGTTTCACGAACACGAAGCACTGGTACCGTTCACGAAGGGTACTATTGTATTTAAGATGTTATTTCAAGATTTTTAGCTCATTTCTCATATTTTTATCCCTAGGCTTGGAGAGGGTGATTTCTCATGGATATTTTCATGCAAGACTAGGTAAATGTTTTTTACTCATTTTTGATATTATTTGAAGCATCTGCATGAATTATTAGCACCCAAAACATGAAATTTTGAGATGGAATTTGGGGTTTTGACTACACTTTAAGAGAGTGTATTTTGAGGATTTGAGTACTGATTTGGACTCGGTTTTGGAATCTAATCATTTATTTGGACTCAACAGGTTATAGGTCATCGAATTTTGGTATTGGCTCCGTGTTTGGGACACACAGACCCGGGCTAACTTTTGTTGACTTTTAGGAAATTCATTAAAGATATAGGCTTTACGGATTGTGATTGTTTCCTATGGCATTGGTGGATTTCCTGGATTGATGTTTGGCTAGATTTGACTCGGTGAAGGTGATTTTTCAACGAAATGGGATTTTGGATCTTTGGACTAGCCGGATGAGGTAAGTATTTTTTTCTAATCTCATTGAGGTAATAACCCTTAGGATATGACTTTGTTTGTCTAATTGAAGTGTGTGAAAAGCGATGAATATGCGATGTAAGGAGCGTATATATGGGTGATTTGTACGATTCATGGTCGGAGTAGTCTTTAGGATATACTTTGCCTTGATTTGGATACTGTGCTTCTTGTTATCATGCTTTATATGTTTGTAAGACTCCGTGAACTCTGTAAATCATGCTAGAGATCATGTGCAGGTGGTGATTACTTGTTGACCATGTTATTAGTTGTTGTATGGCGCATCCACCTAATCTAAGTTGTAGTTGTACACTCGCACATGCATACACCTTAGCATTCTATCTTATGCATAAATTAGATATTGTTGTTGGGTACGTGTATATGTTATTAAGTTGTACAGGTTACGTAAAATGAGTATCCTTGACCAGAGACCTCATCACTACTTCATTAAGGTTAGTTAAGATACTTACTGAGTTCATGGGTTTGGCTGTACTCATACTACATTTCTGCACCTTATAAGCAAATCTTGGAGTTGAGCTACTATGGATGATGGAGGCTTACATTGAAGATGTACCTGCGTTTCAGATATAACTACCACCTGTTCTTCGGAGTTTAGGATTTGTGCCTCTATTCATGAATATTCAAAACAAATATTGTATTTACTTTCGTACCAGTTTTGTAATTCAAAAATCACGGTGGCTCATAACTTGTACTACTAATCCCTAAGATGTTGTACAAGATTCAGCTATATTATTCATTAATTATTGATGTATTTCATTTGAGTTGCATTACTAGTGATTTGGCTTACCTAGCGGGTTAGATTAGGTGCTATCACAACTTGATGGGACCTTGGGTCATGACAAGTTGGTATCTATGCTCTAGGTTCATAGGTTCTACAAGTTATGAGCAAGTGTCTAGTAGAGTCTTGCGGATCGGTATGATGACGTCCATAATTATATTCGAGAGGCTACATGGCATCTAGGAAACATCACTTTCTTTCTTCCTTTATCATGCGACATTGATTCAATTTGAAGCTTATATCTTTGATTTTTTTCCATTCACTCATATGTGATGTTGAGCACCCTGTATCAGTTGTGCACCAACGACTTGTGATGTCATGCATGAGGTGCTAGATGTGTTTCTATATTTTGGAGGTAGGCTATTCTGGGGATGTGAGGCTAGGTTTAGACCACAACTTGGGCTCGATAGTTTCAGTTGTGTGAGTATTTTCTCTTGGACTTTTATGTCCGATAGTGCCTCTAGGAGGGAGATTGATGGCTCAATGATTGGCCAGATAGCTATGAGATGAGCATTAAGTGACTAAGGACTACAACTATATGGTTGATATCAAGTAAAGGATATTCTTGGGATGCGAAGGGCTATGGATGTTTGATTATCATCTGGATGTGCAATATAGTCTTGAGTCATGCGTGTGTTGATGAATATTTCAGTTGTTCATTTGTGGAATGAAGTAGATTCTTATATCTTATTGACGAGTGTAGATTTGGGGGGATTGAGTGATTACATAGTGGTTTTGACCATGGTAGGGTCATAAAGAGATGTTGGTTTGAGGCTAAACAGGTGGGTTATCTCCTGCGAGAAGGTCTAAGGTTGTGTGATCCTTTTAATATTTATATGAATAGTTTACTTTCTATTCGGTGGGATGTATGTACTACAATCAGAGTTCAAATCGCTTGAGGAAGTTTGCACGACTGTCACAAGGATGAGTATGCACTTGGCAGATGATTTGGAGTGACTAGCGCTACATGAGCTTATGAAGAATTCAATTGGATAACAGTGCATGATCATGGCAGTTATGAAGGAAGAGTATTGTGGGTTATTGGATGATGTATTCTATGGCTTCGAGTCAAGTAGGGTATTCTATTGTCGGCGATCAGATTGCATGGCCATGCGCCATATTAGTTCATGGACTAAGAAACACTTATGGTTTACTTATGACTTGAAGAGGATGACTTCGAGAATGGCTCGAGCAAGGAAACTGCTGGATACATGATGTACTATACTTTATGAGTATATGGAGATCTTGGGATGATTCAAATTTGATATTTGATGCGGATGTAGAGTGCAAGGAAAAAGGAATCGCTTGATTGCTACTTTTTGGGTATTCATGTGCATTGGAGATTAGAGCAGAGTGGATGACTCTCGAGAAGGTTATAATGGGTTTGAGATTCATATGTAGTATTTAATGATTCTTGAATTTGTATATGGCTAAGATATTAGATTTGCATTGGATGGTGCTAAGACTTGCGGTATTTCTATATCATCACTGATTCTACATTTCAGCATTAGAGAGATGAAAAAATAACATCAAATTCATAGAGGGTCTCTTCTAAGCGGGAATTTTAGTTTGTGGTACTATTGGGTGCTTAAGAGGATATAAAGTGGCTTATGGTTCTTAGGACGATGTGGTTTCAAGTTAGGATCTCTTGGGGGTGAGCTTGATTTAGGGCCATAGTTCTGGGACAGAGAAGTAGTATCTTGAAGGTAACAGGAATAATTCAAAGAAGTTAGCTCAACTTAGTGGTGGTTTGAATCAACATAGTAGCGGAAATTATCGCTTCCTTAGGTATGATAAGGCTTTGCAGGCATTTTGCATCAATAATTTTGGGCTTGGTAGTTTACGTAACTTGGTTGGTTCAAAGGAATTAATTTTTGATGGCTTGGTTATGTGCAAATGGGTTCGAAGAGTGTATGATGATCATGACCACGACTCGGGTTGATATCTTCTACGAGTATAGAAGGTTTGTTATGTGTTGCGATGTTCTCCTGGATTGAGTTAAGTGAAAGTTTTTTGTTTATGGGGTGTCTATCCTACCTTTGATTCAGAGTTGATTATGAGATTCCCACAATTTCATATGATAGCATGATAGATACGGTGCACCATGTGGGATTGAGATTATACGGACAAGGTTTCAGCTCAGTTTCAAAGGGAAGATCATGATTTGTAGACAGTACGGGAGATTACAGCTGTTAAGAAGGATGCTAAAACTATCTGATATCATCTGAGAGAGGTGTGTGTTGTAGAAGACTCATTGTGTTTTGACTTGCGGATGCTTGATTGGTACTATAGAGATCGCATGGTTGGTAACCGTGATGTTCAGGTTTTGCTACCCGACGTGTAAGATTCATGGGAGTGTTTCTCATAAAGTGATTGTGTATGCATGATTTGGCAGCCATTGTTAGTGGAGGAGTTAGGAATCAGATATGGAGATTCTTGTATTCTTGAGGTTTAAAGATTAGGTATTCTCAGAGGCAAACTATTCCTTGGTTGCGGACTGTGAAGATATGTTAAGGGTTTGACAGCTGATTGTATGTATTATGCATAGGTCACGGTGAACTTTTAGAAGATTATTTACCCATTCTGGGATGATCGAAATTGGTTTAGGGGCCAATTGGTAGGCCTATTTGGTTACTCAGCACATCAATTGTAGGGGTGTGTCATCATCTAGAGTTGATCTTATTCGTGCTCAGATATATTCCATGTGTTACTCTCTTACACTACGATGGGTTGTAAGACTACTTGGATATTCACACGTATGATCTGGTTCTGTTTAGGCCTTGTTGCGAGATTTGAGTGTGATGGATCTTGTGTGTTGAGTTGCTTATTGCACCTTAGTCGTGCTTTTCCTATCTGTGGTATATGGTGTTGTACGTTTCTCCATGGTTATGATCATGTACTTCGTGTGCCTGCAGTTGTTATGCATTTTGTTGAGAATGAGCATTTGGGCTCGGTGGAATTCAATATGGATGGATATATTGGATTAGGTTACATGTTGTAACACAGTTATTTTAGGATATGATCCTTTGTGCTTATTTCATGTGTTTTGCTTCTCCCTTGTGGGACGGGTTCATAGCATTGTGCTTTGTGGTTGTATCTGCGGAACTTGTTAGACAGTTCCCTTATTTGGTTCTCCTTCCATTATTGGTCACCTTCGAGTTGTTGCAAGTTTGGTGCCCGGATTGCTTGTATGTGGTTCTAGATAGCCTTTGGTGTGGCCTGTCAACCGAGCAACTTGTACTGGGTGAAATTAGGTTATTGGACATGGAATTAGTGCCATCAGATTTAGTTAATGTATGTTTGGAAGAATAATGTCATTTGTCAGCTTAGAATTTGGTAATGTTCTTATCTAGTGAGAGAGCTTCACGACTTGTTGATTTGATGGGTGGTTATGAGTTTTTACGTGTTTCTTTTAGCATTAGCAGTTTCGCAAAGGTTTGAACAAGATTTTATTTGATATGAGGTATGTTGCCGGCATAGAATTTTGTAATGAGCAGCTATTGCGGTCTGAAGATATTAGTATGAACACATAAGTTATGTAGTACATCATATGGTTATATCATGGGAATATAGTTAAGGCTTGATGCAGCTTGTAGAGACTCACAGTGTATATATGCGAGAATCGGATCTTATAAGGAGTTTCGGATGTTCAAATTTGGTTCTAAGGCTTGTAGATTAAAGTTGAGGAAAGAATCTTCAGTGGGGATTGTGCTGATGGACTTATATAAATTCTGATGATATGGGATTATCCATGGGTATGTGTATGATGAGTGTGTGCAAAGTTTGGTTGTGATACGAAATGATTAAGTGCAATTCGGACGCGTTAGGTGGAGTTTGAAGATTTGAAAGTTAAGAGAATTACGAAGTGCATTTGGTCTGAAGCTTTGCTTTTTGCTTCGCGAATGCAAAGCAGTGGTCTCGTTTGAGAAGAGTACTGTTGTGTAGTGTATTTAAGATGTTATTTCGGGATTTTGAGCTCATTTCTCATATTTTGGACCCTAGGCTTTGAGAGGGGCGATTTCTCATCGAGATTTTCATACTAGACTTTGGGGTAAGTAATTTTTATTCATTTTTATGTTATTTCAAGAATCTGCTGAATTATTAACACTCAAAACATGAAATTTTGAGATCGAATTTGGGATTTTGACTACACTTTAAGAGAGTATATTTTGAGGATTTGAGTACTGATTTGGACTCGGTTTTGGAATCTAATCATATATTTGGACTTGGCAAGTTATGGGTCATCATATTATGATATTATTTCCGTGTTTAGGGCACGCGCCCAGGTGACTTTTGTTGAATTTTTGATAATTCATTAAAGATTGAGGCTTTATAAGTTGTGATAGTTTCCTATGGCATTGGTTCTGGGGTTGAGGTTTGGCTAGATTTGAGCCGGTTAGAGGTAATTTCTCAAGAAAATGTGATTTTGGAGCTTTGGACAAGCTCGGATGAGGTAAGCACCTTGCCTAATCTTATTGAGGGAATAACACTTAGGAATAACTTTATTTCTCCAATTGAAATATGTGAAAAATGACGTATATGCGAGGTGAGGAGCGTATATACGAGTGCTATGTATGATTCATGATCGGAGTAGTCTTTAGGATATAGTATGCCTTAATTTTGATATTGTTCTTCTTGCTATCATGCTTTATATATTTGAATGACTCCGTGAACTCTGTGAATCATGCTAGGGATCATGTGCAGGTGGTGATTACCCGTTGAGCATGATATTTGTTGTTGTATGACGTATCCTCCTGATTTGAGTTGTAGTTGTACACTCGCACATGCATACACCTTAGCATTCTATCTTCTTCACACCATGAGTATGTGACTTGATATTCATTATTCATACATATGTATTCTTGTATATGATTTATGTGTGATGGACTGGATTGACAGCACGTGAGTTGTCCGTGCGGGATGAGTTATTTAGGCATGTAAGTTGTCCATGCGATAATTATGATTAAGACATATGAGTTGTCTATGCGGTTATGACACATGAGTTGTCCGTGCACGTGAGTTGTTCGTGCAACGTGAGATTTAGCTATGTTATTCATTAATTATTGATGTTATTTTATTCGAGTTGCGTTATTGGTTGTCTGGCTTACCTAACGGGTTAGATTAGGTGCCACCACGACTTGGTGAGATTTTTTGTCGTGATAGATTTAGGGGTTCCTAGGGTGCAATTTGAAGGTTTGGAGAGTTCATAGGTTTGGCTGGAAGTTGACTTTGATGATATCGGACTCAGATTATTGTTTCTGGACTTGGAATGGGTTCATATAGTGGTTTGGAACTTGTGTGCAAAGTTTTGTTCGAATCCAGAATATTTAGGTATAATTCGGACGTTTCGGTAAAGCAGGAGGTTTGGAAGTTAAGAGATGGATTTTGGCTTCAATTTGCAAATTTAATTTTATTCGTGATGGTTTGGGTCTTTGGATACTTGTTGGCATGATCAGACGGGCTTCTGAGAGGTTCGAATGTAATTCGAATTAATTCTGGATTATTTTGTTTCATATTGGCAGAATTGTTTCTGGTCTGTTGCACTTGCGAAGGTTTTGGTGCAGGTGTGAGGTCGTGGAAGCAGCCCAGGTAGTCATCTGCATAATTGCATAAGCGTGAGTAGAAGTATAGATTAGCTTGAGCTTAGGAGCCCGTATGTGTGGATGTAGCTGCGCAATTGCACACTTGCTAGGGTTGAGCGGAGACACAACTCCACAGAAGCAGACAATGTAGCCTAAAAGCGAAAGTGGACTGTTTAAATGGAGCTTGCATCTGCGAGGGAGATGTCGTAGAAATGACGTCGTGAAAGCGACTAAGTTGTCCGCAGAAGCGAAAATCACTGACATAATGTTATAATTCGAGGCTTTGGCTTATTTTCACTATTTTGAGAGCTGGATTTGGAGGTTGGTAAGAGCCAACCTGTGAGGAGATTTTCATCACTGCTTTGTGGTTAAGTGATTTCCACTTGGATTTGACTATATATCTTGAATACCCGTGGATTTATACACTTGAATAATGAGATATTGGAGGAAAAATTAGGAATTTTTGTCTACACTTTAAGAGAATGAATTTTGGGGATCTGATGGTCGATTTGGACATGGTTTTGGAATCTATTCACATTTTTGGATTCATGGGGGTTATGGGTAGTCGAGATCCACCCCTTGATTCTGATTTTGATAGTGTGGGCCAAGGTTGACTTTTATTGACATGGAGATTTGATTACAGATTTGAATTTTATTGTTTGAAATTAATTTCTATGGCTTTGTTTGATGTTATTGGGTTGTATTTGATGAGACTTTTGGAGTTGAATTTTTGATGATTTGGCATTTTTGGTGATTTCTAGCTACCGGGTGGAGTAAGTCTCTTGGCTAACCTTATTAAGAGGTAAAAACCCCTAGGATTTGACTTGATTTCTATGTGTTTAAGGTATTGTGGGTGGTGTATGTGCAGGGTGGCGAGCGTATATACACTTACCAAGTTTACATCATAATTGGGGTAGAATTGAGATACTTTATGCCTTGTTTCGATTATGTGCTCTTCTTGATTCATGATTTTATTTGGCTTATATGACTATGTTCTCTCTCTTATTCATGTTAGAGATCATGCCTAGGTTTATGATTATTGATGAAGACATGGGAGCTTATTCTTGATATGTTGAATTGCTTGAATCATCTGTAGTCATATAGAAATTCCTTGTGCATATTTTATCTTTTAATTCTCAGGTATATGCATACATTTTGTATATGGATGCGTGATTTGAACTGAGATTTGTGGCACGAAAGTTTAGGTCGTGTGGATCAAAATACAGTTATGGCACACATGACATGATAAATGGATATTTTGTTATAATTGAGCTAACAAGCTCCTTTTTGTGCTTAGATAATGATTCAACCCTCTAGAGTCAGGTGATAACCTATATTACTTTGGGTCTTGTGCGTTTTCTTGATACATGGATTGTGTATCAAGAAGATATATGGATTTTGTATCGTGGTCAATGGATCGTGTACTGGTTATGGTAAGAGATAGATTTTGAGCATGCATAGATACATTTTACTTATTTAGCAGCATTTATTAGATGCTAATTTTTGCGTACCCTCTTTACATGCTAGTTGGGAGCCTCGACTCGTTTGTTTGAAGTATTCCATCTTTAAATACCATATCTGAGCAGCGTTATGATTATCTCTTGATTTGGAAAACCATGCTTTATAACCTTCGACTGTTGATATCTTTGATACTTGTTATTCATGAGATTATTTACTGTTTTGGTTCTAAGCTCTGTTATTTATTTATGTGGTGTAGTATCTTGATGCTTATAGCCTCGCTACTGCTTCTTCGAGGTTAAATTTGATACTTACTAGGTACCGACTATGGTATGCTCACACTACGCTTCTGCACATATTTTTGTGCAGATCCTTGGGTGAGTACTAGTGGAGCCTTTTGTTTAGTGTAGCGTTCGGTCAGAGACCTAGGGTGAGATGCACTCTACGAATTCATTTAGCAGTGCCCGAGTCCCTGTCCTTTTGCCATTTCTTATCTATTTTATCGTTTCAGACAACATTGATCATGTATTCAGGCATGTACTTATTAAGTAATTGCTCGTGCACTTGTGCCATCTAGTTATTGGGGGTTGTACTGTTTTGGCCGTGTTCGGGCCATGAGGTGACTGTATCAGATACTTTACTATTTTGAGATTATTCTTGTCTTAGCAAGTACGGTAGGCACCATCACGGCGTAGGGTGTGATTTTGAGTCGTGACAAGTTGGTATCAGAGCCCTATGTTAGGTAGGTTTCATGAGCCATGAGAACATCTAGTAAAGTGTTGTAAATCGGTACGGAGACATCCGTACTTATCTCCTAAAGGCTACATCAGGTTAGGCAACTTCTCTTTTTTTTCATTATCTACAGTGAGAATTTGTTTATTTCAAAGTTTGGATATTTGCTAATTTATTCTCTCATAGATGGTGTGGACATATTCATCTGGAGTAACTAGGCAGGCGCCAGTACCCCAGGCCAGCGCCGCGAATGGCTGGGGCTAAGCTAGAGGTAGGGGTGGAGCACGTGCTGAAATTAAAGGCCTCTTAGAGCAACTGTTGTGGAGCCACTAGTAGGTCATGTCGAGGAGCAGGTTCCTGAACAGAGAGAGTCAATTAGACAGTTCAGGTCCTAGGGGGGTTTATTGCTACCCATGTACGTCAGGATGCCCTCGTTTGTCTGGTTGGACTTGTGAAGGGTTTGGCACAGACCGGAGTACTTCATGTGGCATCAGCTACACTTAAGGCCATATGAGGGGCACATACTCCTGTTATTCAAACTCTTGAGCAGGTTGCCGTCATGTATCATACATTAGAAGTAGTACTAATTGGGGGAGATCCTCCCTTGGTTGCGATTAGGTCAGTAATGGAGGCCTCTATGTCTAAGAAGGAGCAGAGAGGTTTAATCAGTTTAGGAAGATGGGCCCTCCATGGTTTGATGGTGAACCTTTGGATGATGCACATGATTTCTTAGATGGCTGTCATGAGATTCTACGGAATCTTGGTTTGGTTGAGTTGAATGGGGTGATTTCACTTCTTTCCAGCTCAAGGGTCTGTCAAGAGGTGGTGGTAGTCATATGAGAATAGTAGGCCAGCAGGGTCACTTTCACTCAATTTGGGTGAGCTTTCACATATCTTATTAGAGAAGTTCATTCCCCTCATGAATAAGGAGGAGATGTGTGGCCAGTTTCAGCACCTTTAGCAGGGTTATATGTATAAGACCGAGTATGAGATGAGATTTTCTAAGCTATCTTGTCATGCAGCTTTTCTTGTCCCCACCGAGGTTGAGAAGGTGAGGAGGTTGATAGCGGGATTGTATTTTGGTATCAAGATTATTATGGATAGGGAGGCAAAGATTGGGACTACATTCCTTTAGGTTGTGGATATAGTGCACATGATTAAACCCATTTGGGGTCAGGGTAGGGACATGGTGATGAGAGGCAAGAGGGCCGACCTTCTTGAATTTCAACGGTACCTCGTCTAGAGGTAGAGACTATTTGGGAAAGGCCACTTTAGTAGGCTAGTTCCTTCAGCTTATCAGCTTGCTTGTGGCATTCCTGTATGGTGTTCATTTAGAACATTATCAGCATAGAGTTCCCACCATGCTATATCAGTCTAGGGTTCATCCAGTGGGTACTCAGGTTACAAGAGACACCCCCAGATTTAGCTGCTATTCTCAACTCGAGGTTGTTTCGAGTGTGGAGAGGTAGGTCATATCAAGGGGGATTGCCCAGGCATGGTAGATACGCAGCACAGTAAGGTTCTCATGCTGTGGCTCCAGTGCCAATTGTTACACATTGGCCCCACTAGCTAGACGGGGAGCTCAAGCAGTCAAGGGATGTCCCAAGAGTGCAGGTCAGTCGGGCAGAGGCAGGCCAACTATTATGCATTTTCGAGTAGACTCGAGGCGGAGATTTCTGATGGAGTTGTTTCATGTATTGTTTCAGTCAGTCACAGAGATATATCAATTCTATTTGACACCCGGTTCTATATATCCCTATATGTCATCGTACTTTGCATCATATTTGGATTTGCCCTGTAGTTCTCTTGATATCCATGTTCATGTATCTACACCTGTTTATGACTTTATTGTGGTGGATCATGCGTATTGATCTTGTGTGGTTAACATTGGGGCTTATTATACTAGTGTTGATATTTTTTTTCTTAGCATGATGGATTTTGGTGTGATTTTGGGTATGGATTGGTTATCTCTGTGTCGTGCTATCTTGATTGTCACAGTAAGACCGGGATATTCACTATGCCGGTGCCAAGGTTGAAATGGAGAGGTTCTTTTGGCCATACTTAAAGTATAGTGAGATCATTTTTGAAGGCGCAACAGATAGTTGAGAAGGGGTGTTTAGCGTATTTGGATTTTGTTAGAGATGTTAGTGCTGATACCCCTACTATTGGGTCAGTTTCAGTAATGAAGGAGTTATTTGATGTATTTCCTACCTACCTGGCATGCGACCTAATAAGGATATTGATATTGGTATTGACTTGGTGCCGGGCACTCAACCCATATTTATCCCATTGTATCTCATAGCTACAGTGAGATGAAGCAATTGAAGGAGCAGTTGCAAGAGTTGTCGGATAAGGGGTTCATCAGGCCTAGTATATAACCTTAGGGTGCACCAGGTTTGCTTGTGAAGAAGAATGATAGTTCTATGAGGATGTGCATTGACTAAAGGCAATTGAACAAGGTGACAGTCAAGAATAAGTATCCATTGCCTCATATTGATGATTTATTTGATTAGTTACAGGGTGTCAAGGTTTTCTCAAAGATTGACTTGAGATTGGGTTATCACCAATTGAAGATTAGGACTTCAGACATATTTAAGACGGCTTTCAAGACTCGTTATGGGCATTATGACTTTTTGGTGATATCTTTGGTTCGACCAATTCCTAGCAACTTTAATGCATTTGATGAATAGTGTGTTCCAGCCTTATTTGGATTCTTTTGTCATTGTGTTCAGTGATGATATCTTGGTGAATTCCCATAGTGCTAAGGAGCACGAGCAGCACTTGAGGATTGTCCTCGAGATTTTGAGAGAGAAAAAGTTATGTGCTAAGTTCTCTAAGTGTCAGTTTTGGTTTGACTCAATGGAATTCTTAGGCCACGTGGTGTCTAGTGATGGGATCAAGGTGGATCCGAAGAAGATTGAGGCAGTTCAAAGTTGGCCAGACATTCTACCATTATAGAGATCAGGAGTGTCTTGGGTTTGGCTTGGTATTATTGTTGCTTCGTGGAGTGAGTTTCATCTATTGCAGCCACATTAAATAAGTTGAATCAGAAGGGCGCTCCTTTCAGTTGGTCTGATGAGTGTGAGGAGAGATTTCGAAAGCTCAAGACTGCTTTGCCTACGGCTCCATGTTTGGTATTGCCTTTAGGATCGAGGGGCTGTACTATTTATTGTGATGCTTCACGTTGGTCTTGGTTGTGTGTTGATGCAGGAAGGTAGGGTTATTGCCTGTGGGTTGCCCCAATTGAAGCCCCATAAGAAGAACTATATGTTACATGATTTTGAGTTAGCAGCTTTTGTGCACGTGCTCAAGATTTGGAGGCATTACTTGTATGTCATGTCTTGTGAGGTTTACACGGATCATTGGAGTCTTTAGGATTTGTTCAAGAAAAAGTATTTCAATTTGAGGCAGCGGAGATGGTTGGAGTTGTTGAAGGATTATGATATCATTATCTTGTATCATCCTTGAGTAGCAGATGCCTTGAGTAGAAAGGCAGAGAGTATAGGGAGTTTGGCATTTATTCCAGCTATAGAGAGGTCTTTCGATATAGATTTTTATGCTTTGGCCAATAGATTCGTGAGATTTGATATCATCGAGCCTAGCAGAGTTCTCGCTTGTGTTGTTGCACAATCGTCCTTGTTTGAGTGCATTAGGGCTTGACAAATGATGATCCCTATTTGCTTGTCATTAAGGACACGATGTTGCGAGGTTGTGCTAAGGAGGTGATTATTGGTGATGATAGGGTATTGAGGCTTTAGGGTCGGATATGTGTTCCTAATGTGTATTGTTTAAGGGAGTCGATTCTTGGGAGGCTCACAGTTCATGGTATCTTATTCATCCAGGTGCTAGAAGAAGTATCGTGACTTGAAGCACCATTATTGGTGGCGAAGGATAAAGAAGGACATTATTGGGTATGTGTCACAGTGTTTAAATTTTCAGCAGGTCAAATATGAGCATCACAGACCAGGTGGTTTGCTATAGAGGTTAGATATACCGGAGTGGAAGTGAGACGCATTACTATGGATTTTATGCAATGATTGCCACGATCTTTAAGGACATTTGATGTCGTTTGTGTCATTGTGAGAGCCTGACCAAGTGTACATATTTCATTCTCGTCATGACTTCCTATACTTCGGAGCAGTTGTCTAAGATCAACATATGAGAGATTGTTCGTTTGCATGGTGTGTCTTTGTTAATCATCTCGGATCGAGACACTCAATTTACATCGCACTTTTGGAGAGCTGTTCAGTGTCAGTTGGGCACGTATGTGAAGTTGAGTACTATATTTAACCCTCAAATGGATGGGTAGTCCGAGCGGACCACTCGGATATTAGAGGATATGTTGAAAGCATGTGTTTTGGATTTCGGAGGACATTGGATAATTTCTACCTTTAGCGGAGTTTGCCTACGACAACACCTACCAGTCTAGTATTCAAATTGACCTGTATGAGGCATTATATATGAAGCAGTGCCATTTTCCGATTGGGTGGTTTGAGTTGGGAAAGGCTAGGAAGTTGGGTACAAATTTGGTTCAAGATGCTTTGGAGAAGGTAAAGTTAATTTAGGAGCGGCTTCGTGCAGGTGCAGTTTAGGTAAAAAAGTTATGATGACTGGAGGGTTCATGCTATGGCTTTCATGGAGGGTGAGAGGGTTCTTCTTAGAGTTTCGCCTATGAAAGGCATGATGAGATTTGGAAGAAGAGCAAGTTAAGTCCTTGGTATATTGGTCAATTTAATGTATTATAGAGCATTGGTGAGGTTGCCTAAAGACTGGGCATGCTCCTCCTGGCTACGCGACACCAGGATAGCATCAATGAATACTATGACAAACGAATCAAGATATGGCTGAAATACATTGTTCATAAGATGCATGAATGCTGCTGGGGTGTTGGTCAGCCCAAAAGAGATGACAAGGAACTCATAAACCATAGTGAGTCCCGAATGCCGTCTTTAGAATATCTGAGTCCCGAATCTTCAACTGGTGATACCCAGACCTCAAATTAATCTTAGAGAACATTCTCGCTCCCTAAAGTTAGTCAAATAAATCATCAATGCGCGGCGAAGGATACTTGTTCTTAATTGTAACTTTGTTTAAATGCCTATAATCGATGCACATCCGCATAGTGCCATCCTTCTTCTTCACGAACAAAACACGTGCACCCAAGGCGACATACCAAGCCTAATGAACCCCTTATCAAGAAGCTCCTGAAGCTGCTTTTTTAATTCCTTCAACTTTGCTGGTGCCATACGATACGGAGGAATAAAAATAGGCTAAGTACCCGGCACCAAGTCAATACCAAAATCAATATCCATGTCGGGTGGCATACCCGGCAGGTCTGCAGGAAACACATTCGGGAAGTCTCGCACCACCAAAACAGATCTGCACCAACATCCCTCACGAAAGCCAAATATGACAAATACCCCTTCCCAACCACCCGTTGGGCCTTCAAATAAGAAATCACCTTTTTGGGAACATAATCTAGAGAACCTCTCCACTTGATCCTTGGCTATCCTGGCATCGCCAATGTCACGGTCTTAGCGTGGCAATCCAGTATAGCATGACATGGAGACAACCAATCCATTCCCAAAAAAACATCAAAATCAACCATACTAAGTAATAAAAGATCAACTCTAGTCTCCAATCCTCACAACTATATAAAGTAATAAGAGATCAACTCTTGTCTCCAATCCTCCAATGGTCACCACACATGATCGATACACACGGTCCACAATAATAGTATCACCCACCGGCGTAGATAACATGAACAACTGAAACTTAGGACTCACGGGACATGTCCAAATAACGAGTAAAATAGGATGATACATAGGAATAAGTAGAACCAGGGTAAAATAATGTGGAAGCATATTTGTGGCACACTGAAACGATTACATGTGATCACTGCATCTAAAGCAACGGTCTCTGGCCTGGTAGGAATAGCATAGAACCGAGCCTGACCATCATCCGATCAGCCTCCCCCTCTAGGGCGACCTCCAGCTGCCTAAGCCCCAGCCCGAGCTAGCTGAGCGGGCGGTGTAGCTGCTGGTGCTGGTATCATCAACCGAGAAATCTGTAGTGGAACCCCACTCACAAATCTAGGGCAATCCCTCTTGAGATGAATCAAGTCCCCCCACTCAAAACCACCCCTCCTCTGATAGAGTTGTTGCTCCTGATAACCCAAGGAACTGCTTGTAGAAGCCTGGGAAGGCGAAGTGTGGTGACAACTCTGTGCTGGTAACATACTGAATGATGACTGACCCGAACGAGCACTGTAAGAATCATGGTTAACTGATGCACCCTGATGAATCGGACGATCCATCTAAGCGGGGCTGTAAGGACGACCCCTGCTGTGGTGGGATTGCCCTCTAGAAGAAACACTGCTGAAACCACCCAAACCACGAGGCCTCTTGGCCTCCCTCTCCTTACGCTCCTGACTACGGACCAGCTCTAGCCGCCTAGCAATATCAACCACCTCATCAAACATAGCGCCCTGATACATTCTCTCGAGTCGTAACAAAGCGCAATCCATAGTTGAGCCCATCAATGAACCTCCTAATCCTCTCCCTCTCTCTGGGAACCAACCAGACCGCGTGATGATCCAAATCTAAAAATCTCATCTTGTATTGGGTCACAGACAAACCCTTCTAGCATAACTGCTCAAACTACCTACGCAACTCCTCCCTGCAGGTCGGTGGCACAAATTTCTCCAAGAAGAGAATGGAGAACTCGTGCCATGAAAATGGTGTAGCACCGGCTGGCCTACTCTGCTCGTAGGTCTCTCACCATTTGAAGGCTGGCCCCGTCAGCTAAAAGTAGTGAATGAGACCCACTTAGTCTCCAGAATACCCACCGTGCGAAGAATCCACTAGCATCTATCCAAGAAGTCATGAGCATCTTCTGACTCAGCCCTACTGAATGTTGGAGGCTTGAGCCTCCCAAACCTCTCTAGTCTCTTCTGATCCTCATCACTCATAGTGGGACCCACCTAGGCCTGAGCAATTGCAAACGGCTGGGCTAGTAGTACCCCCGGTGTCTGGGGAGTCCCTGCACCACCTACTCTGAAGTACGGGCGGCGGGAGTTTGAGGACCTCCCCCGACCTAAGAAGCGGCTCGTACAGCCTGAATTGAAACCTCCTGAGCAAGGCTAGTGCGAACTGTCAATATCTGGTCCAAAGCATCGTGAAGGCCTGTAATCACAATGGGCAAAACTGGTGCCTGAGCTGGCCCTACTGGCTCAACTACATCTGGAATCTGTTCCTATGCTGGAGCAACTGGTGGGTCTACAGGTGCTGCTCTAGTTGTTGTACGAGCTGAACCTTGGCCTCTCGTGGCCTTAACTGGTGATACTGGTGGCCGTCTGCCCGATCCGGTAGCACGTGTCCTCACCATCTGTGAAAGAATACAATAACAGAAGTTTAGTTATCGAAGTTAACAAATTTGCACGACAAGAATACAAGAATGTGAAGTTTTCCTAAGGGTTCGAGAGCCTCTTGAAGATAAGTACAGACGTCTCCATACCTATCCGCAAAACTCTACTAAACCAGCTCATGACTCGTGAGACCTATGTAACCTAGGCTCTGATACCAACTTGTCACGACCCAAATCTCACATGTCGTGATGGCGCCTATCGCGATACTTGGTAAGCCGACAACCCACAATTAACAGGAATTTTTATTTTTAAACATACAGAAATATGCTTAAGTAAATAAAATCTCATAATAACTGGAAGAAAACACTCAACTCAATATAGAATTCCCAAAAATCCGGGTGTTACTGAGTACATGAGCATCTGTACAATAACATGGTCTGACTGCGGAACATTGTCTAGGAAGATAGAACATTATAATGAAACTAAGGAGTAGAGTCAAGGTCTGTGGACGCCAAGGCAGCTACCTCGATAGTCTTCTAAAAGAATAAGCTCCAACACTAGCAACATCTGTGTCCGGAAGCACCTGGATGTGTGTGCATGAGTACAGTTTCGTGAGAAAACAATTGTGTGTGCATGTGTACATTTTCTCAAATACCTTACTCAGACAATATCATGGCATGTAGAGGTGATAAGCAGTTAAATCAGGTAAATGATCAAGGAAATGCAAAATCCACACAACACTGGTCGGATTCTCTCAACTTTCCATAACCGTTCCAAACTACTGATCAGTATTCTCACTAACCACGGGTACACCATCAAGAGAGAAACATGAGACGGTGACCCTAGGAGGATCAATCCGTATAAACGCGTTGCACAGACAAGGTCACGTACCGCACGGACAAATCACGTACTAATAATAGAACCCGCACGGACAAATCACGTGCCAATAAAATAAATATATGGATCTGCACGGACAACTCACATGCTTCACAGACAACTCACGTGACAATAAAACAATCCGACCGGTATGGTCATAGGACTCCAGTCCAAACATACCATACAGGAGCAAATAAACAAGTATATATGTATGTGATGAACGAATAACAATTCTCATGCTCCTGGACTGGTATAAATGACGTGCTAGCGTGCAGGCATGTGCAAAGTGTGCTATCATATCTCAAATCAAAAATTTCATCACTGAAAAACATTTATCAAGTTCGATCAGAGATTAAACCTCTATGTAGCCTCAGCATAGCTCAAATAGATCACACAAACTGTAACAAACATGAGAAATATCACAGCTTAAAGCTTAACAGTCAATTCTAGGCTTATAAGAGCCTGAGCGCAACCCGAACATGAATAAATGACCATGGTGCCTGCACATGGGTTCATCCTCACGCATGTGCGCATCCAGTAGAACGTAGCTATCACAACAATTTAGGCAACTAGTGCCTCAATTGAGTTTATGTAAGATACTTACCTCAAGCAAATCAAATCACTCCGCTAGCAAGACCTTCCCACACGCATCGACCTCGGGAAGGCTCGAATCAAGCCAAAAGTAATGTAATACCATCAACAAAAGCTATAGGAAATTATTCCAATTAATAAAGCTACGATCTTTAACTAAGGTCGAAAAGTCAACTCAGAAAGTCAACCCTAGCCCCACATCACGTAATCAAACAAAATTATCAAAATCTGAATATCCATTCAACCACGAGTCCAACCATACCAAAAGTACTCAAATCTGCTCACAACTCGACCTTCAAATCCTCAAATTAAGGCCTATGAAGTTTCTAAAATTTTCCCCAATTTTTCCAACCCAAAACACTAATTAAATGATGAAATCAATGATATATTCATGTATCTTCACCAAATCCGAGTTAGAATCACTTTCCCAAATCAATCCCTTGAAAATCCCTTCAAGAATCGCCCAAATCCGAGGTCTCTAGCTCAAAATATGAGAAATGGGTTCAAACCCTCGATTTTGGTATTTAACACTGCTGCCCAGTGATTCCTCTTCGAGATCGTGGAAAGTCCCTCACGATCGCGAAGAGCAAAACAAAGTTTCCCCCAAAATGGCCTTCACGAACACAGATAACACCACGCGGACGTGATTCACAGATTCATGGACCTACGCGATCGCAAACATCTTCACGCGATTGCGAAGTACAACTTCGCGTGACCCCTAGTCTGTTCCATTCTTCTTCACGAACACGACTCCCTTCACGCGTTCGTGATTCATCAACTGTCAAAGCTTCACGATCGCAAACCTCTTCTCGCGATCGCATAGAGCAAATTTTCCACCAGCCCAAAAAACTCTTCGCAATCGCGACATCCCACTCGCGATCGCGTATAAGGAAACCAGCAACAGAAATCAGCAGTCCTTCCAAGGGTCGAAATGCAGCGAACATGATCCGATCACACCCCAAGCCCTCGGAACCTCGACCAAACATACCAACAAGTTCTAATACATCATACAAACTCGCTCAAAAGCGTCAAATCACATCAAACAACGGTAAAACCACGAATTGCACATCGATTCAAGCCTAATGAACTTAGGAACTTCTAACTTCTACATTTGATTGCGAAACCTATCAAATAAACTCCGATTAACCTCCAATTTTGCACTCAAGTCATAAATGACACAAAGGACCTATTCCAACTTCCGAAACCAAAATCTTAGCCCAGTAACCACAAAGTCAACTCTCAGTCAAACTTCTCAACTTTCCAAGCTTCTAATTTTCCAACTTTTGCCAATTTAAGCCAAAGTCAACTAAGAACCTTCAAAATCAATATCTGAACACATTCCTAAGTCCATAGTCATCCTACGGAGCTATCGGAACTGCCAATACTCCATTCTGGAGTCGTTTCCACAGAAGTCAACCCCCGATCAACTCTTTTAACTTAAGCTTCCAACCTTGGGATTAAGTGTCCCAATTCAATCCAAAACAACTAGGAATCAAACCAACTACCCGAACAAGTCACATAACAATAATTGAGCACACAATAAAAATTAAATGGGAGAACGGGGCTACAACGCTCAAACGACCCGCTGGGTCATTACATAAAGGAATCAGACTATATTGTTGATTGTGAGTTTGCTTGCTTAGCAAGTACGGCCAGACACCATCATGGCGTAAGGTGGGAATTTGGGTCATGACAATGCTACACTATTAATTCTATTAACTACTGTGACGATCCGGCCAATCGTATCATGAGTTACCACTCAGTTTTCCCTGTTTCTCCCTTATTATGCTTCGTTATCCGTGTTTTATGTGATCGAGTTGAGTAGTTTGCGTTCGGAGGGAATTTGGTAAGAAATGAGACACTTAGTCTCTTTTAAGAAGGTTTAAGTTAGAAAAGTCAACCGGATGTTGACTTATGGGTTAGAGGGCTCGGATGTGAATTCCGAGAGTTGCTATAGATTCGTATGGTGATTTTGGACCTAGGCGTATGTCCGGATTTGAAATTGGAAATACGTAGGACAATTCAACGTATTTTGGCGAATGTTGGAAAATGGAAGATTTTTGGAAAGTTTGACCGAGGAGTTGACTTTTTGATATCGGGGTCGGAATCCAGTTCTGAAAATCTTCATAGGTCCGTTATTTTATTTATGACTTGTGTGCAAAATTTGAGGTCAATCGGACTCGATTTGATAGGTTTCGGCATCGAATGTAGAAGTTGGATTTATTAGTTTCATTAGGCTTGAATTGGGGTATGATTCGTGTTTTTAGCATTGTTGGATGTGACTTAAGGCTTCGACTAAGTCCGTAATATGTTTTAGGACTTGTTGGTATATCCGTACGGGGTTCCGAATGGCTCGGGTGAGTTTTGGATGGTTAAACGGACTATTTCATCTTTGGAAAAAAATAAAAAAAGTCCAGAAAAAAAAAAAAACTAGTGCGAGTAGTCCAGTTTGGAAGCTCATATCTTGTAATCTATAAGGAATCGGAAAAACTGTAAAACAGGAAAGTTGTAGCCCTTTGACTCTAGTTTCTAGAATGATAAACCATTCATTATTTAGACATATATACAGAACATTACGATAGATTAAAGTTGGCTGGTACTGCTGTTGTTTTCAGGCAGTGTGCATAGCAGAAATTTCTGCTGCACAGGACTTACTTTGGGGACTTATATCTCGTAATCTGTAGGGAATTTGGAGATAATACAAAAACGAGAGTTGTAGTCCTTTGAATCTAGTTTCCAGAAAGTTAAACCATTTGTCATTCGGACATGGTATAAGAATGTTATGCTTATTTCCGTATCAGCAAAATAATTGCTATTTTTCTGGTGCTGAGGCAAATCGCAGGTGTCAAATGCGATTTATAAGTCTCAAATGTCAATTTCGACTTGCTTGGACAGATTCTTAAAATGGGGGTTTCGGCTATTTTAACATATTTGGAGCTATGGAGCTCGGATTGAAGCGATTTTTGAGGCGATTTTTGGGAGATTTTCAAGGGAAATATCGGGGTATGTGTTCTTAACTCAATTTTGGTTAAATTACCCAAATCTATTGCTATTTTTAGTATTTAATTGGTGATTTAAGTTGAAAAATTTGTGAAAATCCTTAAGTTTAGATTGAAGATTTGAGGTTCGAGTTGATGTCGGAATTCGATAATTTTTGTATGGTTGAACTTGTTGGGAGATAAGGAACCAGTTGATGTGAAAATTTCTGAGTTTCGAGAAGTGGGCCCGGGGCTCGGGTTTTGCTAATTTCGAGATTTCTTAGTATTTTCAATTTTTTTCGCTTGGGCTTTGTTCCCTCAACATATTGTGACGTAATTGTTCTGAATTTGGATAGATTCGACACACGTGAAGGCCAATTCGAAGGGCAAAGGCGTCGCGGGCTAAGGATTTAGCCGGTTTGAGGTGAGTAATGATCTTAAATGATGTTCTGAGGGTTTGAAACCCCGGATGGCACATCATAGTGCTATATGGAGCTGAGGCACGCGCTCGATGATGAGCGTGGGTCATTTACTACCGGGGATTATGACTTGGTCCGTACAGATTGATGATTTTACTATATATTTGATTGAAACGTACGTGTTATCATCACGATTTGGGCTGATTGCCATATTCGGGCCTCTTGTCGGTTATGTAAACCCTTCAGGGGTATTATTTGGGCTTCGTGCCGGTTATGTGAACCCTTCAGGGGTAATTTATCAATGTCTTCTAACTGATTTGATTCATTTCTTAAATTCAGTTGTGAAATTCAAATGATATTTTTAAATGATTTTAATGGAATCGGGTGGCACGCCGCCACGAGATGTGTTGTGAATGGATCGGGTGACACGCCGTCACGAGATATTGCGCTACTGCACCCCCCACAGAAAGCATCGGGTACCCATGGGAACGGGTGACACGCCGTCACGAGATATGACTTGGCCAGTCATGATATTTTCTTTTACTTCATGTTATTGACTTGATTATTCA
>MCJB01022683.1:13559-37186 GCA_002018475.1 Nicotiana obtusifolia | reverse complement strand
GACTTGATTATTCACATGTCTTACTGTTTCATTATGGATTGTTGTATGCCTTATGTGTTTCCTTATCTTCAGATGTTATTTATAATTATTACTCACTGAGTTAGAAGTACTCACATTACTCCCTGCACCATGCGTGCAGATTCAGGCGTTATCGGTTCTGCTCCGAGACATTGACTACTACTGTCAGAGCGGCGATTCAGAGACTACGAGGTAGCTGTCGGCGTCCGCAGCCCCGTATCTCTTCTATATTGTTATTTCCACTTTCTTCATACAAACGTGCCAAGATATTGTAATAGTAATCTTACTATTAGGATTTTCATTAGTTGCTCATGACTTTGTGACACCCCGGTTCGGGCTGTAGTCGGGATGGTTCACTATATTTTTCCGCAAATTACTGTTATTAAACCGTACTTATATTATTTTCGTATTGTTTAACTGTTTGATTGAAGTTTAATTGTTAACTGGCTGGCCTTGTCTTCATGAGAGGCGCAATCACGATCATGGTTGGGATTTTGGGTCGTGACAACTACGCATACAAAAATAAAAAGCTAAAATTAAAAACAAGAAGTTAACATAATTACTAAAATATTACTACTAATTACCTAAAGGAATTCCCTCACCCTACACTTAACAGAGTGTAGTGTCCCTAATACACAAATAAATAAAAAATAACAAGGGTGGACAAGAAACTCTCTGAAAGGCCGAAGCAATAGTGACTCAAGGGATACTCAGACTTCTCCCAGGCAATGGTTCAACGTGGGCACCTTACACTTAGTTATCACCATCTAGCTCGCTTTTTATCAAGACACCAATTTTCCACCCTAGGATATCGTGATGGAACCTAGTCTTTTAGACTAGGAAAGCCAAACATATGCTGATTTAATAATAGAATTGAACTATTTAATCATTAATCATAAATCATTAAATAACATACATAGACGCAAGCGGCCAATAGTTACACATTTTCCAAAACCGATAGTATGGAGTCATAAGCACAATTGAAACACACTAGAATTTCGAAATACAATATTGTTTTGAATTACAATTTAACAGTAGCATAATAAAGTAAGATGGTGACTTCGAGGCCTGCGAACATCAAGAAGGTATACCTTGAAGTCCCTCGTCATGTAGACGCAAATATCAACAACACAATCAGAATACATGGATCTGCACATCATGAGTACACCATAACGGTATAGTATAAAGCCTAACCTCGGTAGAGTAGTGACGAGGTCAGGTCAAGACACCTACTAGACATAGAAACCTGTTCAAGATATACATAAGCTAATAATGGAAATAACATCAATGTAAGAGCAAAAGTGGAACGATTGTTGATTTACAACCAATAATAAAGTAATAGAAACACAAATGGCAGCAAGAAGTAAACGAGTAATAAAGGAAAACCATAATTAGAACATCAATGAGATGTAAATGAACTCAAATTAGGAAAAACAGATGACAACACAAATAATGAAGTCGCTCCCAACGCATGGACTTACAACAAGAATTACCCTGAGGCACCACACCACCTAAACCACAATCCATGGACCACAATTTTCAAATCATACACATATGGAACCTCATGCCCATAATATCAATCACCTTCGCACGGTAAAGCCCATGTGCTACCATGTACTTTGCAACTGTGACAAATGTCAATTTAGATGAACGAGAGATATATTTAAACACCATAAATAATAATAACAATCTTGAAAAAATTAATGCGTCAAATGAAGTAATGAGTTTATTCTAGAAATCAAATAAAGTAAAATAACATACGATTTATACGAAACAGAGTATTAGATGGGTTTAGTTTAGTAATAAATAAAATTGAGTAAAAATCGCAAAGCAAAACTCCAGTTAAATAAACGAATTAAACATAGAATTTGTTAAAGAAAAACATGATAACAATTTTAAGGTAAATATCTAACAGGGTAATGAGTATAATTTGAGGACCCAATTATGGTGAAAGTGCGATAACCATTTATAATAATAAGGTACCGAGTGAGATAACGAGTTCTATCTTAAGAGGCACATAGAATAAAGCATGTTCATAATTCTTTTATTTAAACCGTTATGTTGCCAACAACTTTACAGAATATGATATAGTGACTCCACTAAATTAAATTTACATTGACAATCAATCACCAAGTTATAATGGAGGCACAAATTAGCATGTCAAAGAAACACAACAAATCACGTAGAATGCATGATTCACACAAGAAACCACAATCATTCCAACTACAAGATAACAACGAATAACCAAACCTAATCAAAATGCGGATGAATGATTGAAGGAGGAAGAATGACCATTCAAATCAACAAGTTATTCCAACATGGAATGTACAATGAAAATCACAACCGAGGTACCGCCTCGTATTCACATTTCACAATTTCAACAATCTTTCTTTATATCACTGTGTGAGCCTTGCATTTAGTTTTGAAAATTATTTTTGTCCGAAATAGCTACACGCGTTTTAGCGCACCTTATCTCAGTTCTCTACCAGCAACACGCATATCAAGCCCACCTTATCTTACTGCATGCGTATCAATCCCTAGCCTAATACCACCACATGCGTATCAATATCACAACACAATCACAACTCGCACCACAAGTTCCCATTCGCCATAACTTGCCATAAAGTCAACAACACCAATATTTCCACAAAAAATAGCCTATGGCTCAACCACAATGTGTACAAGAATTTCAACAATAAAAAAAATAAATAAGAATGATCAACAAAGAAAGGTATCTCAACAATTAATAACTTCTCCTTAATGTGGTAACGACTATTACAACTTCAAAACCAATAACTTAACAAGATGATATTCCACGAAATAACAACTTCAATAAATAGTGATTCAACAATTAAGGGGTAACAAGACAATAAGGAAGGCAATAATTTCAACTAAAGCATATAAGAGCAAAACAATAAGTATGAGGTAGAACAAGTGCTAACAATGTCAAATTGAGCATGTAAGAGTAGATTAACAATGAGAGATATAACATGTTATGACTATTCAATTAAAGGCATGGAAAGAGTCTAGATAATCTAAACCGGTCAAATACCATATATAGCCCGTATAACCACCCATCACCTTGCGTACACAGCTTTCCCATAATACAAATAGCACAATCAACCCAAATCCTAAGGGGTAGTTTCCCCCACATAAAGTTAGGTAAGATACTTACCTCAACTAGGCCAACTCAACCCTCGAAAATAGCTTTTCCCCAAAAATTCGCCTTCACACGGCTTAAATCTAAGCAAAAATGACTTAGTAACATCAAACAATGCAAGTGAAACCAATTACAATAAATAAAGCTATGATCTTTATATTTTTTCCAAAAAGTCAACAAAAGTCAACCCCGGACCCGTCCGGTCAAAATCCAGGTTCAAGGGTAGATTCTCTACTACCAATAACCCCACGAGTCCATATATGTATTTTGTTTTCAAATCCGAGTCCAAATTGACTCTCAAAACTCAACTCATTATTTTCAAAAAACTTGACAAAATTTCCCAATTTTCCTCTTTGTTTTTTCATAAATTTGATGTTAAAATCTAAGGTATATTCATGAAATATAGTTGGTAATTAATTAGGATCACTTAACCAACATTTGTAGATGAAAATCCCCTCCAAAGTTGCCCAAAACCAAGCTCCAAAACCTTGTGAGAAAAAGTAACTAAATTCTAAAACAGGAAAAAAATGCAGCAGCTATTCCAGCTCGATTCAAGTGCTAGATTATTCTAAAACTCACGTTTGATAAGCCCAACACAATCCTTGTGAAATTACACCCAAGATAGCCTCTTGAATCACCCAATTTGGCCCTTAAAATGAGGGAGAAATATGAAAATTTCATCGGCATTTTCGTAATTATTTACACCAAAAAGAAAACCCGCAATAAGAAAATCTTCTTTTTAGCACCCAAAACTCTTTCGCAATCTTCCAAAAACAAATCATATATGCATTTCAATCATAAAATATGGTACAAACGTACTCGCACACTCAAAACACTAAAAAGAGATCACCTGATCTGATACTGAACATGGTCAAACTTCAAATCCTTAACTTAACTAGTTTCTCAACCAATGTTCCAAAATACACCGGAGACCCTCAGGACCTCATCCAATCATACCAACAAGTAAAAATACATCATAAAAACTTATCCAAATCCTTAAAACACCCACCGAAACATCACAACAAGGAAACGAGGGTCAAACCGAATAGAATTTCTCTTAAGTTGTTAAATCTTCATTCTTTCAAAAGAGTGTCTGAATCACACTTAAAAACTTCAGATTACTTTCAAACTTTGCACACAAATTCAATTCAACTATATAGACATATCAAAAGTATCGGAGAACTTAGAGTCCAATAACATCAAAGTCAACTCTTGGTCAAACTTATGAACTCTTAAGTTCTTCAGATTGTCAACTTTCGACAAATAGTGTCGAATTCTTCTAGAAACCTCCAAAACTAAATTCGAACATACTTACAAGTCCAAAATCATCATACGAACCTATCGAAATAATCAAACCCCGATTTCAAGTCAGTTTACCCAAAAGTCCAACCTTAGTCAACTCTTCCAACTTAAAGCTTCTAAAATGAGAATAAATTTTCCAAATTAATCCCGAAAGCACTCAAAAACAGAAACCAACCATACATATAAGTTACAATACATAATAAGAAGCTACTCCAAGTCTCAAACCACTGAATGGAACACTAAAGCTCAAAACGACTGCTCGGGTAGTTACACTTTTGTACATCTTATGGTCTTGCTTCTTATGCTCATAATCCTACAAAATAAAAACAAACACTATAAAAATAATATTTAAAAATAAAAGTAAAAGAAAGCAGTAAAGTTGAGTTACCTCTTAACAAGCATCTAATATATAGTCGCGGCACGACAACCACTTTCTCAAGCTGGACGCTTTCGCTTCTTCCTCCTTCCATGGACTTTTTCCTTCATCCTCACTCTAGGAGGATCTCCTCTTTCCTCTCTGACCTTTTCTATTTCACCTTAACACATGCATCCAGCAACACCCTGTATTTTCATGTTGGAATATAGCTTAAGTGAATCAATATAAGATGGATAGTTTAAGGATCCTTACAAAGATAATGATGAGTTAACACAAGTGTTACGAAAGTATCGTGAGGGTTAGAGGCTAAACGAATCAAAGATGTTATAACTCGTACTTTTGGGGTAAACCTAGGAGTGCTTAATATTTTAAGGAGGTCGTGTTTTAAGTTACTTGAGTCATATAATATTTGTATGTTAATTTTTGATGTCAAACAAGTTTTAAAACAAAAGTCGACAAAAAATATCGCAGGATATGTTCATAATCTTGCAGAAATTTGGGTCTAATATCACTAAGTTTTTCTCTCAATATACTTGGAGTTACAGGGTGTCACTAAGTCTAGTTTCCTACTCTTTAAACCGTTTGTAGATAAGACATCAGAGAACATATACGTATTCGCAAAACTGCATAGGTAGTCCCTATGGGGCCCACTTACGCGGTGGTCGACCTACTTTGTCTTAAAAACAATTTGGACGACCATTCTTATTAATGTTTCGACATAATCAGACGCTATACTCTCCCAAAACACTCTAAAATTATTCTCCATGATACAATAGTGAAAACCAAAGATAAAAATGTGAATCAAATACTAGAAACCCTGTGGAGCTCGTTGGATTATTGTTCTTCTTCTTGTGGTTGATTTGGGGAGTCCTTCAAAGTGAAGTAACCTCAAATTTTGTGTTTTTCTTGTTTATTAAGGTAATAATCAGTCCCTAATTCATACATATTAGAGTTTACCCAAGTATTAAACAACTTTAAGATAAAGAACTTGTGAGATAAAGGTTGAAACCGAAGGTTGAAGTTCTATAGTTTATTGGACTGTTTTGAATGCTTCTTGAGTTATGTTGTGGCTGGAAATTATGAGATATAACTGGTTGTGTTAGTGTTATATTTTATGGTATTGTTACTATAGGGGAATAGAGTTGATGTTCATTGTTGTGATGCGAACTTGTTGCTAGAATTGAAGAAAAGACAAGTCGGAAATGTGTTTTAGAAATTTGAAAAATTGATTTTAAGGATGCTGAACATTATGGATTGTTTGTTACTTTTGTGAGATAGAAGGCTGGAAAATTTGATGAATATACTTGTCATCATGTTATAGATATTGTTGAGTTAAATTAAGAAATTCAAGGGTGACAACGGTTGTATGGGTTCCACTAAGAGCTTGCCGCTTGTCGTGATATGTTGATGACTCGTTAATGATATATTGTACCTTGTTGTTGATATTATTTTTATTATGCTTCACTAGTTATTTTTGATGATGTGTTGTGTTGGAGGAAGTCAAAGTTATAGGGGAGATGCTGCCCAATTTTCTAGAAATGAGCTACTAGATTAGAAATAGGTTTTAAGTTCTTCCGTAGCTTAACTATGATTCTAATGTATTAAAGTAGGTTGAAGTACGTCAGCAGTACATATATATTGCATCATTGATCAGGCGACAAAGGTATGTTAAGGCTAAACCTTTCCTTCATTTTGGCATCCTATAACTAAACGCATTTGATAACGAGACATAAAGAGAAGTTCGTACTCCTAAATTTATGTACATTATCCTAGTCTTATAAGTTATAGTATTCTCCCTTATGGGGACTTTATATTCAGTTAAGTATCGTCTTCTTTCAATCATGAGAGTAGAGGGTCTATATATATACAGTATTACAGTAGATTTTACCACCATCGAGTTATAATTAGTGGGAAGATCCCTATTGGGCGACCTCTGATTAGATGGTAAGTTATATACCAAGCCTACTATGGCCGAGAGCCTACTAGCGAGCCTAGAATGGCCGACTAGTGATTTAGATACCGAGCCTAGTATGGCCGAGCACCTATGAGCAAGCCTACTATAGCCAAGGAGTCATATGTACTGAGCTTTATAGGGCTGGATAGCTATTTTACTTACTATATTGAGAGACCTGAGTCACTATCAGCAGCATATCTTCAGATCATCTTTGACTCCCAATTACTTTCAATTATTATATTATCAGTTAAATTTCAGCTTTCAGTTATTCTATTGCCTTACATACTCGTACATTATTTTGTATTGACATCCCTTTTGCCAGGGACATTGCATTTCATGCCTGCGGGTTTTGATAGAGAGCCGGATAAATCTTTCCAGTAGACAAATCCATACATCAGTTTGATTTGGTAAGCTCCATTCGCTTGGAGTTATTAGGTCGAGACTTTGGAGTTGATTTTGGATATACAGACTCCATGGGTAGGTCCAGACCCTGTACTAACCATGATACAATTGATATATCTAGAGGCTTGTAGACGGCGGTATTATGGCCTTGCTAGCCGACTGTACATGTTCAACTTGGTATAGCTAGTTGTAGACATTCATGGAAGCCTCCTCCACCTGCACAGTTATGTATATGAGTTTTTGGGAATTTTTACCTCTCATATGAGATTTACGTTATTTTCAGATGATTCAAAATATGTCCTTGTCGACCTTGATTTGTATTGTCAGCTTGTAGGTAGGCCTCGTCGGCCTTGATTGATATTATCAGCTTGTAGGTAGACCTTGTTGGCCTGAGTTGAGGGCTACCCCTTTAGAGTTCACAGTTATAGAGTGGCACGCTCGGGCCGAGTATGGCACCGGGTTCCTGCCACGCCTCCCCATGTTTGGGGGTGACATTTTTGCTTCTGCGGTCTTTGTGGATAAGGTGGAAGTGGCATTACATCTATCTCTCACCTTTGTGTATCATCTATCTCTTCTGCTTCCTTTACTGGCTTAGCCACAGTTCTTTTTTAGGTACAATTTTTTTAGAGGATAGCTCCTCTAGTTTTCTGCTATTTATTAGAGTGATTGCCTGTACTTGTTCTATGGGATTTTTCTCGGTATCTCTTGGGAGAGCTCCAGCAAGTCTTACATTCTAATTGGAGGATATTTTCCCGAATTGCCTCTCCAAATTTCTGAAATCCATCTATAGTTGTTTGTTTTCAAGCTTGAGTTTTTGATTATCAAGCAAGAGCTTCTTCAGCAAATCGTTTTTAGTCTCTTTCACCTGTTGTGGTGGCGGCTTAGTGAGTTGTAGTTACGTTGAGGTCTGTTATTATTCTGATTACCACCCCATGAGAAGTTGGGATGGTTCATCCAATTGGGATTATACGTTTTCCCATATTGAGCATTCTGGTTGACTGGACCTCTACTTTGTTGCCTCACATAATAAATGGATGCAGGATTCAATAGATAGTGGTTACTCGTGTGGCCTTCTCAATATATCTCACAACATGTAGACATTTGTTTCACATGTTACATCTAATGCAACTAACCGAACACCAATTTAGTCAACTGATTTGTCAATTTAGTCATATATGCCCTCATAGTTGAAATCTCATCTAGGTTGAGTGCACCTCTTACCCTCTGCTTTATCATTCTTCTTGGTTATCCATCACTTTGCCAGTTATGATTATTCGCGGTGAAGTTGTTCAAAATAGTCTGAATTTCACTATAAGGTTTATGCATGCAACTCCCTCCCCAGGCTGAGTCTAGATTCATCTTTGAGGCCTCATCTAACCCATCAATGAATGTGTGACACAACACCTCATCAGTTTGACAATGATGTGGGCAATCTCTGAGTAGCTTCTTGTATCTTTCCCAAGCTTGACAAAGAGTCTCGCCATCCCTTTACTGAAACCCAACAATTTGGCTCCTCATTGACTCAGTCTTCTTCATGGAGAAAAACTTGATCAAATATTTCCTTCCTAGATCATCCCACGTGCGAATTAAGTTAGTTGGATCCTTTTGCAACCATTCTTTTGATTCCCCCCAGTAGACAAAAGGGAAACAAAGCCAGTATGATGTAGTCCTTGGGAACATTCGGATGGTAGTAAGTATCTGTAATCTCCAAAAAGTTCGGTATATGCCCCTATGGATCTTCACACGAGAGACCCAAAAATTACCATGTGGACTGAATTAGCTGCACCATGTACTGCTTCAGCTCAAAGTGATAAGTAATGTCAGGCTTTACGATAGCATGAGTTATGTTTGAAAGTTTAGTACTTGCAGCCTCTATCACTGGTTGCTCATCCTTTTCTGCCATCTCTATTGGTTGTGGTTGGACTACGATGCCCAAATCTACAACTCTAGCTCTTGCTTCGGCCTCCCTTCTTAACTTATGGAAGAGGCTTTCAAGTTCAGCATCATAAAGAGGAAGGTCGTTCAAGCTTCCACTTCTCTGTAGCATTCATTGTGAACACCTGTGCAAGCAAAAACTCAAAGAAAAAATTAAATCTCGCACAAATGACGAATAAAAGCTTAATTCAGAACGATAGCTAATTTCTAAATCGCCGACTTTGTCACCAAAAACTTGTTGGGACCAACACAAACGCAAGTATATACAGTCGACAAGTAGTACAGTGATAAGAAAGTGTCGTTCCCACAAGAATTTATGATCAATTGTTGTCTAAACTAAACTAGTTATGACGTATATGTTCAAGTGATTTTAAGGAAGAGGAGTGTATTTTTGTTACCTAAAATTACTACAAAAACTAACAAGAATGCAAACAGAGAAAACAAATACTTTAGAGCAAATTAAATGAGAGGGAGATACCCCGGGGTTATAATATTAATGCTCCCTTATTGAGTTTTCCGGTTGATTCAACTACTTAATCTACATGATTTGTTGATTAGCACGGTTTATGTTTCTCGTGAAGTTCTTTTGACACCTTACTCGCCTATGCAAGCCAACCTAATACTATATGTCTATAGAATCAGGATTAACTAGAACGCATGTGTACCTCCTTCAATAATAACCAAGTAAGGCAACTAGAATATGTCTATCCTAATAGCACATCTATTCTCACCCAGATTCAAGAACATATTCTATTTAATCCTATATGCACTTTAGTTTTCACTTTCGAGTTCAACTACAGATTCGTAGTTAGTATTCTAATGTTATCTATTCAATAAAGTAATTAAGCACAAGATTGAATAAAAGAAATCAATATGATTAAATCAAGTAATATCTTTAATCATCAAATATCAATACTCAAGAACAACCCATAACCCTAGAAAGAGAGGGGTTTTAGCCACTCATGATTGTATGAACGATCAAATTATTGTTTTGAATCATTAAAGCTACAAATACGAGATGAAGGATAGAAGAAGTAATGATTCCACGCTCTGTTTGTGTTCTCTAGCCCTTTTTTCCTTTAAAATATGTCCCCCTCCCCCACCCCCTCTTAGATACATTTAGGGGGTATTTACTGGTTAGGGCCGAAGTCTCCAAGTCCTAAATTCAAATAGAAATAATTTTCTCCCGGACAAGGGACCAGGCCTTTTCCCTTGCGAGGCCAGGTGTGGGCCGAGGCCTTGAACCTCGTGAGTCCAGGCCAAACACGAGTTATGTCTCGCCTTGAGCCAAGTGAGGTGAGGTCTGGGGCGGTCCCTCCTTGCCTTGTGCCAATTTCTCCTTTCGTGCTCTTTTCATGTATTTTCAACATCCTTTTGTAGAACTTTCAATTCTCTTCACATTCCAAAGGTCCTACACATAAAAGCAACTCAATTAAGCTCAAACGTCACATACTTTATCATTAATCACTAAAATGTAAGGTAAGTAATGCACTAAAGAATTATAGCCAAATATAATATATACAATGTCCCCAACCATAGATCACATAGCAAATACACCAATCACGTCCTAATTCTTTCAAATAAAATTTAACCACAATACTTGTAACAACCCGACCAATCGTTTTGCGAGTTTGCATTCAGTTTGGTAGTTTGAGGTCATGAATAGCTTCACATGGTGTATTATGACATACATGTATCATCAGTATGGGTTTTCGAGTGGTTCGTGACTGATTTGGAAGAATGATTCTCAACTAGGGAGCTTTAAGTTGAAAGAGCTAATCAAGTTTGACTTTTGTGTATTTGACCTCGGATTAGAGTCTTTATTGTTCGTTTGTCCCAAATGGTTATTTTGGACTTAGGCTTAATCCCAGATTTGCATTTGGATGTTTGTAGAAGGTTTTGGCTCTAATTGATGAAAGTTGGAAATTTGAAGATTTGGAAAGTTCATAGGTTTGACCCGGAGTTGACTCTGATGTTATAGGGTCTGGATTGTTCTTCCGGGAGTTAGAATTGGTTCACTTTATCATTTGGGACTTGGGTGCAAAGTTTGGTTGGATTCCGGATTGGTTTGGTTTGAATCGGACACTTGGTTCAAAGTTTGAAGTTTATGGACTTAAGAGATTGATCTTGATCGACGATTCCTGAATTTGATGTTATTTTATGTAATTTGAGACCTCGATTAGGCCTTTGTTGTGTTTTGGGACTTGTTGGCATAATTGGACGGGGTCCCAAGGAGCCCAAGTGTGTTTCAGATTGATTTTGAAACATTTAGGAGTGTTTTGGTAGGTCCATTTCTTGTGTCGCGCATCTGCGTTTGTTTTAGCGTAGGTGCAGTGGTCGCGGAAGCACTTGGCTTGTCGCACCTACAAAGAAGGCTGGATATTGGGATGTCCCCAGATGCAGAGCCCTAGGGGCATCTGCATGACCACAAACGTTATCACCTTGGCGCAGAACCAAGAGGGCAGGCAGGAGGGGTTTAGCGTAAAAGCGGGATTTGCCTCACCTACGGCAGAGCAAAAGCGGAAGGATGTTTGCAGGTGTGAGAGGTCAGGATTTTAGTGGTATCTATAGAAGCAGGGTTCTTGTTGTAGAAGCGGCTATTGGATTGCATATGCGTAAGTTCTGGGCAGAAATTTTATATATCGAGGGTTTTGGTTCATTTTACCATATCTTGAGATTGAGAGCTCGTATTTGGGCAATGTTTTATGGGATTTTCGCCACTTGGATTGGCATATGTTTTTTCGACTTGATTTTTTATTATTATACATGATTTCATCTTTCATTTTGGTATTTTCTTGATGAATCTAAAAGAGAAATTGAATTATTTTTTTCAAAAACGTTTTGAAAGTGAATAATTGTGATTTGAACAGTGATTCAAAGCCGAAATGGGATAAAACTAGAATGGTTGGACTCGTATCCGAATTGATTATCTTGATTTGAGAGTTTTTTAGAATTTCGAGGTGGGGGCCATGGTTGGCTTTTTGGTTGGCTTTGAGTATTTGATTAAAGATTTGACCTGTATCGTTTAGGTTTGATTCATATGGAATTTTTTGATGTTCTTGAGTTGCTTTTGGCTAGATTTGAGCCGTTCGGAGGTCGATTCGTGATGGCGCTTCTAGAGTATTGATTTGGCTTGCTTGAGGTAAGTATCTTACCTAAACTTGGTTGAGGCACTAGTTGCCTAAGTTATTTGTGATAGCAACGTGCTATGCGTGGCGCACATGTGTGGGGTTGATCCCATGTATGTTCACCGGGGTATTATTCATGCTTGAGGTAGTGTTTAGCCTATGATATACCTTGTATTGATTTTAAAGCTTTATGTTGAGATAGTTCTTATATTTGTACCCTTGTTGTGAGCTATTTGAGCCATGTTTAAGGTTACCTAGAGATTAATCACCTGATTGAACCTAATAATTGCTACTTTTATGATATATTTGTTGATTTGAGCTATGATAGCACACTTGCACATGCATACACCTTAGAATGTCACTTATACCAGTCCAGAAGTATGAAATTTGATGTTCATTGATCATGTACATGTATTCTTGTATATTTGCTTTATGTGTGATATGGATTGGACTAGTAGCATGTGACTACACCGAGCGGATTATGAAAGTGACTCTATGATCATGCTAGGCGGATTGTGATATTGAGCATATGACAACGCCAGGCGAATTCTGATATTAAGCCTATGACCATGCTGGGTGGATTGTGATATTGAGCCTGTGACCACGCGGGACGGATTGTGATATTGAGCCTGCAACTACATCGGACAGATTGGGATAGGCAAGTCAGTTGTCCGTGCAGTGTGTAGATATGGATCCATCCCTCTAGGGTCACCCTCTCATCTTCCTTCTTGATGGTGTACACGCGGATTATGAGAAATCGACGGGTTTCTGGTTGATGTGGACTTCGGAAAGAAGCTGGTCAGTGGTTCGGTTCGATTATGGAAATTCTAAGGAAAAGCTGGCCAGTGTTTGATTCGATTATTGCATTTTATCTTTACTTGCACATTTCCTTTGTAGTTTACCTGGTTTATTTGTATTTCTCCTTTATATGCTAGATTGTTGACTGAGTAGAGTACGTAATATACCGTGTGCACAGAGTTGGTTCCACATGTGATTCATGACTTGATCATATTATTGTTCTGTACTTGTTGGAGTTATGAATTGTATAGGTTATTTGGAGAGTATCATGAATAATTCTTGCCAATATTACCTCGTCGAGGTTAGTTATGATACTTATTGAGTACATGGGATCGGTCAGTTGTACTCATACTACACTTTTACACCTTGCATGCAGATGTTGAAGTTGATGCTCTTATGGATGGCAGGATTGGCATTGAAGATGCACCTACTTTTCCTGATATATCTACCACTTGTTTTTGGAAGTTTTAGATTTCTAATCTGTTTATGTCTATTCCAAACAGATGTTGTATTTATTTTCATTCCATCTTTGTAAATCTATGTCTTAGCAGATCATGACTTGTACATTCAATCCTTGGGTTATTGAATGGAAGTTCAGTTATTTCACTTATTGATTTCTTATTATTTCACTAGATTTGTCTTGACTGTTGTTTGACTTATCTAGCGTGTTGAGTTAGGTGCCATCATGACTAGGTGGATATTCGGTTGTGACAAGTTGGTATCAGAGCTCTAGGATCAAAGGTTCTACGAGTCATGTGCAAGTGTCTAGTAGAGTCTTGCGGATTGGTACGCTGACGTCCATATTTATCTTCGAGAGGCTATAGGGCATGTAGGGAAATTTCCTATCTTTCTTTCCTTATCGTGCGGCACTGATTCAGCCTGAAGCGTATCTCTTTCAACTCCTTCCATCCACTCATATGTTATATTGAGCACTCGGTATCAGTTGTGCATCGATAGCTTGTGATGTCATGGATGAGGTGCGAGGTGTGTTCTTTGTGTTAAAGGATTAGGCCAATCTGGAGGACTTGAGGCAAAGTTCAGACCGTAACTTGGGCTCGATGGTTTTAGTTATATGTGTTACAACCTATATTTGCATATGTTATATTATGCCTTAAGTCAGTCTATGTAGGTCCGAGAAGAGATTATCTTTGAGATGATAAGAATTTAGTCCTATTGATCTTAAATGATACAAGGGTGTATAAGACTGGTTAACAAGTACTAGAAATTAAACGAATCAAGGATGTTGTAACTCGTATTTTTGTGTACATATAGAAGTTATTAATATTACCAAGAGGTCATTTTATAAGGTATTTGAATCATATAATATCCGTTTCATAAGCCTTGAAGTCAAACGAGTTATGAAACAAAAGCCGACAAAAGTTGTCGTAACTTACGTTCATAATTTTACTTATACTTTAGGTCAAATGTCACAAATATTTCCGCCCAATTTACTTGGAATTACGGGGTGATCTACCAACCAAATTCAGGGTCTATGAGTCTAGTTTCTAACTCATTAAACCGTTTGTCGATACGATCTCCGAGTTGAGAGATATTCGCGTTTTCGCGAGACTGCGCCAAGCAACTCTCTATGGGGCCCACATAGGCGGTTAAGACATATAGATGTATATAATATGCCTCCACCCCGTTTTAAGTCATTATTTTTTAGTATATACAGACCTTAGAACCCTAAGAACACCCTCTCAGGGTTCTCTCATGATCCAAGACTAAAACAAAGGGCAAACAACACAAATTAAGTGACGGGAATCCCGTTGCGCAAGTAAGTTTCTTGTTCTTCTTGTTGTTGCTGATTTTTGTGTTGTTCCAGCTCGTGTTGGAGGTTGTTTTAAGTTGTTTTTGTTCTGTAAAATATATACTCCCTCAAGTTTTAATATCAACCCTAGGTGATTTCAAGTCTTCTAAAGTGATTCTAGTGCCGAAAAACCCTAATTGATTGCTAGCTTCGCTTCCTTGTTCTTGTGGCAGCATTGGAGGGATATTTCGTGGACAATTAAGGTCAAATTGGAGTTGTTCATTCTGTTTAAAGGTAATGAACCTCTTACCCTACATGTATTTAAGATTATCCAAGTTACGGCTAAGTCGTTAAAGGTAGAACTTGTGAGATATATGTCGAAAGGCTTGCTAGTAATGTTGGTTGGTTGGTGGACTATTTTGGGAGGCTCAATATGATTATTATTGATGTTGTTTGGGCTGTTTGGTGATTGTGTTAACTTGTGGGAAGTCGTATAAATAGGGGAGGTGCTGTCTGTTTCATCGTAAAATAGGTTACAGTTGATACATAATAGTTACGACGCTTAAACGATAACGATAGTGTCATTTCTCTTATTGTAGACTAAGGAGTCGTGGCATATTCATAGCTTGAGATTGGGCAGTATATACAAGGTATGTGAGGCTATCCCTTTCCTTCTTTTGCACGACTTCGACTGTGCGTAATATACTGAACGAACTTTTAAAGATACTCCACTCTTAGATACTAGCAGTACTTACATTGTTTCCCTTCTTATGGAACGATTGATGTTGATGTTACTTCTCTTATTCTTATGTTGTCAATGTTGTTGGTACTTCCTGATTCTTATAAGATTCTTGATGAGGATTTAGTCCTAATAACGTGTTCGGAGGATACCGACCTTACGTCACTCTGAAAAGTTCAAATGTGGTTCCAATGAGTCCATCGCACATCATATATATGTATCTTCTTTACTCTACCGAGCCGCACTATAGTCGGCCGGGTACGGCACCTATTGTGCAACCACTGATCAGTTGGGTTTAACCGAGCTTCACGTGGCCGGGTACGATTCTACCGAGCCTTATGATGGTCGGGTACGTTTTTACCGAGCCTATTAGGGCCGGGTACGATATAATGATAATGATGCCCACAGAGGCATTTGTTTTAAAAGTTTATATATATATATATATATAATGATGCCCACAGAGGCATTTGTTTAAAAGTTTATATGTATATATATATATATATATATATATCATGCATCCATGTCAGTATCCCTCAGAGTATACAAATGGTTGTATATTCTCTATCCCTATTTACATTATTGTTCTTACTTATGCTTTCCTACCTTACATACTCAGTACATTATTCGTACTGACGTCCTTTTATTTGTGGACACCGCATGTTGTGCTGCAGGTCCTGATTGACAGGTAGGCGAAGCTCCCCCACCATAGTAGGCTTCCCAGTTCAGCGGTTAGTGGCGAGATCCCTTCTCCGGACTTGGCATGGTCTTGGTATGCATTTTTGTTATAGACGTTATGGGTATGTCGGGGCCCTGTTCCGGCAATGTTTCAGCACTTATGTTCCTTTAGAGGCTCATAGACAGGTGTCAAATCGTATATAGTTTGGATTGCCTTGTCGACTAATTTTTGTTGTATAGTCTCTCATGGAAGCTTGTCAACTCGTACCTTATACGCAGCCTCATGACAGCCTTGTCGGCCCAAGATATATATGTTTGGGTCGTGATAAACTTGGTATCAGAGCACGTTTGTCCTAGGGGTTGCCTATGAGCCGCATCTAGTAGAGTCTTGATTATAGATGTGTAGCGCGCCACATTATAATTAGGAGGCTACATGACATTTAGGGTTGTTTCCTTCTTCATGAATGTAGATCGTGTGTAGAGTTGAATCATAAGCGTTCATCTCTAATATTCACCATGTTTTCTTTCAGTGATGCCTTCGACTAGGAACAAACGATTAGTAGACAGCTTGATACAGCTGCGGGAGAGGGTACCAGTCAGGTGCCTCCAGCCAGAGTAGGCCAAAGGTGAGCCTCAGAGTGAGGTGCCGTCTCACACCTCGTCTACTCCTCCTCCAGAGGATATTAGGAGGCCCCCAGCACCTCTAGTTCCTCCGTCTGGCACTGTAGACCAGGATGTGCGGAGTGTGGTACAGTTGTTGACTAGCTTGGTAGCTGCTCAGGCTCAGAGGCAGAATACCGGTGCTGCTAATAAACCGGTTAGTGCGAGAATTCGTGATTTTATTAATCTAGATCCTCCAGTGTTTACCGGATCAGACCCCAAGGAGGACCCGCAGACTTTTATTGATCAGGTTCATCGTACACTGCGGGTTATGCATGCTAGTGATACGGAGGCAGTAGAGTTGGCTTCTTATTGGTTACAGGATTTAGCAGTTTTCTAGTATGATAGTTGGGAGAGATCCAGGGGTCCGAACGCTCCCCCACCCGTGTGGAAGGAATTTTTTGAGGCTTTTCTTCGACACTACTTGCCAGTTGAGATACGACGAGCTAGAGCTGATAAGTTCTTAACCTTCGATAGGGTAATATGAGTGTGCGAGAGTACAGTATGCAGTTTGATTCTTTAGCAAGTTATGCTCCCTATATAGTGGCCGAGATAAGTGATAAGGTGCACCTATTTGTGAACGGGTTGAGACCACATCTGATAAATAAGTGCACGACAGCCTCCTTGGTAGAGGGCGTGGATATTTCTCGTATTCAGGCTCATGCCCAGACACTAGAGGATCGTAAGCACCAGCAAAGAGCAGACAGGGAGTAGGGTAGGGGCCAGCATAAGAGGGCGAGATTTGAGGGGTATTTTGGTGACTTCAGAGGTAGTATCAGGCCCCAGTCTTCGAGGAGTTTGGCGCCACCTATACCTCCTCCATGCTTTCAGAGGCCTCAATATGATCAATTTACTTATTCTGGTTCAGGTTAGAGTTCGCGGGCATCAGGTTCACAATATCATAGGGATACTAGTTAGACGAGACCCCCAACACCTCGTTGTGATCAATGCGGCAAGGCCCACTTTGGACTGTGCCGTCAAGGTTCTGATGCATGCTATTCTTGCGGACAACCTGGCCATATAATGCGGGATTGTCCTAACAGAGGAGGAGGTGGTATGGCTCAGCCGACTGGATCTGTGTCTGATTCTTCCTCATTAGTTCAACCTCCAGCACAGAGTTTTCAGCAGTCGACAGGTCGCGGTAGAGGTAGAGGTGCAGTGCCGAGTTCGAGTGGTACCCAAAATCGAACATATGCTCCAGTAGGTCGACAGGATCTCGAGTCATCTTCGGATGTTGTTACAGGTATATTGTCAGTGTTTTCTTATGATGTATATGCGTTGATTGATCCGGGATCTACATTATCATATGTTACACCCTTTGTGGCTAATAAGTTTGGCGTCAAACCTGAACTAATAAGTAAACAACTTGCGGTATCTACTCCGATAGGAGAATCAGTGATTGCTAGAAGGGTACATAGAGGTTGTACAGTGATGATTTGTAGTCATCAAACCCCAACAAATTTTTAGAAATGGTTGATTTCGATGTGATAATGGGAATGGACTGGTTGGCCTCATGCTATGCAAATTTTGATTGTCGTACGAAGATGGTCAGGTTTCAGTTTCCTGTTGAACCCGTCATCGAATGGAAGGGGAACATTGCTACGCCGAAAGGTATGTTTATTTCCTATCTTAAGGCAAGGAAGATGATCTCAAAGGGTTACATTTATCATCTCGTTCGCGTTAGGGATGCGGAAGCGAAGCTGCCTACTCTACAATCAATCCTCGTGGTCAATGAATTTGCAGATGTTTTCCCAGATGAACTCCCAGGTCTTCCTACTGAAAGGGAGATTGAGTTTAGCATTGATATGTTTCCTGACACTCAACCGATCTCTATCCCTCCATACAGGATGGCCCCGGCAGAGTTGCGAGAGTTAAAGGTGCAGTTGAAGGACTTGCTGGATAAGGGCTTCATTAGGCCTAGCACTTCACCTTGGGGTGTGCCAGTCTTGTTCGTGTGAAAGAAAGATGGATCGTTAAGGATGTGTATCGATTATCGACAGTTGAATAAGTATCCAGGGTGCCAAGTATTTTTCCAAGATTGACTTATGTTCAGGGTATCATCAAGTGCGGTTTAAGGAGAAGGAAATTCCAAAAACGGCATTCCGGACATGATATGGGACTTTGAGTTCTTGGTGATGTCATTCAGGCTAACAAATGCCCCAGCAGCTTTTATGGATCTCATGAATATTGTATTCAGGCCCTATCTTGATGTGTTCGTGATCGTGTTCATTGATGACATTCTGGTGTATTCTCGTTCGGAGGCGGAACATGCAGGCGACTTGCGGATAGTATTACAGACCCTTTAGGCTCATAAGTTATATGCTTAGCTCTCCAAATGTGAATTCTGGCCAAAACTCAGTAGCATTCCTTGGCCATGTGATATCTGACGAGGGTATTAGTGTCGACACTCAGAAGATCGATGCAGTGAAGAGTTGGCCAAGACCTACAACACCGTCAAAAGTCCGCAGCTTCCTGGGACTAGCAGGATATTATAGGAGGTTTGTAGAAGGGTTTTCCTCTATGTCAGCACCATTGAGTAACTTAACACAGAGAGCTACAAAGTTCCAGTCATCTGACGCTTGTGAACGTAGTTTTCAGGAGCTAAAGAATCGATTGACATCCGCACCGGTGCTCGCTCTCCCAGAAGGAACCGAAGGTTATGTGGTATATTGTGATGCCTCAAATATAGGTTTGGGGTGCGTATTGATGCAACGTGGGAAGGTGATTTCTTATGCATCAAGACAATTGAAGAAGCATGAAAATAATTACCCGACTCATGATTTGGAATTGGCTGCAGTAATATATGCTTTGAAGATTTGGCGGCACTACTTATACAGTGTCCATGTTGACATCTACACAGATCATAAAAGTTTACACTACATCTTCAAGCAGAAGGAGTTGAATATGAGGCAGCATAGGTGGCTTGAATTACTGAAAGATTACGATGTCGAGATATTGTACCATCCTGGTAAAGACAATGTTGTGGCAGATGCTCTCAGTCGTAAGTCAATAGGAAGCTTAGTACACATTGAGGCAGGTAGACATGGGTTGACTAAAGAGCTTCATCAGCTGGCTAATATGAGAATCAGATTGTTAAACTCTAATGACGGAGGTGTTATTGTACAAAATACATCAGAGTTATCTTTGTTAGCCGAGGTAAAAGCACGGCAATATGAAGATCCTACCTTAGTACGATTGAGAGAGAGCGTTCAGCAGTGTAAAATTACGGGTTTCGAGATCGGAGGAGATGGGGAACTAAGATACCAGGACCGACTATGTGTGCCTAATGTAGCAGGGTTGCCAGAGAAAATTATGATTGAGATTCATCAGTCCCGATATTCCATCCATCCCCGCTCCATAAAGATGTGTGACGTTAAGGAGCAGTATTGGTGGGATAACATGAAGAAGTCCATTATAGAATTTGTAGCCCAGTGCCATAATTGCCAACAAGTAAAGATTGAGCATCAGAAACCCGGTGGATTGATTCAAAATATAGAGATTCCGACTTGGAAATGGGAGGTGATTAATATGGACTTCATTATGGGATTACCTCGCTTTTATCATAAGTTTGACTCCATCCGGGTGATAGTTGATCGACTTACAAAATGTGCCCATTTTCTCCCAGTTAAGACAACTTACACAGTTGAAGATTATGCGAAGTTGTATATCAAGGAGATTGTTAGGATTCATGGTGTGCCATTATCTATTATATCAGACCGAGGAGCTCAATTTACGGCTAACTTTTTGAGGTCTTTTCAGAAGGTTTTAGGCACACAAGTGAATCTCAGCACGGCATTCCATCCGCAGACTGATGGACAGGCTGAACGTACCATTTAGACACTTGAAGATATGCTACGAGCATGTGTTCTAGATTTCAAGGGGAACTGGGATGACCATCTAGCACTCATAGAATTTGCCTACAATAATAGCTACCATTCCAGTATTAAAATGGCCCCGTACGAGGCACTGTATGGGAGGAGATGTAGATCACCAGTTAGATGGTTTGAAGTCAGTGTGAATTATATGGGCCATATTTGATTCACCAAGCCATTGAGAAGGTGAAAGTGATACAAGAGCGACTAAAGACGGCACAAAGCAGGCAAAAGTATTATTCCGATGTTCGACGTCGTGACCTAGAGTTTGAGGTTGGTGATTGGCTTTTCCTGAGGATCTCGCCGATGAAGGTTGTTATGCGTTTTAGGAAGAAGAGTAAACTAAGTCCGCGGTATATCGGGCTGTACAAAATTCTTCGACGAATTGGACAGGTTGCTTATGAGTTAGAATTGCCATCCATATTGGAATTTTTCCACCCGGTATTCCATGTATCTATGTTGAGGAAATGTATTGGAGACCCTTCTCGGGTCGTCCCTATCAAATATTTACAAGTTACAAAGGATATATCATATGAAGAAATGCCAGTGGCTATATTAGATCGACAATTCTGCAAGCTGAGAACAAAGGATGTAGCTTCCATTAAAGTATTGTGGAGGAACAATAATACAAAAGAAATGACATGGGAGGCAGAAGATGAGATGAATTCTAAATACTCTTACCTGTTCCATAATGAAGATAACGAGGATGATGGGGGAATGCAGGATGCATTAGAAGGAGAAACGTCTCTATGAGGTAAGCAATAACTTGAGAATACTCTTTCTTAATACAAAACGGTGATATGCAGATAATGTACATATCTATAATGCTTTGTATAGCCTTGTAAGGCCATAGGTTGGTTGTAACTGCTTGCAAGTTTGGCTAGTGTCCATTTTATAGAGGAAACTCAGCCGGAAATTTTCGTCAGAAAAACACGATGAGTTAGACTCCTCGTAAACCCTTACATTCGAGGACGAATATTCCTAAGGGGAGGAGGGTGTTAAAACCCATATTTGCATACATTAGATTACGCCATAAGTTAGTCTACGTAGGTCCGAGAAGAGATTATCTTTGAGATGATAAGAATTTAGTCCTATTGGTCTTAAATGATACAAGGGTGTATAAGAGTGGTTAACAAGTACTAGAAAGTAAACGAATCAAGGATGTTGTAACTCGTATTTTCGTGTAATTCTAGAAGTGATTAATATTACCAAGAGGTCGTGTTATAAGGTATTTGAATTATATAATATCCATTTCATAAGCCTTGAAGTCAAACGAGTTATGAAACAAAAGCCAACAAAAGTTGTCGTAACTTACGTTCATAATTTTAGTTATTCTTTAGGTCAAATGTCACAAAGATTTTCGCCCAATTTACTTGGAATTACGGGGTGATCTACCAACCAAATTCAGGGTCTATGAGTCTAGTTTTTAACTCATTAAACCGTTTGTCGATACGATCTCCGAGTTGAGAGATATTCGCGTTTTTGCTAGACTGCGCCAAGCAGCTCTCTATAGGGCCCACATAGGCGGTTAAGACATATGGATGTATATAACACGCCTCAACCCCGTTTTAAGTCATTCATTTTTAGTATATGCAGACCTTAGAACCCTAAGAACACCCTCTCAGGGTTCTCTCATGATCCAAGACTAAAACAAAAGGCAAACAACAAAAATCAAATGTCAGGAATCCCATTGCGCTAGTAAGTTTCTTGTTCTTCTTGTTGTTGCTGATTTTTGTGTTGTTCCAGCTCGTGTGGGAGGTTGTTTTAAGTTGTTTTTGTTCTGTAAAATATATACTCCCTCAAGTTTTAATATCAACCCTAGGTGATTTCAAGTCTTCCAAAGTGATTCTAGTGCCGAAAAACCCTAATTGATTGCTAGCTTCGCTTCCTTGTTCTTGTGGCATCATTGGAGGGATATTTCGTGGTCAATTAAGGTCAAATTGGAGTTGTTCATTCTGTTTAAAGGTAATGAACCTCTTACCCTACATGTATTTAAGATTATCCAAGTTACGGCTAAGTCGTTAAAGGTAGAACTTGTGAGATATATGTCGAAAGGCTTGCTAGTAATGTTGGTTGGTTGGTGGACTATTTTGGGAGGCTCAATATGATTATTATTGATGTTGTTTGGGCTGTTTAGTGATTGTGTTAACTTGTGGGAAGTCATATAAATAGGGGAGGTGCTGTCTGTTTCATCGTAAAATAGGTTACGGTTGATACATAATAGTTACAACGCTTAAACGATAACGATAGTGTCATTTCTCTTATTGTAGACTAAGGAGTCGTGGCATATTTATAGCTTGAGATTGGGCAGTATATACAAGGTATGTGAGGCTATCCCTTTCCTTCTTTTGCACGACTTCGACAGTGCGTAGTATACTGAACGAACTTTTAAAGATACTCCACTCTTAGAGGCTAGCAGTACTTACATTGTTTCCCTTCTTATGGAACGATTGATGTTGATGTTACTTCTCTTATTCTTATGGTGTCAATGTTGTTGGTACTTCCTGATTCTTATAAGATTCTTGATGAGGATTTAGTCCTAATAACGTGTGCGGAGGATACCGACCTTACGTCACTCTGAAAAGTTCAAATGTGGTTCCAATGAGTCCAGCACACATCATATATATGTATCTACTTTACTCTACCGAGCCGCGCTATAGTCGGTCGGGTACGGCACCTATTGTGCAACCACTGATCAGTTGGGTTTTACCGAGCTTCACGTGGTCGGGTACGATTCTACTGAGCCTTATGATGGCCGGGTACGTTTTTACCGAGCCTATTAGAGCTGGGTACGATATGATGATAATGATGCCCACAGAGGCGTATGTTTTAAAAGTTTATATATATATATATATATA
>MCJB01022683.1:0-12894 GCA_002018475.1 Nicotiana obtusifolia | reverse complement strand
TATATATATATATATATATATATATATATATATATATATATATATATATATATATGTATCATGCATCCATTTCAATAGCCTCAGAGGCAGCTAGATGTTACAGGTTGTATATTCTCTATCCCTATTTACATTATTGTTCTTACTTATGCTTTTCTACCTTTCATACTCAATACTTTATTCGTACTGACGTCCTTTTATTTGTGGATGCTGCATGTCATATTACAGGTCCTGATAGACAGGTAGGCGAAGCTCCCCCACCATATTAGGCTTCCCAATTCAGTGGTTACTGGCGAGATCCCTTCTCCAGACTTGCTGTGGTCTTGGTATGCATTTTTGTTATAGACGTTATGGGTATGTAGGGGCCCTATTCCGGTAATGTTTCAGCACTTATGTTCCTTTAGAGGCTCATAGACAGGTTTTGACTCATGTATTGTTTGGATTGCCTTGTCGACTAAATTTTGTTGTATAGTCTCTCATGGCAGCTTGTCAACTCGTACCTTATACGCAGCCTCATGACAGCCTTGTCGGGCCAAGATATATATGTTCATGCCATTATCTTTCATTGTTGGTTGTTTAGGATTCAAGTCCACCATTTATACTAATCTCATCGACCCTTATAGATAATAAGAAAAGTTAGATAAAATGTGCATTGGTGCTCGGCAAGTATGGCCCAGGTGCCAGTCATGGCCCTCCAGTTTGGGTCGTGATATGAGTATCTGCTTTTGCACTTATATGTCTGGTAGTGTCCCTAGGAGTGGGATTGATGGCTCAGTGAGTTGTAGGATAGCTATATGATGAATAGTATGTGACTGAGGGTTTTACTTATATGGTTTGGATGTGATGAGTAGGGTTTGCTTGGGGCGTAAAGGACTATGGATGCTTGATTTCTTTTTTAATGTGTTGTACATTCACGATTTATGAGAGTGTTGAGGGATCTTTTAGTTGTTCATCGTGGGATGAAGTAAATTCTTATGTCTTGTTGATGAGTTTAGGCTCGGGAGGATTTAGCAATTGCATAATGGTTGTGACCATAATAGGGTCACCAAGAGATGCCAGTTTTAGGCTAAGTAGGTGGGTTATCACCTGCGGAGTGGTCTACGTATGTATGAACCTAGTGGTGTTTCTGTGAAGAAATTCCTTTCTACCAGTGAGATATTTGTGTGCTACTGGAGCACAAATCATTCGGCTCGTATTGGTAGTGCATTGGAGATTAGAGAAGGGTGGATGAATCTCGAGAAGGTTCTAATGAGTTGAAAAATCATATGTGGTATTTAAGGGTTATTGAAAGGTGTCGAGACTTACGGTATTTCTATAACATTAGTGGTTCTACATTTCAATATTAGAGAGGTTAAAGAAACAACTTTAGATTTACAGAAGGTCTCTTCAGTGCGGGTATCTCGGTTGTGGTATTATTGGGTGCTTAAGGGGGGAATACAGTGATTTATTGGCCTTAAGACGACGTGGTTTCATGCTAGGATCTCTTTCGGTGAGCATTGATTAAGGGTCATAGTATAACTAACAAGGAGAAATGTTAACTTGAAAGCAAGTCGAGAGGAACTCGAAGAAATGGGTCAGCATAGTAATGGTTCGGGTCGGCATGGTACTAGAAACGTTCAGTTCTTTTAGATCTTTTGGTCTGGCGAGGCTTTGCAGGTGTTTAATGGCAACACTCTTGGGTTGGGCAATCTGCTTGACTTGGTTGAGTTAGAGGGATTGAGTTCTGATGGCTTGGTTATGTACAAATAGGTTTGGAAGAGTTCTCGATGGTGTGACCGCGGCTGGAGACGAATGTCTTCTACAAGCATGCGGAGTATGTTGCGGGTTCTGATTTTCTCTTGGATGGGGGTCAAGTGGATGTTTTTGGCTAACAGAATTTGTGTCATGCTTGTGATTCAGAGTTGATAATGGGAGTCTCGCATTTTCATATGATGGCATGATAGATGCGGTGCGACATATGGTATTGAGCTTTACATGTATGAGGTTAAGGTTTCGTTCAAATGGAAGGTCATGGTTCTAGGAAGCATGGACGGTTTCAGCTATTTAGAAGAATGCTGGCACTATTTAGTATCACCTGAGAAGGGTGCGCATTTTAGAAGGCGCACTGTGTTTTGACTTGCGAATGTTTGATTGGTATTACAGTAGTCGTCTGGTTAATGTTCATACTTTGCTATGTGGCACGAAAGAATTATGGAAGTATTTCTCGTGAGATGAGTGTATATGAGGTATGTGGGAGACATGAAGATTCTTGTATTCTGGGGATTTGAAGACTAGGAGGGTTCTCAAAGCTAAATTGTTCCTTGGCTTCGGACGATGAAGGAATGTTAAGAGGTTGGCGGCCGATTGTATGTGTTATGGATAGGTTATTGTTGACTTTTTAGAGGTTATCTACCTATTTTGGGAGGATTGGAATTGATTTAGAGGTCCCTGGTAGGCCTAATGATAATGTTATTCCACATCTGGTCGGATTTGTTTACTCAGTACAACCATTTTTTAGGGAGGTGTCATCGATTAGAGTTGATCTTATTCGTGTTCTGATACGTTCCATGCGTTACTCTCCTATGCTATGATGGGTTGACTATTTACACATATGATTCAGTTCTATTTGAGCCTTGTAGCGGAATTCAAGCGAGATGGTTCTTGAGGTGTGGAATGGTTTATTGTGCCTTAGTTATGATCTTCTTATTTTTGGTATATTATGCTATGTATTTCTCCATGGTTATGGTCATGCACTTCGTGTATTAGTTGTTGATATGCAAGTGGTTATTGATTGTGAGCATCATGGCTCGGGGTATTCCAAGTGGACCGGTGTTCAAATTGTGTCAAGCTTCGCAGCGGAGTTATGTTGGGATACAATCCTTTGTGCTTATTTCATGTGTTTTGTTTCTCCTCTCTAAGATAGGTTCATATCACTATGCCTTGTGGTGGTATTTGTCGAGCTTGCAGGATGGTTCTTTCATTTGGTTCTCCTACCATCATTGGTCACATTCAAGTTGTTGTTTGTTGGTACACGGATTGCGTGGTATTTGGCTCTGAGTGGTATTGGTGCGATCGGTTAGTCTAGCAGCTTGCACTGGGAAAATGAGATTTCTGGACCTTGAATTAGTGCCATCGGATTTGGTTAAGGTAAGTTGATAGAATAGTGTCACTAGTCAGCTTAGAATTTGGTAATGGTTCTTATCGGACGAGTGAGCTCCATTACTTGTTGATCTGATGGGTGATTATAAGTTTCTCCATGTTTCTTTCATATTAGATACTGTACGAAGGTTTAGAATAAGGTTTTGTTTGATATGAGGTTTATTACCAGTACTGATTTGTTATTGAGCAGCTATTGTGGTCGGAAGTTATTATTATGAGTATCTGATTTATGCGGTATATCATGTGATTATATCTTGGGTTATTGCTATGGCTTGTTCAGACTTATACAATATATAGATGCGATATTCAGATCTTTTGATGAATTCGGGATGTTGTAGATTGGGTTCTAAGGTTTATGGACTAAGATTGAAGAAAGGATCTTCAATTAGGTTCTGTTGTTGAGCTTATATGGATTGGGGGTGACGTGGGATACTATGATGAGGTTATACAGTGATTTGATCACTTTAGAATGACTCTTGGAATGTTCGGGGATGAACGTATGATTATATGAGGGAGAATGTAACAACTCGATTGGTCATTTTGAGCTTTTACATTCAAATTGATGGTTTGAGGTCATGAGTAGCTTCATATGGTGTATTATGACCTGCATGTATCATCAGTTTTGGTTTTCGAGTGGTTCGGGATTATTTGGAATAATGATTCTCAACTATGGTGCTTTAAGTTGGAAGAACTGACCAAGTTTAACTTTGTATATTTTGACCTTGGATCATAGTCTTTACGGTTCGGTTAGGTCAATTTTGGGTGTATGCCTGGATTTGCATTTGGATAATTCTAGAAGGTTTCTAATTGGTGAAAGTTGGCATTTTGAAGGTTTGGAAAGTTCATAGGTTTGATCGGGAGTATAATCGATGTTACAGGGTTCATATTGTTGTTCCGGGAGTTGGAATAGGTTCATTTTGTCATTTGGGACTTGGGTGCAAAGTTTGGTTGGATTCCGAATTGGTTAGGTTTGAATCAAACTCTTCGTTCGAAGTTTGAAGTTTATGGACTTAAGAGATTGATCTTGATCGATAATTTGTGAATTTGATGTTATTTTGTGTTATTTGAGCCCTCGAGTATGTCTGTGCTATGTTTTGGGTCTTGTTGGCATAATTGAATGGGTCCCGAGGGGCCCGGGTGTATATCGGATTTATTGTGGATCATTTAAGAGTGTTTTGGCAGGTCTATTTCTAATGTGGCGCATTTGCGGTTGTTTTTGCGCAGGTTTGGTGGTCGAAAAACCGCTTAGCTTGTCGCACCTGCGAAGAAGGCTGGATACCGCAAATGTGCAGTCCTGGGCGCATCTGCGTGACTGTAGAAGCTGTCACCTTGGCGCAGAAGCGAGAAGGCAGGCTGGAGGGGTTTAGCATAGGAGCGGGATTTGCCTTGCACCTGCGGCAGCGCAGAAGCGGAAGGATGTCTGCAAGTGTGAGAGGTGGGGATTTAAAGTGGTATCCACAGAAGCGGGGTTCTTGTCGCAGAAGCGGGGTTCTTGTCACAGAATAGACACTGCAGAAGCGGCTATTGGATCGCATATGCGTAAGTGTTGGGCAGAAGTTTTATATATCGGGGGTTTTGTTTCGTTTTACCATATCTTGAGATTGGGAGCTCGTATTTGGGCAATTTTTGAAGGGATTTCCACCACTTGGATTGGGTGTGTGTGTTCTCGACTCGGTTTTTGATTATTATACATGATTCCATACTTGATTTTGGTAATTGTTTGGTAAATCAAAAAGAGAAACTTGGGTTTTTTGTCAAAACCTTTTCTAAAGTGAATGATTGGGTTTTGAACAGCAATTTGGAGTTGGTATTGGATTAAACTAGTATGGTTGGACTCGTATTCGAATGGGTTAACGGAATTTGTGAACTTTGTTGAGTTCCAGGGTGTAGCTCGGGTTGGATTTTTGGTTGGCTTTGAGTATTTGATTAAAGATTCGACCTTTATCGTTTAGGTTTGATTCATATGGCATTGTTTGATGTTCTTGAGTTGCTTTTCGCTAAATTCAAGTCGTCCGGAGGTCGATTCGTGATGGAGCTTCTAGAGTATTGATTTGGTTTGCTTGAGGTATGTATCTTACCTAAACTTGGTTGAGGCACTAGTTACCTAAGTTATTTTTGATAGTTATGTGCTATGTGTAGCGCACATGTCTGGGGTCAATTCCATGTGCGTTCACCGGGGTATTATTCATGCTCGGGGTAGTGTTTAGGCAATGATATGCCTTTGATTGATTTCTAAGCTTCATTTTGTGATAGTTCTTATATTTGTACCCCTGTTATGAGCTATTTGAGCCATGTTTGAGGTTACATACTGGTTAATCTCCTGGTTGAACCTAATAATTGCTACTTTCGTGATGTATTAGCTTATTTGAGCTATGATAGCACACTTTGCACATGCATACACCTTAGCATGTCATTTATAACAGTTTAGGAGTATGAAATTTGATGTTCATTGATCATGTACATGTATTCTTGTATATTTGCTTTATGTATGATATGGATTGGACTGGTAGCCTGTGACAACGCCGAGTGGATTGTGATATCGAGCCTGTGATCTTGTCGGGCGGATTGTGATATTGAGCCTAAGACCACGCCAGGCGGATTTTGATATTGTGTATGTGACCACGCAAGGCGTATTGTGATATTGAGCCTGTGACCACCTCGGGTGGACTGTGACAGTACGTGAGTTGTCCGTGCAACGTGTGGATGTGGATCCATCCCCCTAGGGTCACCCTCTCATGTTCCTTCTTGATGGTGTACGTACGGATTATGAGAAACCGACGGGTTTCTGGTTTATGTGGACTTTGGAAAGAAGCTAATTAGTGGTTTGGTTCGATTATGGAAATTATGAGGAAATGTTGGCCAGTGTTTGACTTGGCTATAGCATTTTATCTTTAGTTGTAATTTTCCTTTGTAGTTTACCTGATTTATTTCCGTATCTTCTTTATATGCTGGATTGGTTACTGAGCAAATTATGTTAAGTTATTGTGTGCACCAAGGTGGTTCCATTTGTGATTCATGACTTGATTATATTATTGTTTTTTACTTGTTGGAGTTATGAACTGTACACGTTATTTTGCGAGTATCATTAATAATTCTTGCCACTATTACCTCGCCGAGATTACTTATGATACTTGCAGAGTATATGTGGTCGGTTGTACTCATACTACACTCTGCACCTTGCATGCATATTTTGAAGCTGATGCTTTTATGGATGGCAAGAGCTGGCATTGAAGATCTACCTACTTTTCTGGATATAACTACCACTTGTACTTAGTAGTTTTAGATTTTTAATCTGCTTATGTCTATTCCAAATAGGTGTTGTATTTATTTCATACCAGCTTTCTAAATCTAAGTCTTAGCGGCTCATGACTTATACTACCAATCCTTGGTTATTTTTTTGAAGTTCAGTTACTTCACATATTGATTTCTTATTATTTTATTAGAGCCGTCATGGCTGTTGTTTTTCTTACCTAGTGGGTTGGGTTAGGTGCCATCATGACTAGGTGGATTTTCGGTTGTGACAAGTTGGTATCAGAGCTTTAGGTTCATAGGTTCTATGAGTCATGAGCAAGTGTCTAGTAGAGTCTTGCAGATTGGTATGATGATGCCTATCTTTAAGAGGCTACAAGGCATGCAGGAAAATTTTTCATCTTTTTTTCATTATCGTGCGGCATTTATTCAGCTTGAAGTGTATCTTTTTGAATTCCTTCCATCCACTCGTATGTTATGCTGAACACTCGGTATCAGCTGTCCATTGACAACTTGTGATATCACGGATGGGGTGCGAGGTGTGTTCTTTGTGTTGAGGGATTAGGCCAGTCTGGAGGACTTGAGGCCAGGTTCAGACCACAGCTTGGGCTCGATGATTTTAGTTGTGTGAGTATGTGCTTTTGGACTTATATGTCTGATAGTGTCCCTAGGAGTGGGATTTATGGCTCAGTGAGTTGTTGGATAGCTATATAATGAGTACTATGTGACTGAGGGTTGTGCTTAGATGGTTTGGATATGACGAGAAGGGTTTGCTTGGGGCGTAAAGGACCATGGATGCTTGATTTCTATCATGATGTGTGTCCATTGTCGAGTTATAAGAGTGTTGAGGGATCTTTTAGTGTTGAAGTATATTCTTATGGCTTATTGATGAGTTTAGGCTTGGGAGGATTTAGCGATTACATAATGGTTGTGACTATGATAGGGTCACCGAGAGATACCAGTTTGAGGATAAGAAGGTGGGTTATCACCTGTAGAGTGGTCTACGGATGTATGAACCTGGTGGTGTTTCTATGAAGAGTTTCCTTTCTACCAGCGAGATATGTATGTGTTGCAACTTGAATTTGGATCGCTTGAAAGAGTTTGCACAACTGTCACGAGTATGGATATGCGCTTAGTAGAAGATTTGAGATATTCTATGGCTGGTGCTACTTGAGCGTATAAAGGATTTTGTTGAATTACAGTGTGGGAATATGGCAATTATGGAGTAAGGGTATTGTGGGTTATCGGATATTATGTTCTATTGCTTCGAGCAAAGTGGGAGAGGCTGCTATTGATGATCAAACTGCATGGTCCTATGTTATATTAGTTTTGGTCTGAGGCATACTTGTGAATCGGTTATGACCTCAACAGGTTGATTTCAAGGATGACTTGAGTAAAGAAATTTCCTAATGCATGATGTATTACACTTTATGGATATATGGAAACCTAGGATGATTCGGGTTTGATATTCATTGTGGATGTAATGTGCAGGGAGAAGGGATTCACTCGGTTGCTTAAGGTTGGGTTGCTTCTTAAGGTATTTGTGTACTACTGGAGCACAAATCATTCGGCTCGTATTGGTGGTACACTGGAGATTAGGGCAGGGTGGCTGACTCTCGAGAAGGTTCTAATGAGTTCAAGACTCATACGTAGTATTTGAGGGTTTCCCGAATTTTCAAATGACTAAGATCTGAGATTTGCATTAGAAGGTGTCGAGACTTGTGGTATTTCTGTAACATTAGTTGTTCTACATTTTAGTATCAGAGAGGTTAAAAAAAAACTTTAGATTTACAGAAGGTCTCTTAAGATTGGGTATCTCGGTTGCGGTACTATTGGGTGCCTAAGGGGAATACAGTGATTCATAGGCCTTAAGATGACGTGGTTTCATGCTAGGATCTCTGTTGGTGAGCTTTGATTAAGGATGATAGTGTTACAGGCAATGAGAAGTGTTAACTTGAAGGAAAGTCGAGAGGGACTCGAAGAAATGGGTCAGCTTGGTAGTGGTTCGAGTCGGCATTGTTATAGAAATGATCTATTCTTTTGGATCTTTTGGTGTGGCGATGTTTTGTAGGTGTTTTGTGGCAATACTCTTGGGCTACGGACGGTGAAAGAATGTTAAAAGGTTGGCAGCTGATTGTATGTGTTATAGATAGGTTTTTGTGGACTTTTCGGAGGTTATCTACCTATTTCGGGAGGATCAGAATTGATTTGGAGGTCACTGTTAGGCAAAATGAGAATGTGTATCCTACAACTGGTCGGATTTGGGATTTGTTTACTCAACACAGCTATTGTTGAGGGGTCTGCCATCGATTAGAGTTGATCTTATTCGTATTCTGATATGTTCCATGTGTTACTCTCCTATGCTACATTAGGTTGTGAGATTGTTGACTATTTACACACATGACTCGGCTCTGTTTGGGCCTTGTGGGGGAATTCGAGCGAGATAGTTCTTGGGGTGTGGAATGGTTGATTGTGCCTTTGTTTGTGGTATATTTTGTTATCTGTTTCTCTATGCTTATGGTCGATGATTATTGATATGCAATTGGTTGTTGATGTAAGGCCCCGTAAAATTTCACCTAAACCCCGGGGTTTCATGGTGCCAAAGTAGGCTTATGTGTTGACGAACGTAGAGATGTACGAACTTTTGGGTTGAACAGTGCACTGGGGAGTAAAGGAAAATGTTTGGCAGAAGAAGACATTTATGTGGCCCATTATACGGCCACAGAATGGTCGCAGAATGAATCAGAAAATTGGGCAAGTTTGGATGGTATTGTGCGGTCAATTATGCGGTCGCAAAACCATTTTGCGGGCCACACATCGACCGCAGAACCAGCATGAAGATTTTTCCGGAGGGAGGTTCTACGATGTATTATGCGACCGCAGAACAGGTCTGTGAACTAGAATGGCCGCAGAGTGGGGCAGGAGTGCCCAGTTCCGGGGGCCATTTCGCGGCCTATTTCGCGGACCGTAGAAGCATTATGCGGTTGCATATAGCTTCATTTTTTTGATTTTTATAACCTGATCCTATTCCATTATATAGACTCTATAGACCATTTCTTAAGTAAAAACCTGATACGTTGAGAGTGAGAGAGTGCTCTGGAGTGGGAGAGGGTTCCTCAACAATTTTTTCTTCAATTTATGATCAAATCTTGGAAGATTAACAAGGGAAACTCACTAGGTCTTCATCCTAGAGGTAAGATTCTACACCGTAACTCTCAATTTCGAAATTCAACTAAAAATAGGTAATTAGTAAGGAAATTCTTGGGTGTGGAAGTTGTTCATTTTGCATGCATGTGTTATCAAGGGGTGTAGGAAGATTGTTAAGCTAAAAATGGTAGATAATGGGTTGTGGGATGATGGAATCCACCATAGGAGGACCTTTAAACCTTAATGCACACCTAGTGTTTGATAAAATGCTCAAATGAGCTGGAACCATGATCATCTTCCTAATTTTTGGTTCAACTTGTTATATTTCTAAAATAGATCGAAGTTGCTAAAATTTCCGGAACATTTTAGAGTTTAAGGAAGCTAAAGTGAGATATTTTGGCTAAACTCTTCTCTTGGAATTGAACCCCGCAATGTCCTTGTAAGTCTCTTGATGCCCTTTATAAGTTGAATTTTTGTCAAATAAGCCTTGTGTCGAAATAATTATGTGTTCAATATGTATTCCAAAGATTCTTGTTATATTAAGCTAATGTTTGAGGATGTGGTTTAAGTATGGGGCTATGTGTTATTATGTTATGATTTGAAAGCGTGAATTCTTATAAAGGCTACCATGTCAATTGTGTAAGAAGCCATATGTGCCTAAGACCCTAATTTGCTCAAGTATGTGATTAAAGTCTTAATGTTGAAAGGCCTTGTTTTTGATTATTCATGACAATGATTGAAAATGGAATAATGAGTTGAGTTATAAAGTACGGCCAATGTGCCAAGAATGATATTGCGTTATGGCCAATAATGTACAATAAAATGAATGACATGTAAAAGAATATGAATTGAGTGGTAAATACTTTTAAGAACAAATGCTTTGGGAGTATCGATTAGCCACCAAGGAAGGGTAGGTTGGAACAACCTAATCCCGAAACTACACGTGCCGGTGTAGGAGTGATTGAGGGGTAAATCCCCGTGTTAATTTGATGAGATTGTTTCCCCTTATATGGGATGAGATTGGTGTATTGAGATATTTTCCCCTTAAATAGGATGAGATTATTGCTAGCTAGATGTGATGTAATGTTGACCCACACGGCATTGTGGTGAGACGGCTTAACTAATCGAGCTGAGATAGGACGTCATGCCGCGTTCATGGTGGTATTGTGAGTGTATGTCTCGGGGTGAGACGGCTTAGCCGGTCGAGCTAAGATCGGACTCCGTGCTAAAAAAACGATGGTGTATCGGTGCTAATGATCTCCCATCTTAAATTACCGAAACCCTTGAAATTTATGTTTCCCATAATATGTGACACTTTGATACCGTTTGAGTCCCTTATTGCTATCATGTTTATTCCCCGTTTACTGTTGCTCATTCTATTGAGAGGGCGTTTAGTTTTACATACTAGTACTATTCCACATGTACTAATGTCCCTTTTGTCGGGGGCACTGTATCTTTAGTGGATGCAGATGGTTCCGTAGCGGGTGGTATTAATTAGTGATAGTAGCACACCCTGGTGAGCCCCACTTCATTTCGGGGTCATGTATCTTCTATCCTTTGTACATAGCATTTTGAGGTATAGCCGAGGCCTTGTTGCCGACACTATCATAGCACTCTTTTGTTCCTATTAGAGGCTCCGTAGACATAGTGTGGGTTGTATCCGTTTTTGGGAAAGTTAAACTAAAAATGTTGTAATGGTATCATCTGTTCCACTTTAACTATGATTGTACAACATACTGTTTTGAAGACTTGTTAATGACGTAACTAATGGAAATGAACCGGAGTAGTTCACATGACTCTTATCGACTTATTAATGAAATGTATTCTTCTCTTTATGTGTGGGTGAGTTGGGTAAATAGCACTGTGCAGGCTTGCTCGACTGAGGTAACTCTGTTGGGCGTCGGTCGCACTCCCGAGGTCGAGGCGTGATAGTTGATTGTGAGCATCATGGCTCGAGGTATTTCGTGTGGACCGATGTTCGAACTGTATCACGCATTACAGTAGAGTTATGTTGGGATACGATCCTTTGTGCTTATTTCGTGTGTTTTGTATCTCCTATCTGATATGCATTCATAGCACTACGCCTCGTGGTGGTATCTATTGAGCTTGCAGGACGGTTCTCTCATTTGGTTCTCCTACAATCATTGGTCACATTCGAGTTGTTGCTTGTTGGTACACTGATTGGATAGTATTTCGCTCTGAGTGGTATTGGTGTGGTCTGTCAGTCGAGTAGCTTGCACTGGTGAAATGAGATTTCTAGACCTAGAATTAGTGTCATCGGATTTGATTAAGGTAAGTTGGAAGAATAATGTGACTAGTCAGCTTAGAATTTGGCAATGGTTCTTATCGCATGAGTGAGCTCCGTGACTTGTTGTCTGATGAGTGATAATGATTTTCTACGTGTTTCATTCATTTTCGGCAGTGTATAACGTTTTGGAACAAGTTTTTGTTTGAAAGGGGGTTTATTACCAGTACTGGGTTTGTTAGTGAGAAACTATTGTGGTCAGAAGCTATTGCTATGAGTATCTGAGTTACGCAGTATATCATGTGATTATATCTTAGGCTATGGTCATGGCTTGTTCAGACTTATTCAATGTATAGATGCAAGATTGGGGTGTTTTGATGAATTTCAGATGTTCTGGATTGGGTTCTAAGGTTTATGGACTAAGGTTGAAGAAAGGATCTTCAATTAGGTTGTGTTGTCAAGCTTATATGGATTGGGGGATGTGGGATCACCCATAGGTATATGTATGGTGAGGTTATACAGTGATTTGATGGATTTGGAATGACTCTTGGCATGTTCGAGGACGAACGTATGTTTAAGTGGGGGAGAATTGTTATAACCCATATTTGTACGTGTTAGATTACACCGTAAGATAGTCTACCTTGGTTTGAGAAGAGAATTACCTTTGAGACAATAAGAGTTTAGTCCTATTGGTCCTAAACGATGCAAAGGTGTATAAGGGCGGTTAACAAGTATTAGAGGATAAACGAGTTAAGGAAGTTGTAACTCGCGTTTTTGGGAAAATTGAGAGGTGTTTAACATTACCAAAATTTCATGTTTTAAGGTATTTGAATGATATGATATCCGTTTCATAAGTCTTGAAGTCAAACGAGTCATGAAACAAAAGTCGACAAAAGTTGTCGCAACTTAGGTTCACAATTTTACTTAAACATTAGGTCAAATGTTTCTGCGATTTTCTCCCAATTTAAAAGGAGTTACGGGATGATCTACCTACCAAATTAAAGGTCTATGAGTCTAGTTTCCAATGCTTCAAACCGTGTTTCAATACGATCTCGGAGTATTGAGATAATTGCATTTCCGTATAACTGCGCAGGCTGGTAGGGGACAAGTAGGTGCAT
>MCJB01022672.1:19868-75373 GCA_002018475.1 Nicotiana obtusifolia | reverse complement strand
CTTGAGAGAGTTGTAATTCGAGTGAAAAATAGTGTTGTCATACACTTAAGGGAAGTTGTCCCTTGTTGTGAGGAAGAGTGTCTTCCTTGTTTCACGAAGCTTGTAAGGATTCAAGTGTTCGTGAGTGTAACGGTTGGTTAGGCACCCGCAAGTCTAACATTGCAAAGCTTGTGTGATCAAGTCTTTGTGGAACGGTTAGGCACCCGCAAGTCTAACATTTGCAAAGCTTGTGTGATCAAGTTTTGTGGTTGTAACGGTTTGTTAAGCACCCGTAAGCTTGACAAGTGATAGTGAAAATCTCAAGTGTGATCTTGAGGAGTGGACTAGCTACACGTTGTAGTGAACCACTATACATCTTGGTGTACGCTTTCTCTTTAATATTCTGCAACTTACATTCTTGCAATTTTATTTTCGCACATACTTTCTCAATTATATATCTTGATTGCGAAAATTAGACAAAGTTCCGCAAAATGCTATTCACCCCCCCTCTAGCGTTATTCATTTATTCTAACACCGGGGATACTGAATACATTTTAAGGGAAATCCATGAAGGTACTTGCGGGAACCATTCTAGCACCGAGCCGCTAATTCGAAAAAATAATCATGGTCGGTTACTATTGGATCAACATGGAAAAGGACGCAAAGGATTTCGTTTGAAAATGTAACGAATGCCAAAGACACGCCCCGATGATCCATCAGCTCGGGGAGACACTCCACTCAGTCCTATCACCGTGGCCGTTCATTAAATGGGGGATGGACATCGTTGGCCGTCTTCCCTACACACCAGGTAAGGCTCAATTTATACTCTTTATGACTGATTATTTTTCTAAATGGGTAGAAGCGCAGGCATATGAGAAAGTTAGGGAAAAACAAATGATCGAATTCATTTGGGATCATATCATATGTCGATTTGGAATACCAGTCGAGATTGTATGCGACAACGGGAAGCAATTCATCGGCAGCAAAGTGACAAAATTCCTCGAAGACCACAAGACCAAAAGGATCCTATCGACGCCCTACCACCCCAGTGGGAACGGACAAGCCGAATCTACCAACAAAACAATACTTCGAAATCTCAAAAAGAGATTAATCGATGCAAAAGGGAGATGGAAGGAAATATTACCCGAAGTCCTATGGGCATATCGTACGACCGAGAAATCCAGCACCGGAGCCACCCCTTTTTCTCTCGTTTATGGTGGTGAAGCTTTGATACCGGTCGAGGTCGGGGAGCCAAGTGTCAGGTTCCGATATGCGACAGAGGAATCGAACTACGAAGCTATGAATACGAGCTTAGAACTATTGGATGAAAGACATGAAGCTTCCCTCGTTCGACTAGCTGCTCAAAAGCAAAGGATCGAAAGGTATTACAACAGAAGGACCAACCTTCGATATTTCAATGTTGGGGACTTAGTACTAAGGAAGGTTACACCAAACACGCAGAACTCGAATGAAGGAAAGCTGGGACCAAACTGGGAAGAACCTTACTGTATCATTAAAATCACCGGAAAGGGATCCTACAAGCTCGGAACTATGAATGGTAAACAACAACCAAATAAATGGAACACAAGCCACTTGAAACGATACTACTGCTAAGGTACGATCCTGTTCTTTATTCTATTTGCATCATCGAACTAACGTTTGCAGGTATCCAATAAGGTACCCTGAATCGGAGAATACGAGATATTAGGTCTAAAATCACGCGTTGCACTCTTTTTCCCTTGAACCGGTTTTGTCCCAAAATGGGTTTTACGGCAAGGTTTTTAATGAGGCAACTAGTAAATCATGCTAACTTAGATTCGAAGGCCAATAATAAATCGGTGACGATAGTATTCGAAGCCAATCATCAATCGACCCCGAATACTGGGGGGCACTTTAGCTTGGGAAGATATTTCTAGGATCGATGGGTCAAAGATCATTAGGATTCAATGTAAAGGTCAGACGGTCGAATGAACCGTGCCCAAATAGATTGATCGAACCCTAACACAAATTATATACATACATGAGCGAGAATAAAGAAAAGTCTCTTATTAACAAACATCCTGCCTCCGATCAAATGAGCCCAAGGGCCACTTTAAATTCGGTTCAAACAAACATTCCCTCACTCGGGGACTTGTCCGAAAAATGAACTTACACGAGGAGGGATAAGACCTATTAAGACAAACCCCGAACCTTAAAGGCTAAGGCTGTTTTGAGTTTACAAAACTCGAGGGGGGATAAGACCTATTAAGGCAAAATCCGAACCTTAAAGGCTAAAGCCGTTTCGAGTTAACAAAACTCGAGGGGGGATAAGACCTATTAAGGCAAACCCCAAACCTTAAAAGATAAGGCCGTTTCGAGTTAACAAAACTCGAGAGGGGGATAAGACCTATTAAGGCAAAACCCCGAACCTTGAAGGCTAAGGTCGTTTCGAGTTAACAAAACTCGAGGGGGGATAAGACCTATTAAGGCAAACCCCGAACTCTAAAGGTTAAAGTCATACCAAATTAGTAATACTAGAAAGCTAAGATATTTCGAAAGTTGCGAAAAGCTTCATATATATACACATCAAAAATCCTTTGTGCAAAATCGAGCTACCTCGATATACAATATCAAATATGAGAAAAGGAAGGAAATGGGCGCCTCATTCTTCAGATCCGCTTGAATCTTCGGAATCGTCCTCCTCCAGGAAGGCTAACTTTCTGGCCTCGGCCTCGGCTATCTTGGCATCTTCGATCTCCGCCGATAAATCAAAGCCTCGAGCGTGAATCTCTTCGAGAACAAGCCTGCAAGATGTCCACTTCATATAATCAACCATATTTCTTGATTGATCTTGAGCGGCTTCAGCGTTGGCCTTATATGGGGCCACCAGCTCATCGGCCTCAGCTTTGACCACGGCAACTTCTGACTTGGTCGTTTTTAGCTCGTTAGCGATGACATCTCGATCCAAGTTAATCATGCTGACCCGAGATTGGAGCTCGTCGGTGTTCTTGGTTAGGACCTTAATTTTCTCCTTTGCCTTTCTAAGCTGAGCTTCTGCTGAAGCTAACTATGCCTGAAAGGTCTCTTTTTCTGAGGCCAGCCGATCCATCCTGCTCCCCCACTCATCGGCCTCAGCTCTAGCCATGCTTATCTCAGATCGAAGCTGGTTAATTTGATCGAGTTTTTGCTCTATTTGCTCGACCAAGCCAGCATTATCCTTCCAAGCAAGCTCCAGTTCAGCACGAAGATTCATCATCTACCCTTCGAGCCGCTCATAGCGTCTCGACTCTTCCCGAAATCGGAGAAAGGCTTCATGATGGAGTACCGAGGCCTGCAAGCATAAAGGAGGATGTTACAATTAATTAAAATTTTAAAGAACAAAACAAAGGACGTCGGATAGAGCTTATCAGAAATTACCTGATTCAACGCCTGTTGAGCTTCATTGAACAGGCAGGACGCATCCACTTTGTTCATTTTTGTCTGATCTTCCTCGATCACCAAGCACCGAAGATTACTTACCACCCCGACAGGAGCGGACAGAACCCTAGCATCCTCGGGAATGGTGAAAGGTATGGTTCGTTTCCGATCAGGGTAAGTGCTCGGTGCTGAAAATCGATCAACCAATTTCGGAATGAAGGAAATCCCGCTTGTATCGGTGGATGAACTTTTCCTCGGTACCTCTAAATTACCGAGCCCAAGAACGTCTTCCGCGGACGCCAAATCACCATCGAAAAAACTGCGGAAAGGGTCTTTCGATCCGTGATCCCCGCCCAAAGAACACTATTTTGCCATTTGGGTCTCATTGAATGTTGATTCCGAGAAAGAGGGCGAATTTACCACCTCAATTGAACCTAAGACTCCCAGCGGAGCTCTCCTCATATAGGGGAAGCCCCAGTTCTTGCCTCTACCTCGGATCTCCCGATTTGGCGAAGGTCGTTTCACTGGCCCCTGGCTCGGAGACCCCTCACCCTTCAGGTCATGGCAGCTCACTAGCAGCAAGGTCAAAATATTCTTCCTCCTCCTCGAACTCATCCCTATATCGACGTAGCAAGTCCGAGGGTAACACTCGCTCACTAGTGCTGCCCTTGGGCTTGCGAGCCAATCTTTTCCTCGGCCTCTTTTTTCCGAGGTCGGAAGAACTGGGGGCCTCCTTCCTTTTCTTCTCTTTATCCTGCTTCGAAGCAGGGTGCTCGCTGGAAACCTCATCGCCTGTGGGCACAGGTCTCATCTCGACATCCTTTGATAGACCTACAAAGGAAAAGTAAAACAAGTTAGAGATCGATAGCATAAGGAACTAAGCTCGAGTGTAATTTATCTCACAATGAAGTCGGGCCTCCCACCGGCCCTTTGAAAGTTCGCACCATGCATGCTCAGAATGGGGTCCATGGGATACGATCCCTTCGACCCATTCTTTAAGGTGAGGAATTGTGGCTGGCATCCGAGATGTAGCTGCGTCATATGAAAATTGATGAGAACAAGGTCGAAAGGAAGAACAGTGAGCAAATTGGTAAACAGGGCAGCACTTACGGTTCATATTTCATTTCTCAGGAAATGGCATATCCTCGGTCGGGATTAGGTCTGATGTTTTTATTCGAACAAATCGACCCAACCAACCCCAATCCCTATCCTCATCAATGCTTCAGAAAGGGGCTTTGCTTGCCCGACGAGCAAGTTTTATCAACCCTCCTCGGTAGAGTCGGGGATTGTACAACCTCAAAAGATGATCGACGGTGAAAGGATACCCCTCGATCTTGCTTGCAAAAAAACGGAGGAGAATGACTATCCTCCAGAAAGAAGGATGCATTTGGCCCAAAGTCACTTCGTACCTTTTACAAAAAGCAACAATGACCGGGTCCAAAGAGCCCAACGAGAAGGGATAAGTGTAAACACTCACAAACCCCTCCACGTGGGTAGTGATCGCCTCTTCAGGCGCAGGAACCACCACACACTTACCAACTCAGTTACAGTCTTCCTTTACTTTATTGAGAACTATGTTGGTGACTGAACAGATATATCTCATAACCGGCTCGCATCGGCCCAGTATCGATGAAGCTTTATCGATCTTGAAAATCGGCCCCGGTCAAACACCCGATTGGTACAAACGCCTTCAGAGGGGGCTCCGCTGTGGGCTCCTCAATGACAACAGATGAAACGTCATCAACAGGTTGAGAAGAAGAGGGAGTTTGTCTCTGGGTGAAAGAGGGTATTTATAGCCTCTCAAAACGGCGGTTCGCATTCCAAAGCGGCGGAACGCAGACTGACACATACTGTGAAAGGTTTTCTCTGATGGGATGTTTTCAATTTCCATATCGCGGATGTCATAAGTTCACCGTCACTTATCAGAATAAGAATTTGGCCTTTCTGATGGGACATTTTCGATTTCCGTATCGCGTACGTCATAAGTTCATCATCACTTATCAGAATGAAAATTTGCGGCTCATATTATTTCTCGTCGTTACTCTCCAAGAAACGAAGGAACTATCTATATACGGTCGAAGTCGGGCCCACCTATATGTGGTCAAAATCAGGCACGACTCTATACGGTTAGTGTCGAGTTCAACTATTGCTCGATAAATTGGGCTCGAAATGCGCAGGGTTGAAGATCGAACCTGAACTTCATCGAATTGGAATATGAGGCCAGAATGTCCAACCTCGAGAATGCTGAGCCCGTGATTCTATATCGAACCTAGCTCCGAAAATGTCCAAGGGAAGGTCGTTAAACTTAATTGATGGGGAAACGAAAAATCCGTGATGGGATTAACATCACGGCGGGAATCTCGACACTAATCAATAGAACCGTTTAATTAGCAAATCAGGAGATATTTTACCTTGTATGGAGATTTTTACCTTGTATAACAGTTTACCAGATGTATGACCTCCCTACTATATAAAGGGAGAGTTGAATCGTTTAAAAGGCATCACGATTTATACGAATCATCAATAGAAAGAAAGAAACATTTTATTACTCTCTTAAATCACTTTATTGTTCCAATTCTTATTATAGCCAGTTTCTGCTCAAGAAGGTTTATTCAACGGTCAAGAGTATCTAACTCAGTTGGGTTGTTTTTCTTCTTTATTTATCCTTTAATTTCAATTTTGGCTATATTATTCATCATTTTTATCAAATTAGGCCACATATCCTTAAAACCACGTATAAATTCAATTGTTATCCGAAATTTAGGGTAAACACATATCTTCACAGTACTTCATGTTAGTTTATCTTGGAGTTCAGATTTAATCGAGAGGAGAATCTTGACCTTACGAGTAAACTAACAATCGACTGAATTCGTAAGAATCACTAGAACATTAGAAGTGAATTTAAATAGAGTTAGATTCTGAATAACTATCTTGCACCTATTCTATCGCAGGAGTGGATCCACCTTTGTTCAAGGGAGTTCAGCTGAATGCGCTTCGAGAAAAAAATTAACTATTTTTATGTGGAAATTAACTTTCTAAGAAACAATATGCAGTAAATAAAAGATGTTGAACCCACATGACAAAAGGGATAGCGTTGGTTAGATTGTTCAAATGAGTTCAATGCTTGCAAGTGGTTGTATTCGATTTCGTGCTCTTACACACTATTTTCTTCGTTTTTAGTTTTCTATAGCTTTGTGGGCCCTCGTGTTTCTTATTTTCTACTGGGCTATTCTCTTCGGTTTTAGTTCGGAATCTAACAGAAATGTCTCAAAAAGGTTCTAACTTACCAACCTCTAGCCATTAATCATAGACTTACTAAAATAAACCAAGCACATATAAAAGTTAAAAACCCAAAAAAATAAAGGTTCTTTCTCTCCAAGAATCACACACAAACATCTCCTTCCATATTTTTAAACGTGATTAGCAACATTAGATGCTAGACTGAAGGAAAATTTCATGGATGAGGTAATAAATAAGGTGATGAAATACAATATATATATATATATATATATATATATATATTAGCAAAAAGGGACTTTTTTTTAATGAGTATGGCTGAGATTCCTTGAAAACGTATTGATGAGTCAATATACAAAATTTGAGGAAGATTGGAAGTGATTTGAACTGATTTGGTATCAAAATTTGTAGTTAAAATCAAGTTCAAAAAATTCTTCTGCGACACATGTATCACGCATGTATCTCACATGCAGGTATACATGATATACATGGGATACACATTTGATACAAATATGATACATATGTGATACACAGGTGATATACAATGTGATACACCTATCATTTTTTCACGTTCATCTTCTACTTCGAATTTCCAATTCAAACCACCTCAAAACTCCACCAAATCATCCCAAAACTGAGATTCAAGTTCCTTAAGATGTACCACTCCATTCTAATAACACTCCACTCAAAAGAAAGCAAAACTTTGACTTTTTTTTCTTACAAATAGCTATTTCGCTAATATTAGTAATATTTTAAGAATTAGCCAATTTTTATAATAAGCTATTTATAAATGGACACAGCTAGTATTTTCCCCCTTTTTGGGCCCTCATGTTTCCAGAGCTTTTCTGGGCCCTCGTGTTTCTTATTTTTTAGTGTGCTAAATCAAGGAAACCATACACCCCTTCGACATTCTATCTTAATAATTTTTGAAATAATTAGTCTCTATGTCACGTGCCTCGCACATGTAACCCCTAAAACTATTGTAAAACTTAGATAAGAAAATATTACTGTGAGAAATATTGTCATGATAAGATATTTCATTTTGCACCAATTGTAGAAGATGGTGTACCGGATATTACCATTCAAAGAGAAGAAACACATAAGAAAATATAATGTAATTTGGTAATAAAATACCAATATAAAGTTAGGTAAGAACTTATTCGTATTGAATATTTATATCAAGCAAATAAACATGACTCATAAAAGAAGTATAGCTCAAATAGAAAAAGAAAAGAAATTGTGTATTTTAAATTCCACCACCAAAAGGTTTTACTTTAGAACTTAGTGGTTTTAGTTACTCGTTGCTTAAGTTAGCCCCAACAGAAAGTTACTTAATGGAAGGAAATGAGTCCCAACAGAAATAAGGTTTTGCTTTGAAACTTTTAGAGTTTCTATTTTTGGTTACTTAAGTTCTTCCGTCTCAAATTATTTGTCGTGCTTTCTTAAAATAATGGTCTTAGATTATTTGGCATTTTAGAAGTTCATGACAAAATAAATTTGTATATTTTTATTTTACTTTTAATAATAATTATTCTTGAAAATAGAGATAACACATAAATAGAATAAATATTGAATAAAGAGAGATTATATCTTAAAACATAAAGAAGGGTAAAATAGTCCAACCCTCTTCCTAATTAATGTTTTCTAAAAGATGTGTAAAAGAGAAGCACGACAGATAATTTGAAATGTGAAAGTAAAAAATTGAATCCCAACTTAAAAAAGTTTTCTTTGGAACTCCGAAAATCGAATGTAATTACAATGTCATTCAAAGGAAAAAAAATCTTCATTTAACAGTAACATATGTGGTAAAATGAAATAGATATATTTCATCTTCATCCGAGTTATTGTTATTTAAAAATTAATATATTTTTTACGCTCAATATTTTGCTTCTAATTATGATTGCTATACCAGCACAAGTTACCTATTGACTACTCATACATTCTCTCCCTTGAAAATAAATGACACGGTTAATACCCTAGGTATTTTATCTTCATTAAAATTACAACTAAACATTAAAAAAAAAAATCAATTTAATTCCTCTGTCCTATCTTCTCTCCCTTGAAAGTGAATAAGACAGCTAATATCCTAAGTATTTTATCTTATTGAAAATGAATTAGATATTATTAAAATTTTAATTAAATTCCCTATCCTACATTCTCTCCTTTGTCCACTCATATGTCGGTATTTTATACCCTTTGAAGCTACATTGCTCCCATGGACGATTCAAATGCTACATAAACTAAAAGATGGAAAATAATTTGGAATCATAAATCAATTTGAATAGGATTCCTAGACACGTTCTTTCTCCTAAATCAAACTAAATTCAAAACAAAAAGAGAAACAACAATATTACTATTATATCAAATAGTATAGTTATATTTTAGGGTTATTTTGGTCTTCCAACATCGTATTCATGCTTTTATAATAACTAATCTCTATATTCGTGCGTTGCACGAATATGTAACACTAAAAATAGTAAAACTTCACACGCATATTTGTTCTAAAGATAATTTTATTAGAGTAAATGGAACTAATTAATGTATATACTAAATTAACATTGTTAGTAAACTAATATTTGAAGTCAAAACGTAATTGGCCATTGCTTGACCCTCCAAAGGATCACAATTTAAAAAATACATATAATTTGTAATTGCATTAACTTGTCATTTAGTCTTTTTTTTTAATATTTGTTTATTCATTGGGTATATTTTACTATGATTTTTCATTGATAACATCAATCAAATAAAAAACATGACTGTTATTCAATGCATGCGATACTATTTGATAAGAAATCTACAATTAACAATACAACAAGACAATCAGACCAAAGATAATGCGATTGAACCAAGCATGTTGCACAAAGTATTTACATACGCAAAACTTCAACAATTAAGCCGCGTTATTCCCAAAGCACAAAAACAAGCATGACGATTATTATACAAACTTAAGAAGAGAAACATCCATGCATAATTACTCAAGACCCCAACAAAACCCTATCCCTCATCACCCCAAACCACAACCATCATTGATTCAAATGCCGATCGAAAAAAAAAAAAAAGCAGCAAGAAGGAAAGAATACAAATATTACAATTCTTGTGACAAAGGAAATTAACTTACTTACAAAAAAGTGATATGTCGTGTGTTGCAATAAAATGATGAAGAACCGTATTCCTTTTTGTACAAAAAAAAGAGGCAATGCAAATATGAGTTCTTGTTCTTGTGAAATTGGTATGGTCGTAAACTTAAGAATAATTAGTAGGCTGATCGGATTAGAATCACATTCAATTAATATTACAAGTTTATCAACATGGAATTATATTTTGAAATAATAATTTATTTTTTGAAGGGCATAAAAGTCGATTAAGATTTTGGGGATATTTTAGTTGTTCAACATTTAACGTTTTAATATATGTATTTTTATAATAATATAAATATAGATATAAATAGATCGATAGATAGATATAGATTATGCTGTGGTGTTCACTTTTTTCAAGTTTAAGAATGGAGCCGTGTAAAACTTTCATTTTTAACATATAATTATTGATTTTTGTTTTTTATTTTTATTTTTCTTCATATTTTGCTCTATAAACATACGCCCGCCTTTAGATGTGAAACTTCAATTCAGAACGCTTCTCCGTCTTCTTTCTTTTATTGTTTATTTTAAATTAGTTTCTTTTCATAATTTTGGAACCTTTTTATAATATTATTAATTAGCTTAGTTTATACCTCTCTTTCGTAGCGCGAGTTAAAGTAAAATTAATAAGTAATTAATTTTAGTATTTGAATGTAGATCGCATGGATGATTGTATGCTAAAACTTGTAAGAAATTTCTAATAAATTCTTAAATTTGTAAAGGTAAATAGATTTGTTGCTAAAATTTAGCTAAAGTTATAAATTATTTTAAACAATGGACTTTGAAACAAAATAAAGAGTAGCAGGCAAAACTCTTTTTCAGATATTGTTAAGAACCAAAATAAAAAGAGCAAGGTAGACTTTATTTATTAACTCAATGTCGTTTGTACTATCAATTGTGACCGAGGACTCAGTATGTGTCTAAACCCGCATGTATAAAATTCTGGGTTCGTCACTGGTCCTATCGCGACTCTTATTTCTCATATTGACAACAACACATTTTAGCCCAATTCTCTCACTTCTCATGTTGACAACAGCTCATCTTAGCTCAATTATTGCATTCTCAATGATTAAGTTTACTTAGTCGTAATCTTAATTTAGTTCATTAATTTTTGTTATTAATCAATTCAACTCAAAAATGTTAATCGTCTTGAATAGCGAATAAGTCAGAAATTATTAGAATATTATTTAAATCTAATCTTTATAAAAATAATATTTTATTATACTATCTTTGATTAATAACCTTATATATGGGGTCGAACTCGGATCGCTTGCGTAGGGATAAATCGGGCTCGAGTTTATACGGTTAGAATCAATCATAACTACTGCTCGATAGGCTGGGATCGAGGTATCAAAGATCGAAGGTCGAGACCGAACAACATCGAATCGGAACTAGAAGCCATGGTACCCGAGATGAGTTTGTCGAGGTCGATTATGGCAAATGCCCTAGGATAAAATTATCAGATCTGCATAACGAAAGAATCGAAAATCCCGTGATATGTAAATATCTCGGCGGGGATCACGGCGTCAATCAACAATACCGTTGAAATCAGTAAATCAAGGGATATTTTACGTTGTAAATAGATTCTTACCTTGTATAAGAATTATACCCCCTAAATAAAGGGGCAATGCAATTGTAAAAGGCATCTCACGAAAACAATTATAAAAATATAGAAAAAAAATTTGCTTTACTGCCTCTTTATTCATTTGGTTAATACTTGTTCATTTTGGAGAAATCAATCAAGGCCAAGACTATCCAAGGTTTGTGTTTGCATTATTTCCCAATTTATATATTGACTTTAATCTCTATTTTATTCTTCATTATTTGTATCAAACCGAATCACGTGTCCTTAAAATCACGTATAAATTTAATTGTTATCCGAAGCCAAGGGTAAACAGTTTGGCGCCCATCGTGGGGCTAAGGATAATAGTGAGCGTTTGATACAATTTTCTGTCACACAAATTATTTTACACTTGCTCTGTGAAGTATCTCTGATTTCAGGTTACAGTACAGCTATGTCGCATTCACAATCTGTGCCTTTGTACGTCGATAATGAATTTGATCATCAAGGTGAAAACAACAACATAGCACCTGGTGATGAAGTTCCGATCGATGCTAATTCACAAATGGCGGTCGATGTAGATCGAACTACTGGTCCGTCAAACAGTGTTCGTAGAGAACACTGATCAACAACTCAGGGTCCCCAAAACGACGAAGCGGACGGGATCAGCCTCAGAATGATCTTTAACATGTTGCAAGCCCAGCAAGCAGCCATTGCTCAACTACAAAATTGAAGCCAAATATCGAACAAAGTTGAGTTCGGCCCTTCTCGGGGAACCATTCCTGAGAATGAACCAGTTGCAGAGGAGCCGAACGAAGGCGGATCGAGAGCAAACTCTAGGATCATGAGAATGCTCGAGGAACAAACCATACGGGTCAAGTCTGGCGAAAAGAAAATCGAGGCTAAGGACAAAAAGGTGAAAACATACAATTCCAGGGTGGATCAAATCCCAGGAGCACCCCCGATATTGAAAGGCTTGGATTCCAAAAAATTTGTACAGAAACCTTTCCCATCAAGCGCCGCTCCAAAAACAATATCCAAGAAATTTCGCATGCCGGAAATTCCCAAGTACAATGGGACAACTGATCCAAACAAGCATGTGACTGCATACACATGCGCTATAAAAGGAAATAACTTAGAAGACGACGAGATCAAGTCCGTTCTTTTGAAAAAGTTCAGAGAAACCTTGTCAAAGGGGGCCATGACTTGGTATCATAACTTACCCCCTAATTCCATTTACTCTTTTGCTATGCTTGCAGATTCCTTTGTAAAAGCACATACAGGCGCTAGCAAAGTGGAAACGCGGAAGTCCGACCTGTTCAAAGTCAGACAAAAAGATAATGAGATGCTCAGAGAATTTGTATCTCGTTTTCAGATGGAGCGGATGGACCTGCCACCAGTCACTAATGATTGGGCCTTTCAGGCCTTCACCCAAGGGCTCAATGCTCGAAGTTCAACGGCTTCACAGCAACTTAAACAGAACTTGATAGAATATCCAGCCGTTACATGGGCGGATATACATAACCGATACCAATCGAAGATAAGAGTCGAAGATGATCAACTTGGAGCCCCTTCGGGATCTATTTATCCCGTCAGGCCTCATGATAGGGTTCGAACGGAGATTTATCGTGAACCGAGACTGAATAGAGATCGACATCGACCATATCATGGGGATAGGAAAATCACTACAGCAAGGCAAGACTCCCGAGACGCGAAAGGAGAAATGATCAAGGTCGGAATAACCGAGGGCCCATGATGAAAGGCAATTTCAAGAGAACCACCGGTCACCAAGAAGCACCGCGGTTATCTAAATACAATTTCAACGTTGATGAGGCTACTCTCGTATCAGCTATCAGTCGCATCAAGGACACTAAGTGGCCTCGACTGTTACAATCGGATCCGGCCCAGTGAGATCCTAATTTGATATGCAAATATCATGGTACACATGGACACATGGACACAGGACAAAAGATTGTCGACAATTAAGAGAGGAGGTGGCAAGGTTGCTCAAAAATGGACATCTTCGAGAATTTTTAACGATCGAGCGAAGAATCATTAAGGAAACAGAAATAAACAAGCAAACCAAGAAGAGCCACAACACACGATTAATATGATTATTGGTGGAATAGATGCACCTCAAGGTCTGATGCTGAAGCGCATGAAGATATCCATCACCCGGGAAAAACGCACTCGAGATTACGCGATGGAGGGAATCTTACATTTTAGCGAAGAAGATGCAGAAGGGATCATGCAACCTCACAATGACGCGCTAGTGATATCTGTGCAAATACACAGGATTAAAGTAAAGCGCGTATTGGTCGATCCAGGCAGTTCGGCCAACATAATCCGATCATGGGTTATAGAACAACTTGGTCTGACGGATCGAATTGTCCCTACAGTCCGAGTACTCAACGGGTTCAACATGGCATGTGAAACAACCAAAGACGAGATAACGTTGCCGATAAACACTACTGGTACCATTCGAGAAACGAAGTTTTGCATAATCGGTGGAGACATGAGGTACAACGCTCTATTCGGGAGACCATGGATCCATGACATGAGAGCTGTGCATTCGACACTGCACGAAGTACTGAAATTCCCATCATCCGATGGAATTATAACGGTTTACGGGGAGTAACCGGCTGCGAAAGAAATATTTGCAGTAGAAGAAATAACATCAGTACCAGCAGTTCCTTCGCAAAAGGTCGAGAACAAGTTGAAATAGCAATCACAGACATCATCCTCGGCAAACGTAGATGAACAAGTGTATCTCGAGGATGACAATTACAGAATCCCCAATTAGTCCCGATGAATCCGATGCAACCAAATCGACAATTGAGGAACTCGAACAAGTTTCACTTCAAGAAGACTTGCCAGATCGAAAGGTATACCTAGGCTCGGGCCTAAGTTCCGAGCTCAGGACAAAACTTATCCAATTTCTTATAACTAACGAGGATTGCTTCTCTTGGTCCCACCTCGATATAACAGGTATACCACCGGAGATAACAACTCACAAGCTAAGCCTAGACCAGAAGTTTCGACCGGTCAAGCAAAAAAGAAGGCCTCAATCCGAGATCAAACACGCGTTCATCAAGGATGAGGTAACTAAACTTCTAAATATAGGGTCCATCCGGGAGGTTAAATACTCGGAATGGTTAGCAAACGTAGTGGTAGTCCCTAAAAAAGAGAATAAACTAAGAATGTGTGTAGATTATAAGGATCTGAATAAGGCGTGCCCAAAAGATTCTTTTCCTTTACCCAACATCGATCGCATGATCGATGCCACTGCTGGCCATGAGACCCTTAGCTTTCTCGATGCTTACTCTGGCTATAACCAAATATGAATGGACCCGGCTGACCAAGAAAAAACATCCTTCATCACTAAGTATGGCACATACTGCTACAACGTGATGCCATTCGGGTTAAAAAATGCAGGAGCCACTTACCAACGCCTAGTAAACCGAATGTTTGAAAAACAACTAGGAAAAACGATGGAAGTTTATATTGATGATATGTTAGTTAAGTCACTGCGAGCAGAAGACCATTTGAACCATTTGCAGGAAACATTCGACGTGCTGAAACAATACAACATGAAGCTGAACCCGGAAAAATGCGCGTTCGGTGTGGGCTCAGGTAAGTTCCTCGGTTTCATGGTATCGAATCGAGGAATAGAAATCAACCCCGAAAAGATCAAGGCTATCGAGGACATCATATTTGTAAATAATGTGAAGACTGTACAAAAGTTGACAGGCCGTATAGCCGCCTTGGGACGATTTATTTCAAGATCATCCGATAAGAGCCAGCGATTCTTCAATCTATTGAAAAAGAAGAACAGCTTCTCATGGACACCGGAGTGCCAACTCGCTTTAGAAGAGCTTAAAAGGTATTTGTCTAGCCCACCCTTGCTGCATACACCGAAGACAGGTGAATGGCTGTACCTCTACCTTGCTGTCTCGGAAGTGGCGGTAAGTGGAGTTCTAGTTCGAGAAGAACAAGGTACGCAATTTTCAATTTATTACGTTAGCAGAACCTTAGGCGAGGCTGAAACTAGGTACCCTCATTTGGAAAAATTGGCACTCACTTTGTCGTGTGCCTCCAGGAAACTAAAACCTTATTTCCAATGTCATCCCATATGCGTCGTAATGACTTATCCGTTAAGAAGCATAATGCATAAGCCCGAGCTCTCCGGCCGATTGGCCAAATGGGCTATCGAAGTAAGTGGGTATGATATCGAGTATTGACCTCGAACCGCCATTAAATCTCAGGTGTTGGCAGATTTTGTCGCCGATTTTACACCTTCCTTAATGCCCGAGGTCGAAAGAGAGCTACTGGCTGGATCGGGGACTCCTTCGGGAGTGTGGACCCTGTTCACAGATAGTGCCTCAAACGCGAAGGGATCGAGGCTTGGTATCGTGCTAAAGCCCCCAACCGGTAACACAATTCAACAGTCTATCAAGATTGTGAAATTAACTAAAAATGAAGCAGAGTATGAGGCTATGATTGCAGGTTTAGAACTAGCCAAAAGCCTGGGAGCGAAAATAATCGAAGCTACGTGCGATTCCCTTCTTGTGGTGAATCAAGTCAACAAAACTTTCAAAGTCAGAGAAGGAAGAATGGAGAGATATTTAGACAAACTACAAGTTACACTGCATAGGTTCAAAGAATGGACCTTACAACACATACCTCGAGAGCAAAACCGCGAAGCCGATGCCCTCGCCAGTTTGGGATCATCGGTCGAAGATGATGAGATCGAATCCGAAAATTTCGTGTAGCTCATGAGGTCGGTAGTTGAAGAAGACCACACGGAAATCAATACGACGAGTCTGACCTGGGATTGGAGGAACAAATACATAGAGTACCTAAGCTCCGGTACACTCCCCTCAGACCCAAAAGAATCAAGAGCCTTGCGCACAAAGGCGGCTCGATTCTGTTTATCCGATGACGGAACTTTATTTAGAGGACGTTCGGTGGCCCCCTCGCAATATGTTTGGGACCGGGTGACACCGAATACATTTTAAGAGAAATACACGAAGGCACTTGTGGGAATCATTCTGGTGCCGAGCCCCTAATCCGAAAAATAATCAGAGTCGGTTATTATTTGATCGATATGGAAAAGGACGCGAAGGAGTTTGTTCGCAAATGTAACGAATGTCAAAGACATGCCCTGATGATCCATCAGCCTAGGGAAACATTGCATTCGATCTTGTCACCATGGCCGTTCATAAAATGAGGAATGGACATCGTCGGCCCTGTTCCCTACACACCAGGTAAGGCTCAATTCATTCTTTTTATGACTGATTATTTCTCCAAATGGGTGGAAGCGCAGGCATATGAGAAGGTTAGGGAAAAAGAAGTAATCGAGTTCATTTGGGATCACATCATATGTCGGTTTGGGATGCCATCAGAGATCGTGTGTGACAATAGGAAACAATTCGTCGGCAGCAAAGTGACGAAGTTCCTCGAAGATAACAAGATCAAAAGGATCCTATCAACACCCTATCACCCCAGCGGCAATGGACAAGCCGAATCTACCAACAAAATCATACTTCGAAATCTCAAAAAGAGGTTAACCGATGCTAAGGGGAAATGGAAAGAGATATTGCCTGATGTCCTATGGGCGTATCGTACAACCGATAAATCTAGCACTGGAGCCACCCCCTTTTCCCTGGTGTACGGTGCTGAAGCTTTGATACCGGTCGAAGTTGGTGAACCAAGTGTCAGGTTCCGCTATCCGATCGAGGAATCGAATCACGAGGCTATGAATATGAATCTGGAACTATTGGATGAAAGAAGGGAAGCAACCCTTGTTCGATTGGCCGCCCAAAAACAAAAGATCGAAGGATACTACAACAGGAGAACCCATCTTCGACATTTCAACATCAGAGATTTAGTACTCATGAAGGTCACACCCAACACTCGAAATCCGAACGAAGGGAAATTGGGACCGAACTGGGAAGGACCTTACTCCATCATAAAGATCACCGGAAAGGGATCATACAAGCTCGGAACGATGGACGGCAAACAGCTGCCAAACAATTGGAACATAAATCACTTGAAACGATACTATTGTTAAGGTACGATCCTTCATTCTTCATTTTTACTTATTTTTATGCTACATCGACAAACTAACACTCGCAGGTGCCGAGTAAAGTAGCCTCGAATTGGAAAGTACGGGATGTTAGGACTGAAAGCACGCGTTGCACTCTTTTTCCCTTCGACTGGTTTTGTCCCAAATTGGGTTTTATGGCAAGGTTTTTAACGAGGCAACCCATAAAACGTGCTAACACAGATTTGAAGACCGATCATATATCAATGACAACAATATTCGGTGCTAAACATTGATCGACCTCAAATGTCGGAAGGCTGCTTAGCTACTTCAATTCGGGGAAACATCTCAAAAACCATAGATCATTAGAAATCGATGTAAGGGTCAAACGGTCAAAGGAACCGTACCCAAATTGATTGATCTATCCCCTAAATAAATTGTACAAGCATATGAACAAGAATAAAGATCTCTTGCACCAATATCCTATCTCCGAGCCCAAGGGGCATTTTGATTTTCTTTGTTAAATCAAATACTGACATCACTCAGGGATTCATTCGAAAATCAAATTTAATCGAAGGGGAATAAAACCTACTAAGGAAAACCCCGATTTTTTAAAGGCCAAGGCCATACCGAGTTAATGAAACTCGAAGGGGAATAAGACCTACTAAGGCCAACCCGATTCTTAAAAGGCTTAGGCCATACCGATTTAACGAAACTCGAAGGGGAATAAGACCTACTAAGGCAAACCTCGGATCTTTACTAGGCTAAGGCCATACCAAGTTAATCGAAGGAAAGAAAAATCTACTAAGTCATATCCCAGAATTGGCCAAGTCCAAATTGAATTCGAAGAATAGAAAATTCACCGAGATGGACCATCGGTTCTAATGAAAAGAATCAAAACAAGTCAGCAATAAAAGAAGGAAAGGGAAAAAGACTCTTATATATATACAAGGTATGATTAAAAATATGGAGAATTCATTACATAACAAAAAAGAAAGGCACTTCATTCCAAGTTCTCGGAGTTATCTTCCTCCGGAAAGGCTTGTTTTCTGGCTTCGGCCTCGATCCTTTTGGCATCATCGATCTCGGCTGATAGATCGAAGCCTCGAGCATGTATTTCCTCGAGAACGAACAGGTGAGTTTGCCACTTCGTATAATCAACCAAAATTTTTGACTGATCTTGAGCAGCCTCGGCGTCGGCCTTGTACTGGGCCACCAACTCATCGGCCTCAACCTTGGTTGCAGCAGCCTCCGATTTTGCCATATGCAGCTCGTTGGCCAAAACATCACAATCCGAGGAGATCACGCTGACTCGAGATTGGAGCATGTGAGTGCTCTCAGTTAGAGCCTCGATTCTCCCTTTTGCTTTCATCAGTTGAGTTTCTGATGAAACTAACTGAGCTCGGAAGGCCTCTTTTTCCGAAGCCAGCTGATCCATCTTGCTTCTCCATTCATTGGCTTCTGCTCTAGCCTCGCTTACCTCGGATCGGAGTCGGGTTATTTGATCGAGCTGCTACCCCATCTGCTCGACTAAGCCAGAATTCTCTCTCCGTATGAATCCAGTTCGGCCCGAGGTTCGTCATCTCCCCTTCGAGCCGCTCGCAACGCCCCGATTCTTCCCATTGACGAAGAAAAGCCTCATGATGAAGCACCGAGGCCTGCAAACACGAACAGAAATATGGCAGTTAGTCGAAGTTTTAAAGTACAAAACAACGAACACCAGATGAGGCTCATCAGAAACTTACCTTATTCAATGCTTGCTGAGCTTCATTGAATTAGCAGGGTACATCCACCTCGTTCATCTTAGCCTGATCTTCTTCAGTCACCAAACACCGAAGATAGCTAGCCACCCCTACAGGAGCGGAAAGGACCCTAGCATCTTCGGGAATGGCGAAGGTTATGATTCGCTTCCGATCAGGATCTGAACTCGGAGCAGGAAATCTATCGACCAACTTCGGACCAAAAGAAACCTTACTCGTACCGATGGAGGGATTGGTACTTCTAGATTACCGAGCCCAAAGGTATCCTCAGCAGACGCCGAATCCACGCCATCGAAGAAACCTCGGAAGGGGCCTTCCGGTACATGGTTCCTGCCCGGGGAATGTCCTTTTGTGGCTTGGGCCTCGTTCAGGGTCGACTCCGAGAAAGAAGGGGAGTCTATCATTTCTATAGGACCCGAGATCCCCTACGAAGCCCCTCTCACATCAACAGAAGCTCCAGTTCTTGCCCTCATCTCGGAGCCCTCGACTCGATGAAGGTGTGTGTCATCGGCTCTCTGCTCGAGGACTCCCAATCCTTCAGTTCGAGACGGCTCGTTACCCAAAAGTTCAAAATCTTCATCTTCCTCGGACTCGTCTCTCAACCAATAAATTGAGTCCGAGGACAGAATCCGGTCATCGATGTTGCTCTTGGGCTTACGAGCTATCTTTTTCCTCGGTCTCTTTCTCTCGGGCTCAGAATAACTGGGGACTTCTTTCCTCTTTTTCTCTTTCTCCTGCTCTGAAGCAGGGGGCTGGCAGGGAACCTCATTACCAAGGGACGCTGGCCTCAATTCAACGTCCTTTGATAGACCTACAAATGAAGAGTAAAGCAAATTAAAAATCAGTAACATAAGACACAGAGTTCAAACTTAATCGGTCTCACCATGATTTTTGGCCTCCCATCGACCCTTCGAGATCTCGCGCCAGGCACGTTCCGAATAGATTCTTTGGGACACTACTTTTTTGACCCATTCCTTCAGGTGAGAAATCGCGGCCGGTGCACGAGATACAGCTACATCATGTGGAACTGGTTAGTGAAATAACGAAGGAAAAATATCGAACAAGTTGAAATCGCGGCCGGTGCACAAGATACAGCTACATCATATGGAACTGGTTAGTGAAATAACGAAGAAAAAATATCGAACAAGTTGAAATATGGGGTAACACTTACGGTTCATGTTCCACCTCTCAGGGAACGGCATGTCTTCAGCCGGAATCAGGTCCGATGTTTTCACCCGAACGAATCGGCTCATCCAACCTTGATCCCTATCCTCATCAATGCTCGAGAAGGGGGCTTTGCTTGCCCGGCGAGCAAGTTTTATTAATCCCCATCGGAATAGTCGGGGACTATATAACCGCAGGAGATGATTGACGGTGAAAAAGTGCCCGTCCATCTTGTTTACGAAAAAGCGAAAGAGAATGACTATTCTCCAGAAAGAAGGGTGGATCTGACCCAACGTTACCTGGTACCTTTTGCAAAAAGCAGCAATAACAGGTCCAAAGGGCCCAACGTGAAGGGATAAGTGTAAACACTCAAATAACCCTCCACGTGGGTGGTGATCGCCTCTTCTGATGCGGGAACGACCACGCATTTACCGACCCAATTACAATCTTCTTTAACCTTGTCGATGATTTTGTCCGTAATCGAACAAATATACCTAGTGACCGGTTCACACCGGCCCGGTACTGAAGAAGCCTTATCTACTTTAAAGTCGGTACCGATCGAACACCCAGTAGGTACAAACGCCTTCAAAGGAGGTTTGGTCACGATTTCCTCAACATCAACAGGCTGAGGATCTTCAGTAGGTTGAGAAGAAGAAGGGGTTTGTCTCTGAGGGACGGATTTAGAGGTTTTCGCCATTGTCAATTAGGAGATAGAGAAGTTAAAAGATGCAGGAATGAGATAAGAATAAAAGGGAAAATCACTTGCGAGAAAGCTTACAGAACTTGAAGAAGAGAATGAGTCAAATGATCAGATAGCGCAAACTCCTGAAAATGAAGACAGAGAAGGTTATTATTATCCCCTCAAAGGCGGCAGTTCGCATCCCAAAGCGAGAGAGCATTAATTAACATGTACTGATGTTGCAAAGGTTTATCCCAAGTTTGTCTCTGAAGAGACGTTTTCAATGCGTACCACGTACGTCACAGCGCCACCGTCATTTATCAATGTGATGGTTCGTTTCTTTTGACCTGACGCCCCGAATTCTGTGTCACACGCGCCATAAGTATGTCACCATTTGACCTAATCAAAAAGTTGCGGCTCATGTCGTTTTTCATCATTACTCTCCAAAAAACGAGGGGATTATCTGTATGGGGTCGAACTCAGATGGCTTGCATCGGTATAAATCGAGCTCGAGTTTATACGGTTGGTATCAATCATAATTACTGCTTGATAGGCCGGGATCGAGGTATCAAAGATCGAAGATCGAGACCGAACAACATCGAATCGGAACTCGAAACCATGGTACCCGAGATGAGTTTGTCGAGGTCGATTATGGGAAATGTCCTAGGGTAAAATTATCAGTATGCGTAACGAAAGGACCGGAAATCCCGTGATATGTAAATATCTCGGCGGGGATCACGGCGTCAATCAACAAGACCATTGAAATCAGTAAATCAAGGGATATTTTACCTTGTAAATAGATTTTACCTTGTATAAGAATTATTCCCCCCCTCCCCCTATATAAAGGGGCAATGCAATTGTAAAAGGCATCTCACGAAAATAATTATAAAAATATAGAAAAAAAGTCTGCTTTATCACCTCTTTATTCATTTGGTTAATACTTGTTCATTTTGGAGAAATCAATCAAGGCCAAGACTATCCAAGGCTTGTGATTTGCATTTTTTCCCAATTTATAAATTGACTTTAATCTCTATTTTATTCTTCATTATTTGTATCAAACCGAATCACATATCCTTAAAATCACGTACAAATTTAATTGTTATCCGAAGATAAGGGTACACACCTTAATTTATAAACAGGGGTTTGTGCTCGACTGTATGGACAATATTCTAAATCTACTCGAAATAAACATTCAATTCATGTATAGATTTGACTAGACCGCGGTTGAAAACGACAAATGGCAGAAAAGCAGAATATAACTTGCAGCAACTATTGAGATGTGCTTTTCAATAATAAAAAAATGATTTTTGAAAGAGTAATTATAATCCAGTTTTTAAGGGGAAACAACGATAAAAACTTCATTAGATTGCGCCAAATTTCTTCTGTTAAATGTTAGTACTGAATATATTTTTCATGAGAAATGTTTACTAAAACAGAAAGTATTATCCAATTTTAGCACTGAAAAATTTTCACGAGAAATGTTTAAAGAAAGTATATTCAAATTCTATATATATCACATATGTAATGTCCTAAGTGACAATGATAATCATATATTATTCTATGGTTTTTAGTTAGATATAAAAGTTAATTTGTGGTAATCATGACTAATTAATAAATAAAAATATTTATATGTTAAATGTTAATGATTAATTCCAATAATGGTAGCAGAGCAGAGATTCAAAAGAGAAACAAAATCAGGCTGTTTGATCATACTTTAAGATGGAATCCTGAAGGAGAAATCATAGCATATCAAAATACAAACAGCATATGAAACATGGCTTTCCATCAAGTTTCAACCCCAAATTCTAGTTTAGCACCAAATCAATCGTTTAACTAAATCCAGTCTAGCTGATTAAAAGGAAAGTCAAAGCTGCCATTACAGACAAAGGGAACTAACAGATAGATAATTCAGACAATGCACAACAACAGAACTGAGAAAAGCAGAGAGAAGTCCATGAAAACCAATCTAAATTCAATCCGCAGGCTCATCAACTTCTGGGGTCTCAAGTTCAGCTGTTTCTTGCTCAGCATCTTGCACCTCCTTCTCAGTCTTCTTTCCTTTCTTGGACTTATAGTACACGCTCATGAATGTTCCAATGGCTCTGTACTTTTTCCTGCAGTGATCGTATAGGCCGCCATCAAACATCCTCCAGAAGTTCTTCTCTGTCAGCTCGGAGACAGCATATTGTGGCTGAAATCCGTGGTTTTCGATCAACCAATTCTCCAACTGACGGACTGCCTCTGCACCATCATAGACCTCACCCCTCAAAACAGGTCCGGGAGCATAGTAGACACCAACATCAGTGTACATTTGAGCATATGGTGTGTCACCTTGCCTGCGGTGCAGCTCAAACCCTGGTTCAGGATACACCATGGTTTTCAGTGGCAGCCTGTAGAGTCGGTGTGGGCAGAGCCAGATGGGATACACCTAAAAATTGTTAAGAGGAACTTATACAATGAGAAAATATCGCTGAAAGAAACAACAAAATCTAATACAAAAGGTACACAAGTATTTCCTCTTCTAGTTCATTTCTTTTCTGAAATGGAAAACATATGTAAAATTTACCTCCATCTCACGGTGGACCCACTCGAGAGCATCTCCAACCTTGTAAAGAGGAACAAGCAAATCCTGGATGACATGCATGTCATGGTAATAGTTCCTAATGGCCTCACCTTGAGTGGCTTTAAGTAGAGAAACCTTGGGCGGCATGAGCCATCCTAGAAGATACCTAAACCACCACTGATCGCCAAATGGAAGGATAAGTTTCCCTTCCCAATACAAGCACCTTGTGTGCCTGTGGTAGTACTCCCTAGTTGGAATGTACTCTACAAATTCCCCCCTCTTCAGGGCAGTTTGAGCATGCTGGTAAAACCAGGGTTTGAACCACCAACCGACACTGTTGATCACATTGCCCTTCTGCTTGGCCTCTTCTTTCGAAGCATATCTACCGGTCATGCAAACAGCTTCTGTGGGATTGTACACCATGGTTTCCACAAAATCTGGAACCTTGTCAGGATTATCCTGATCTCCATCTCTAGGTGCAAAAGAATCTATATAAGCCTGCGCAATCTCTTGCAGATTACCAACTACTGGTTTGTAAGTAAGTTTCATGTATTCCTTGATAGGAATGAGCTTGATCTCAGCTGAAACGAGAAGCCCCAATGTCCCTTGAGACCATGGTATAGCATAGAAAAGATCAGAATATTCATTGTCCTTTGTAGCTCTAACTACCTGTCCATCCGCTAGAATAATCTCATATGACACAACTGTGTCGGAGAACAGTCCATAAATGTGAGAGCTTCCTTCAATCCCGTAGCCGTTGATCAGACCGCCAACAGTTAGATCATCAAGCTCAGCGACAACTGCCAGGGAAAGATTCATAGGGACAGTAACTCTAGATATTTGGCCCATATTGACTAGAGGCTCAACTCTAGCAACCATTCGCTCCTTGTCGATGTCAAGGACGTTTCTAAATGGAGAAAGATCAACTTCAAAATGACGAGCACGCTTGTAGTCCACATTTCTCATTCCAACAGCAACCCAGGGCTTCCTAGCTGTGCAGACAAGACCATCCTTAGATGCATTCCTCTCTTTTAGACGCTTCACAACCTTTTTAACATTATAGTCATGCTCCTTCTGCCGCTTCTTGAAAGATTTGCAATCAGACCTAACATCCCCTAAATATATGGAGAAGTAATACAGGAAGGAGAGAGGAAGGACGAAGAAGATAACGATGATCCATCTGAATTGGACAAGATAGTCCACCAAATTCTTCTTCCTCTTGGGACGGAGGGGAACCTCAAGATCCGACATTTTGGAAGAAGCAGTGCCAAACAGAGCTGCCACAAGCACGAAAACACGTTATGGACTATAGACAAGAATGCAAGTCAGCTTATCAAGATAAAGCAGTAAAGCTTGACACTAATCTAATAAGACTGGAGAATAAAAGGAAAGCAAATCATCAATCACATCTACCACTATTCCATATTCACGAATCTTGTAATATATCACATCAATCACGATTTTGCATCAAGACTTCTCAATAAACAAGTGATTATGAACATTTGGGAAAAAGGAAAAATATCTGTTAGCCAGAAATGATTAGAAGAAAATTTGAATCGGAAACCACTAAACAAGAGTGTCATATGTGCTGTGTAGACCCAAAACTCTTCTAGGCACACAAAAAGGCAAGCTTCACAGAAATGAACCCTTTAGAATGGCCAAGAAAAGGGAACACTTATCTCACATCCACTTATCCATGATGCAAATGACACAAAAGAAAGAAAACTCAAGGCCACTTCTAGTAAACCAGGAAGATGCATAAGATTGCGTAATCTCATTAATGAATAATGATGTTATGGAAAGTCAAAATATCACCTTGAACTAACATCATTAGGCAAAAAATGAAATGAAAAGAAGTTCAAGGTAGTCCATAACCTAAGTGGGAGGCCCCACTAATTTAGCTAAAGTAGCAAGAGACGATATTAATTATACAAATTCTTTATGGTAACAAAGCCATTGATTGTGCTCTCTTTGTTTCTACTGATTGTGATGGTAAATTCAACTGAGGCAAACATAAGAAACTACAGATATAATGCGAATGGGTATGGTAGAAAGAAAAGACATAAGGAAACAGAATAAACAACGAAACAATCTACCAGAAGCATCATTTATCAAGATCAGCAGAATATTCTACTAATAGGTCATAATTCTTTTGAGAAAATACTTCCATCCATCTACTTATAATTCTGAGGAGTCTAAAGCCAGTGCAGTATAACTTGAAACAAGACCAAAACCAAATCCTCAAAATGGCATAGCTTATTATTACAGATTACACTTAGTGGAGATTGACTTTACTTCAGATCTGCACCTTTTATGTGGGAATCCCGCAAGAGGTAATCAAAAAAATAAATGTGATTTTGTGATTAAAATTTACCGCAACCGCAGGAGTGGGAACACACCTTTCAAATAAAACAAAAGGTTTAAATCATTGGTCTTAATCATTTAGATCTGAAGACATTATGGTCCAAACTCAACTTGTCGAAATGCTTCCCAAATTTCAGATCCACATTTAGCAGGCCATGCATAAAGCAGTTACTATATCTTTACAAATGAACAACATAACAGAATAAGTACTAAAATCCAGCTTATTTACAAGATTTTAAGCCCTCTCAGTTACAAAAATAAAGCACCTTACACCAAGGAGAATCATCTTCCTCTATCCTCCTTCACTTAAATATCAGGCTTAGTTCCCAGGGCTTGAACCTGTGACCTAAGTCACACAGTCCCTCAACCTTCGTCACTTGAACTAAGCCATGGGGACCCTCACATAAATGAGAATCATAAAACAAAGAATGTAGCAAAAACATAAAAGGAAAAGCCAAAGTTATTCTTTTTACACAAAGAACTAAGCAGAGAAAAGCTGCATGTTAAGAAAAGAATTAAGCAGATATTAAAAAGGTAAAGTACGCAAGCAACCAAGCTACAGTCAAGAAACAAATAAGCAGATCTATGCGATACATTATAAAAAAGCAACAGATTCAGCAAAGACTTTTTGCAGATCTACACACAGGAAAAAAGAAAGCCAAAGAACCCTTTTCCCCTAAGATTTAAACACCCTTAAAAATGACATGCATGCTACACAAAACAAGAGCTTTTCAGCTAAATTTTTAATTTCTACCCAACAAACAGAGCCTTTTACTTCAGGATTTAGTCCACATCTCAACTGTCACAAAAACACTAGAACAAGATTTAATCTTCAGCTAAATAGGAAAGATTTCAGAGAAAAGTTAAAAGGTTGAAGAGAGTGGAGTGTAGAGAAAATACCTGACAGGTGGACTAAGCACTGGGAAGAACCCAAATGAAGGATAATGGTAATGAGAGTGGGTGCGCTCTTTAAATAAGAGCCTACCTGTAAGCTAGGGGTATTTTGGGGAAATTATGTCCGACTATCACACCAAAAATATTCAAAAATTTTAACCTCGTTTCTTTTTTATTTTAAATAAATTTTAAGTATTCCTTAACCAACAAAAACTTTTCGTCTTTCAAAGCTTATTCAGACTTTTAAGAGAAGACATTGAATAGTTTTAATAATATGAATATTTATTTAAATTATATTTTATACATTTTAACAGCAATGAATAATTCATGGAAAAAGTGATGAATGACTTTTTTATTAAATGATTTAAAATAAATTTAGCTTATCAAAATGAATAACGTTAAAATGAAGATGATAACTCCCTGTTTTCATGATACCACATTTTCTGGTATCCTACCAATTCTTTGATGACATACATGATACATTCAAATATTTGCCAAAACGAGAATCAATTTCTATGGTAACATGACAAATTATACTAGCTAGCGTTAAGTGGTCCCTTCAGTGGTTTAAAAAGGGAAAAGGGCTAGATTTACTGCTCTCTACTTTTAAATATTGTCCGCATTGAATCTTAGTTATACTTTTCGGACAAATATATCTCTATCGATATCATATTTGTTATATATATCTCTATCTGTAACAGAAGTCTATCATAATTATGACCAGCTATTAAAATTTTATGTGATTTTATATTTGGACGAGGTGGACGCCACGAGGTGAATGCCACGTGACATGCTACCGCATTTTAAACCTATTTCTCTCTCCTCCCATACCATTTCTTCTTCCTTGGAACCTCCACCAAAATCAAGAAAAAAAAAGATTTGGTATATAACAGTAGTAGAAACTGATAAATTTTATTTATGGGAACAGAAAAGCAATTAGAGTGAATACCATAAACATAAGAAGGGGTAAAGAAAGAGAAAAAGGATACTCCTATATTGTATTGATCCGGAAGAAGTTGTGTGAATTGGGGAATGCATTTGTGTTTTGATGACGTCTTCTATTAGTGAGAAACAATAATTAGTGGAGTTAACGAAAGGCAAAAATGGCCTTGATAAGGTCCTTTCTCCGGGAGGTTTGTGGCAGTTCTACCGATGTACAATGCGTTTTTTTTTTTTTCAAAAGTTTAGTTGGTAATGTTTAGATTTTGTGATTTTTCTAAAAAAAAAATATCTTAAAAATCCTCTAAACTTGGTACGTATTATTGGTTATATTCTTGAATTATTCGTGATCTTAATTATTCCTCTATACTTGGTTATTCGATAGTTATTACCCTCTTGAACGATCTCATCCTGGAAAAGTGGCATGCACTCGCCTACCATGTGGATTTTCCTGTCCATGTAGCATTTTTTTAAAAATAAAATATATTTTATACCTTTTTAAGTGTGTTACTTTTTTAGATAATCTTTTTCGAATAATATTTATAATAAAACTTGGCTAGAACTACATTATTTAGGCTAATTTTTTTTTATTTGGCTAAAAATAATAGAATTTTAGTTATTGTTTTCTGAATTTGACCTGAAAATAAAGTTTTATACAGTTGAAATAAATAGTCAAGGCATCTAAAAAGATATAAACAATACATAGTTTGTCCGGAGTCGAATCCCACAGGGAATTAACCTACTAATCACAACCACTAGTTTCTCAAGAATTCAAATAATCAACGTTCAGAAATATTGAATAATGAGTGATTGTTTACTAACTAAAAATAAGGTATTTAAAAAGCTGCAACTTTATTACTAACAAAGTAAATATTGTAGATAGACAAGATTGGAAAAGTCTAGAGTTTTGATTTCCCTATTATCGGAATCTCCCTCGCTACGTTTCCTTTAAATTCGCTCCAATATTCTCTACCGATCGTGAGTACTTTAAGTGTGTAGCTCTTTTTCGAGCAACTACCACAATTTACTAGACGTATTCTCTCGAACTATGCTAGCTGGCACTAATTCACCGCTCACTATGATCGCACCGAGGTTTCGTTATCTCTAATCCCGCCTTTAAATCCTCCGTATTAATCTCTCAAATACGTTAGAAGTGGTGTTGTTCAACAACTACCTAAATGCGTACTTTCTCTCGAGCAGTACACACTAAATAGGTACAGTCAATTGAGGGCCCTTCAACCAACAACAATAATAATATAGTTAAACAAGTAGAGAAAAACAAAGGGCTAATTTATATTAAACGCAGTGAAAAAATCATCCTTCAATAGGTTCAATCAAACCCTAGATGAGAATTTAGCTACTCATAGTTGTTTGCACAAATACTGGATTAGAATTCATAACAATGGAAAATTAGGAAGAAAGAGGAAAAAACGTGAAGTTGAATCCTTCTCCTTGCTCCAAGCGTGTTCTTGCCTCTCCAAAATCTTCTCTCCCTTCAAAAAGTGGCTAACTTTCATATTTATATGATTTAGGGTTGAGTTGGGCCCAATTGGCTTCTCCTAATTCGGATTGGAAAAGCTGAGTTTTTCTGCTTCGATCCCGGTCTGGCGAAGTGAACCTCGCTTCGCTGTCCGAGACTTTTCTCTTCAGCTCTTTTTTCACCAATTTTTCTCCCATTTGATCCTTTCTGCGCAAGTTTATTCCTAACACATAAGAAACACGTAATGAGCATATTTTCACTTCAAAAGTGATGTGAACTCCTGCAACTCACATACGAAATAGCACACAAACACACTAAAAACATGCACTTTTCATCATTTATCACCACCCCACACTTAAACTTTTGCTCGTCCTCGAGCAACTTAAAATTAAGCACATAAGCAAGAAACACCTTTCAAAACATCCTCAAGCATCTCACCAATGACAATAGTTTATATCAACGCTTAGATCCCAGCATATGCACTCTTCATACCTTTCCTCAAGTTTTAAACTCATGCCAAGATTATTTAAAATATTCATGTGGCTCTTTCTAACATTCTCACCTCAAAACTTGATTCTAATGCATTCCATGCTATGACTCGCTCCTTGTGCCAACTCAAAAATCAAGGTCTCTACTAATCCTTTGCAAATCATGTGCCCTCATTAACAAAACACAGAGAGAAAGTAGTCCACACTCTTAATATAAGTTCAAGTATAGTTTAAGGACTCAAATAGAGAAAGAATTCACTCACTCTCACAAAGAAACTATTATGCCACCCATGTTAGTACCATAGGCTTGCCTGTAGTGTAAGTCTCTACTAATTTAAGCTCGTAAAGTCTAAGATCAAGTAGAAGTTTATAAGTTGTAATGTAGGTTAAGGAACGGGTAGGATATATTTGAGAAAATAGTGACTAGCTCTCATAAGCACCTCAATACACTACACTTCACTTTTAAGCACCTTCTTGTCTTGACCAATTCGATGTCTTGCCATGAAACCATACACATTTAGGCCCTTCTTCATTAAGCACATCAACATATAGATATTTACTAACCCAGACAAAGATATGAGAGGTGTTATTCTTTTTTTTTCACTCTCTTCAATTTGGTATTTCTGGCTAGTATTTTTTTTTGTTTATACACAAGTGCACCTTTTCGGCCTTTTTATGGTTCCACTCAAAAGCTACCCACTCTCTTTCTTTACTCTTCTAGCTACTTAAGTGCTTTCGGAGGTAAAGGTACAACAAGATTTGATTAAGAACAAAAGAGATTCGACTTGTAATGTAGTTGCCAAAGAAAAGGTCTACAGGCTCAAAAGGGGTGACTACGGATAATATTAGCATTGGTAGACAAATAGGCTAAATGGTCAATCAAAGAAAGCCTATATCACTTCCCAAACTTACAAGACTTAATTATTTCGCTTTGATCACACACGAGGCAAGTTCTAAACTCACAAGGATGGCACAGAGTACACTAAAGTTTCACCTCACATAATGCACATGACTCACTTAGGACGGTTCGGACTTGACACTCGAGTTAAAGCAACTAGCACAGTCATCACAAACTTTCAACACACAGAAATTAATCACAAGAGCCTAGATATGAGCCTCGATGTCAAAAGAAATCCACACATATTGTCAAGGCATGTAATTATAGATATCATGAAGAAAGTACTTAGTTCAAGTGCTCCATACCTAGGCCTCGAGATAAAACATGTCAAAAGCACAAATTACTCAAGATCTTTCTAATTCCATTGTCAGTTCAACCAAAAAACAAAATGAAAGAGAAACAAAAAAAAATTTATTTTATTTTTCTTTAGACTTTAGTTCCTCAACAAAACTGTCTAGGTAATCCAACGTCAGTAAAAATTCATATTTCTTTACAAAGTTTAAAAACAAAGATCTACCTAAAAATACCCAGTTCAAGAAAATATCATCCTCGGGAAAGAACCGTGGTTTAAAAAAAAATCTGAGATTAAGCCACTACAAAAAGAAAATTACTACATTATACAATTACAATGGCTATAAAAGTGCTCATGCAGTTCAAGATGTAGCACTAGCAATTAAGCACATGCCACAAAAATTAAAGTCTGGCACCCCACCCCACACTGAATAATGTGCACTGTGCTCAATTGCACAATATCACAAAAATACAAATAAGCAAGATCAAAAGTAGAGTCAAAACTCCCTCAAAATCACTCGGGTCGTGGTGAGGAGAGGTGGTGACCCTCGGTCACAGCGGCTAGCCCTGACTCCTCTGCAATAGTACCATCAGTAGCACTCAAACCAACTGTCTGGAGCCCCTTTGCATCAGTCTGTAACTTGATACTTATTCCATGTTAATTAGCATAATTCAACTACATGTGGATAGGGCAACACCTCAGTCATACCTAAGTTGGCCGCAGATGATACTTGTCTTAGAAAGAGCACAATTGAAGTTCATAAGACACCCAACGGCCACCCCACACCTAAGATATATTCGTATTGCCAATAGAGGTAGGTTAGCTACTCAAAATTCACTAAACCTCACCAAAAAAATTCATTTGGGCAATTCATCAAACATTTTATGTGCACAACATTTGTTAAGTTTCATTTGTTTCAATTGGCCAATAGTGTCATGATCTAAGGGAATGGGAGAGTTTTTTTTTCTTTTATAAACTAACTAGAAAACATAAAAATAGAAAAAAAATAAAATAAGAAAAGACCTGGGGTCACGCTAGAACTGCGTGATGCGCGACCTGGAGACGCGCCCCTTTACCAGGTTCAGCTATGCCCGGTCCCGGTCTTGCGAAGTGTTGGGCACTTCGTTGTCCCCTCTTCTCCTTTTCTTTCTCTTTTGGTCCCGGTCTCGCGAAGCGAGGCACACTTCACTGGCCCCAATAATTTTCTCTTCAACATTCTTGGTCTCGGTCTCGCGAAGCTAGCTTTACTTCGTTGCCTCCCCACGTTCTTTTTTTTTTGTGACTAAATGACAACTAGATGAAAACAAAAAAATTGGGTTGCCTCCCAACAAGCGCTTGATTTAAAGTCGCGTCACGACGAATTACAACATACAATGGGTTGCCTCCCACGAAGCGCCTGATTTAACGTCACAGCACGATGCAGACTTTCCGGATTATACTTCACTCACATATTGAGGTTCGTTCAATCACATCTTTCTCTCCTTTTTTGTCACTCATTCCAAGGTAGTGTTTCAACCTTTGCCCATTCACTCTAAACCTATTTGTCCCATCCTTGGACTCAATTTCTGCAGCGCTATTTGAAAGCACCTGCACTACTCTGAATGGTCCCGACCATCTAAACTTCAACTTACCCGGAAACAACTTCAATCTCGAATTGTATAGCAATACCACGTCTCCAGGTTTAAAATTTTGCTCAAGAATATTTTTGTCATGCATCATCCTCATTCTCTCCTTATATAGCCTTGTATTCTCAAAAGCATGGTAACAGAACTCGTCAAGGTTGTGCAACTCTGTGACTCTACTTGTACCCGCTATTTCCATGTCGAGATTCAACTGCCTCAATGCCTACAAAGCTCTATGCTCCAACTCCATGAGTAAGTGACACGCTTTCCCATACCAGTTTATGTGGAGACATGCTAATTGGAGTTTTAGAAGAAGTATGATAGGCCCATAGTGCATCGTCTAACTTTTTTTCCCAATCCGTTCTTGTAGCATTCACGGTCTTTGTCAACTCTCTTTATTTCTCTATTCAACACTTTCACTTGCCCGCCTGTTTATGGATGATATGGGGTGTCAACCTTGTGGTGAACACCATATTTTTCAAACAACTTTGCGAAAGCTCGATTGAAAAAGTGAGTGCCTCCATAACTGATTATTACCCTTGGAGTGCCAAACCAGTTTAATATATTCTTTCTCAAAAAATTAATGACTCCCTTTGCATCATTTTTAGGGAGTCCCACAGCTTCCACCCATTTTGACATTTAGTCCATAGCTACAAGTATGTATTTGTTGCCGTATGAGCTGAAAAAAGGCCCCATGAAATCGATTCCCCATATGTCAAACATTTCCACTTCCTGAATTGGGTTCATGGGAATCTTATGTCGGCGAGAAATATTCCCGGCCCGTTGGCATTCATCACAACCCTTCACCCAAAGGTGTGCATCTTTGAACAATGTCGGCCAGTAGAAGCCCGACTCCAACACTTTTGCGGCTGTCCTTACTCCCCCGAAATGGTCATCATATGGGGATGCGTGACAAGCCTACAAAACAGAAGATTGGTCTGTCTCGGGGATACATCTCCAGATCATGTTATCAACACAAATCCTGGACAGATAAGGCTAATCACAAAAATACGTGCGATAGTCAGGAAAGAACTTTTTCGTTTCAACAGAGGAAAGGTCATAGGGGACAATACCGCTCGCCAGGTAGTTTGCAATGTCTACATACCATGGCGCTAGCTCAAGGCTCAAAGCCAACAGTTGTTCATCCGGAAAAGTCTCCACAATCTTTTCCACCTCAACCTTCTTCTCTGCTCCTTCCAACCTAAACAAGTGATCAGCCACTTGGTTCTCCACTCCTTTTCGGTCACGGATTTCCAATTCAAATTCTTGCAGCAGTAGCACCCATCGAATCAGGCGCGCTTTGGACTCCTTTTCAGTTAGGTACCTGAGAGCAGCATGGTCAGTATAAACAATTACCTTCAAACCTATCAGGTATGACCTGAATTTGTCAAATGCGAACACCACTGCTACTTCTCGGTCACTGTGTAATTCAGTTGGGACCACTCAAGGTTCTACTTGCATATTAGATTGGATGCATGGCTTTATCTTTTTGCTGCCCAAGAACTGCTCCCACAGCATAATCGCTTGCATCACACATCAGCTCAAAAGATTGCTCCCTGTTAGGTTGCACTATGATTGGTGTAGTCACTAGCCTCTTTTCAATTCCTCAAAAGCTACCATGCAGTCATCAGAAAAAACAAAGGGGTGATCTTTTCCAAGAAATTTACATAAAGGGTTAGCAATTTTAGAAAAATCTTTTATAAACCACCCGTAGAAGCCGGCGTGACCAAAGAAACTTCTTATGGCTTTTACGGAAGTGGGTGGAGGTAACCTCTCAATTACATGAACCTTAGCGCGGTACACCTTAATTCCCTAACTTGACACTAGGTGTCCCAAGATTATACCTTCCTGTACCATGAAATGGCACTTTTCCCAGTTCAGTACCAGATTAGTCTCCATACACCTATTCAATACTCTTTTCAAGTTCATAAGGCAATCATCGAATAAGTTCCCCACCACTGAGAAGTCATCCATGAAATCCTCTATTATGTCCTCTACCATATCTATGAAGATGGCCATCATGCACCTTTGGAATGTGACGGGTGCATTGCATAGGCCAAACGGCATTCTCTGAAAGGCATAGATGCCATATGAAAAAGTGAACGATGTTTTCTCTCTATCCTCTGGGGCAATAGAGATCTGGTTATACCCCGAGTATCCATCCAGGAAGCAAAAGTGGGACCTCCTCGCTAATTTACTAACATATGATAAATGAATAGCAGCGGGAAATGGTCTTTTCGGGTGGCCTTGTTCAATCTTCTGTAATCCATACATATTTTCCATCATGTGACTGTTCTTGTTGAGATCAACTCGTTGTTCTCATTTTGCACTACAGTCATTCCACCCTTCTTTGGCACACACTGAACTGGGCTAACCCAGTTGTTGTTAGAGATGGGGAAGATGATTCCCGCATCTAACCACTTGATTACTTCTTTCTTCATCACTTCTTTCATGTTGGGTTCGGCCTTCTTTGATGTTCTCTAGAAGGTTTGTGCCCATCTTTCAGTAGAATCTTATGCATACAAATTGTTGGGTTGATGCCTTTTATGTTTGCAATGGTCCACCCAATTGCAGTCTTACACTCCTTCAGAACCTGCAAAAGTTGTTCTACCTGCACATCTAACAAACCAGATGAGATAATAAAAAGTAATGTTGAACTAGGTCCTAAGAAAGCATACCTGAGGTGAGACGGTAGCGGTTTTATCTCCAACTGTGGTGGCTCTACAATTGATGGCTTAGCTGGAGGGGTCTTTCTTTCTTCTTAGTGTAAAGGCTCGAATTCGATCTCTCTTTTCTAGTACCCTTGGCCTTCAAGAGCCAAAACCCACCCTGCCAAGTCCTTACCATCTACCTCTTCTAAGTTCATGAGGTAGGTTGTTAGGGGGTCTTTTGCGTTCAGTGCCTCATCTTCCTCCCCCAAAATCATATCCACAGCATCAATCAGAGAGCAATTAGCAAACTCACTGGGTCGCTGCATAGACTTCTACACATTGAATATTATTTCTTCATCGTTTAGTCTCATCTTTAGCTCCCTAGTTTCACAATCAATCAAAGCTCTCCCTGTGGCCAAGAATGGCCTCCCCAAAATTATGGGAATCTCTTCATCAACTTGGCAATCTAGAATGACAAAATCTTCTGGAAACACACACTTTCCAACCTGCACAAGTACATCATCAAGTATACATGATGGCCTCTTCACCGTTTGGTCGCTAGCTGTAGTAACATGGATGTGGGTCTTGCCCTTCCAATGCCTAACCTTTTATATATAGACAAGGGCATCAGGTTTATGCTCGCCCCCAAATCACACAATGCTCTGGAAAAAGCATAACTGCCTATGGTGCACGGAATTGTGAAACTCCCTGAGTGGGATAGCTTCTCCGTTATAGGTCTTGTCATAACATCACTACAGGTATGAGTCAGTGTCACAGTTGCCAAGTCTTGAAAGTCAAACTTGCAAGACATCAAGTCCTTCATCATTTTTGCACAAACGGGCATCTCCCTTAAGGCATCAATTAGTGGAATGTTCACCTGAATCTACTTCAACATCTCCATGAATTTCTTATATTGCTCATCCTTCTGATATTTGGCCAACCTCTGTGGGAAGGGTGCCGGTGGTCGCTTCTTTCCTGTGACTTAAGTTAGATCTTCATCAAACACTTTTTCTAATGCCTTTTCTTGCACTTTCTCAGTCTCCTTTGCAACCTCTTTTTCTTTTTTGGTTCCTCTTGGGCTGGCTGCACTCTTACTTTGGTTAGCTTAGTTGACTTCTCTACCTCAATTGGTACTGGCACAAGTATCTCAGTTGGTCGGTTCTCGCGAATAATTTCTTGCTCCAAATCAAGATCTCTACCATTTCTCAGACTCACTGCCATCAGCTGCTTCAGCCCCTGCTCTTTTAGATTGACATATGTGTCCGCAGGTAGTGTTCCTTGGGGACGATTATTCATAGTCATAGATATCTGCCCTAATTGAATCTCAATGCCTTTTGTCGCTGAGTCATGTGCTTCAACCTTCTCTTGCATTTTTCCATTTTACCCAATCAATTGTTGCAGCTTTTCAATTATTTCAGACAACCCATCACCTTGTCTTACTATCTATTATTATTGAGGTTGTTGATAAGCTAGCTGCTGATTTTGCTGATTTTATCCCTGTTGCCTTTGGTAAGGCACGACTTGACTCTATGGTCTCATAGCTCTAGGATTGTTGTTGTTATTGTACTGCTACTGTACTGATCTATGCTGTTGATTATGCTGCCCGCAATTTTGACCACTTTGCCTCTGGCCTCCATAGTTGCCTAAATAGTTCATGTTCTCTTGATAGTTTAGATTGTCACTTTCACCACTCCACGAGCACACATATGGTTGGTTAATGCATGATGTGCATAAGCCTCCATTAGTCGTATCAACTATGTGCACCTGTTTTTGGCCCGACTCATCAATCTTTTTAGTGAGGATACTCAATTGCGTCATCGCAGTAGTCATGTTCTCAGCCATGGAGTTGTTTGGGTCTAGGGCTACTGAGTGAACTACCGGAGTGATTGCACTCCCTTGTCATCCATCCTGAGTTTTGAGCCATTTTATTAAGAAAAACCTTATACTCTCTGAATGATTTGCTGAAAAATGCTCCACCTGCTGAAGTGTCAATGTTGGCTTTCAAGCTGTCTGCCAATCCCATGTAAAACCTTTGTCCCAACATCTGATCTGGAATGCCATGGTGTGGACATTTAACCAGCATCCCTTTGAATCTCTCCCACATCACTTGTAATGTTTCTGCTGGTTTCTGCCTGAAGCTCAAGATCGCATCAACTTACTTGATTGTCTTATTGGGTGGGTAGACTTTGTTCAAAAACTGCTTGACTAATCCCTCCCAAGTAGTGATGGAGTTTATGGGGAGTGACTTTAGCCAAGTTTGAGCCTCTCCCGTCACTAAGAATGGAAACAACAACAGCCTTATTACTTCTGGTGTCACATTTGGTTGCCTTTGCATGACACAAATCGCCAGGAAAATTTTCAGATGCTGTTGAGGATCTTCAATGTAAGACCCCGAGAACAGTCTCTTGTTCTATAACAAATGTAGCATGTTGTTTGTGATTTGAAATAATTTTGCTTGTATCTGAGGGACTGCAATTGCGGTTGCTAGATTTTCAGCTGTGGGTTGTGCCCAATCATAAAAGGCTGCTTCTGGCACAAGAGGTGCCACACCTTGATTTTTCAGGTCATTCGCAATGATTTTGTTATTTTGATTATCATTGGCATCCCCCATGTGTAGTTCGATTCATTCTATTGAGTTCTGTTGTCATTTGCCTTTCTTGTTTGCTCGATTTAGTACCCTAAAAGCTTTCTCAGGGTCCGGTAATGCTTCATACAATTCACCAATTCTTGAGGAGTTTCTAGGCATCCACCTGTGACACATAAGACTACAAACGCTAAAGTTTCGATATAATGAATTTCAAGTCGAGAAAGCTGACTAAACTAAGGATTCTAGCAATTCTTCTAGCTGTAAATAATAACACCGTCAGTTCCCCCACAAAGGCGCCGAAATTTGATCACGCCCAGCTATGCCTCCTAAGAGATCTAGCGGTCGTTGCAAATATATTCCAGTTTACAAGTCCGGAGTCGAATCTCATAGGAAATTAACCTACTAATCACAACCACTAGTTTCGCAGGAATTCAATTAATCAACCTTCAGAAATATTGAATAATGAGTGATTGTTTACTAACTAAAAAAAGGTATTTAAGAAGCTGTAATTCTATTACTAACAAAGCAAATATTGTAGATAAGATTGGAAAAGTCTAGAGTTTTGATTTTCCTTATTGTCGAAATCTCCCTCGCTAAGTTTCCTATAAATTCACCCCAGTATTCTCTACCGATCGTAAGTACTTTGAGTGTGTAGCTCTCTCTCGAGCAACTACTACAATTTACTAGACGTATTCTCGAACTACGCCAGCTGGCATTAATTTAGTGCTCACTATGATTGCACCAAGGTTTCGTTATCTCTAATCCGGCCTTTAAACCCTCCGTATTGATATCTCAAATACGTTAGGAATGGTGTTTTTCAAAAACTACCTAAATGCATATGCTCTTTCAAGCAGTGCACACTAAATAGGCACAGTCAATTGAGGGCCCTTCAACCAACAACAATAATAATATAGTTGAACAAGTAGAGAAAAACAAAGGGCAAATTTATATTCAACGCAGTGGAAAAATCATCCTTCAATAGGTTCCATCAAATCCTAGATAAGAATTTAGCTACTCATAGTTGTTTGCACAAATACTAGATTAGAATTCATAACAATGGAAAATTAGGAAGAAAGAGGAAAAAACGTGAAGTTGAATCCTTCTCCTTGCTCCAAGCGTGTTCTTGCCTCTCCAAAGTCTTCTCTCCCTTAAAAAAGTGGCTAACTTTCATATTTATATGATTTAGGGTTGAGTTGGGCCCAATTGGCCTCTCCTAATTCGAATTGGAAAAGCTGAGTTTTACTGCTCCGGTCCCGGTCTGGCGAAGTGAACCTCGCTTCGTTGTCCGAGACTTTTTTCTTCAGCTCTTTTTTCACCAATTTTTCTCCCATTTGATCCTTTCTGCGCAAGTTTATTCCTACACATAAGAAACACGTAATGAGTATATTTTCACTTCAAAAGTGATGTGAACTCCCGCAACTCAAATACGAAATCACACACAAACACACTCAAACACATGCACTTTTCACCCTTTATCAAGTACTCCATTATTTTTGCTAAAAGTTTTCTATTTGGCTAAGATGACGGAGTTCCAACCAAACTTTTACAAATTTGGCCCAAAAAAAAAGAGAAGAAGAAATATGCAATTGGAACAAATAGACATTATATATATAGAAGAAATTAAAAAGAATAAAAGTTAGAGTAAAGTCCACATTATATGTTAAGATGAAGGAAGAAGAAATACATAGTTATAACAAATAAATTGTTATATATGACCATATGACAATTAAAAGTTAAAAAATAACCTACTTGGAAGCTAATATTTTAATTTTTCTTTACTCCCACGCGCTTAAAAGAGAGTGCACCCATACTCTTTGCCACATCCGCGTCTAGGGAGGTAATGGCTCTCAAAAGGCCAAGTTCAGGGGAGTAATTAAGACCACGAATAGTTTAGGGGTGTAACTAAGAATCTGTGTCAAGTTTAGGGTGATTTTAGGTATTCTTCCTTTTTTTAATCGTGTAATTGGATTTCTGTGTTACTTTACAAAATTTATGATTTCTTAAATTTTACACATTTGACTAGTTGGTAGTTGGTCAAACTTTTTGCACAGAAATTAATTGGTTGTAACTCTTATTTCTTTCGGGTGAAGTTGTTGTAATTGATCTAGGGAAGAAGAAATAAAGAGGAAGAGCAGGTATTGGAAAAAAGTAAAACAGGGTTAGAGTGGTGAAGTTGCATGTCACGTGACATCCATCTCAATCAAATGTTAGGCAACATAAGAATTTTAATAACTGGTCATAGCCATGGTGGAAGTCTATTAAAGATAGAGATATATATATGACAAGTATAACAAGGGTATATTTGTTCCGAAAGTATAACGGAGGTAAAGTGTAAATAATATTTGAAAGTAGAAGGATAAATCTGACTCTTTTTCCAATAAAAGGAGCGTGAAAAGCCTCATGCATCTCTAAAAATAGGTTAATTTATAAACTAATAAAATAACATAATAACACAAAAACATAAAATATATTAAAATTTTAAGAAAAGTAAAAAGAGTTAAAAATATAAATAGAAAATAAAATATCTAGTATAGGCAAACCCAGGATTCGATGATTATAGGAGCACCGTTACATTCAATATAAATTTTTCACTGGTCTTGAAGATTGGTACGGGAGCATCTGTTAATATCTAACAATTTTCTTGAAGATATTTTCAAGTATATATAAAATTTTGCAAAAGTTTCTGGGTGCCACGACCCCTCTCCCTACGATGTACGCCACCTCTGATCTAGCATGTTTTTACAAGTATAAAATATGCAATATTATTAGAGTTATTATGAGATACAAATTAACTATAACGTCTTAACTTTATAACAGATAAGAAATCATAATGTATTAAAAATTATATCAAACTACATATTTTACATTCCTAAAAGTAAATAATCAAACATTATCAGTACTATAATTTAAAATAATATATCTTCGTGAATAAATATAGAATTACTTTTTAATAGCACAATAGTAAAAGTATGATAATTTTGAGAAATATAGAACTTAGTTATAAAAACTAATAGCAAGTGAAGATATATATATTTTGGCTATCTGTTGTCAAAAAAATATTCAAATGATATCCATCCTCACTATGCTCTCAGTTACTGATGGTTGACTAGAAACCCGTATTTTAAGTCGTAATTTGCACTCTAATTAGTGCAATTTATTTGTGTTTGAGTTTAAATAATGGTGATTTTGCAAATATTATGTGTTTTTATGCCTTTCAGCTTTCAGGAAATGATTCCGAACTATTAAGATAAATTCGAACTAAATCGAACAAGTTAAAGCTTTGAAGTCTGAGTAAAAGCCCAAGGAATTAAACCGGGATCGCATTTGGGGTTCGAGGACCAAGTCTGGATATCAAAAGTGAGAAAAATAATTTACTCTGAGAAAATTTCACTACCACACCGCGGGCGCGCCGAGGGGCGCGAGATGCTAATGCAAAATTGCTGCCGAGCAAAATTTTAGCTCTCTGAAAAATCCCATGTGCGCAGTGCATGGGGCGCCACTTGGGGTGGCGCACTAGTACAAAATAGTTCCCAACTTTTTCTGCTTCGGCTTGGAAAGGATAGTTTCACCTGGGCCAATTCCTACATGGTTTAAATACACAAAAAATATGATTTTTAGAAGATTTTGACTTGGGGAGCTTTTGGAGAGCATTAGAGACTCTTAAGGCACAAGGATTCATCATTCTTTCCTCAACTCAACACTCGAGTTTGGATTGGATTAATGTTTTCTTATTCTTTAACTCTATTTTTGATGACTTTCTCCATATCTATGGAGTAGTTTACCTTAGGTTTTGACATGATTTGGTGACTTGATTTTTATCTATGGATTTGATTATTGCTTGATTGCTTGAATTTATGGGAAAAGCTTTAACTCTAGTTGTGATTTTATTCATTATCGTGTTTAATCAGAAGAGGAATATAATATTGAATATTGTTGCAGCGCATGCCTTAATTTATTTTGGTACTTCTTTAAAGTAATCGAAAAAGCTTTTGCACCTATCATGTCATGACCCTTATTTCTCGCACTGATAACAACCCATGTTTGATATTCTAGTTCTTTGTGATCAATTATTAATTGCTTTAATTTTAGTTTGTCAGTTTAGTATTAATCATCCCAAATCAAAGTGTTGATCATCTTGAATAGTATTTAAGCCAGAAATTACTTGAACATTATTTAAATCCAACCAAAGACGGAAGAGGCCCGCTACCTAGCCTCACAGTACCGGGAACAGCGACTGGGAATTGGAAGTGAGAATTGGCATCCTCCACTGTATCGCACTCTTGCTAGAGAACCTGGATGTCATCCTCGGTTGGTGTTATTAGCTCTTTAGATTGAGCATTCTGTTGAGCTGATGAAGGTTGTTGTCTCCTCTGTAGGGAAGCCCCTTCATCACTAATTTCCCCATCATCATCAATCACCACAGTGGCTGCGGCTGGCTTAGGCGCGGCGTTCTTCACCCTTTAATTTTTACCCTCAACTGTAGAGGAACATCACCTTTTTTGTTGCTTGTTCTCCGGCCGGAGACTCCGAGAGGAAGAACCTGCATCAGAAGCAGGTCCGATGGCGCTTGTTCAGGTGAAGGCTTCCTGCAGCAACCTTGCTACTTCTGTCGGATCAACCAAAAAGTCCTCCTTGGGGATGGTAATAGAGGCCTGCGGAAGACCTGAATTCAACAGAAAGAGAAGTTAGCCAATTTTCTTATACGTGAGGTAAAAACAAGATTGGTTTGAGAATCAACTTACCATGATTTTGGCCTTCCACCCGTATTTGAGGGCCAGTTCTTTCCACTGGAGGGTCTCAGGCGTGGTGATATCCAAAATCTTTTGAACCCACTGGTCCAATCGTTCAACCCTTGGTGGTGTCTACCGAGTTGCTGAAATAGTGAAAGGAGAAGGATCAATAACAACAAGAAACAACCTTTAATCAGGGAAAAGATAGACGTGGAACTTACGTGTACGAGTTCATGACTTGGGGAAAGATGGAGTTGTGGCCGGGATGATGTCCCTGGTGGAAACCACAACGAACTGCTCCATCCATCTACAGTCATTGTCGTCATCCATGCTGGTGAGCAAAGAGTGGTGACCACGTTTGTTGAAGTTTATTAATCCCTCATGAAATATTTTGGTGGAGTAAAGATTCATCATGCCGGCCAAGCAGAGGTCTTCCTCCAGCTCCTAGCATAGCCGCCGTAGACAGGCTACCGTCCGCCACACAGATGGGCTTATCTGTGCCAAGCAAACTTGATACCGGTAGCAAAACTCCAAGATTACGCGGTCAAGTCCCCCCTCAGTGAGAATGGGCCCAAAGTGAAGGGATACATGTAAACATATATAAAACCCTTCTTAAGGAAAGTTACTTGCTCTGCCAGATCGGGGGAGATGATGTTCCAATCATGGAAACCACAATCCTTTTTCACAACAGGAATGCTAGAAGGACGAATGGAAGAAGAGTACATACCAACAGCCCATGTGCGGGAGTTAGCAGAAGGAAACCTCTTTTCAAAATCTTGGGATGTACTGAGCTTTCTGGGAATAATGGTGCTCACCGTAGGAGGGGCAGCATCATCGGTGCTTCTTTTTTTTTTTGAAGAGCTTAAGTTCTTGGAGGAGGAGGCTATGGTTAGCATAAGAAAGTAAGACTTCTTCGAAGAAGAATGTTAAGGAAGAGTGAAAGCAAGAAAGAGTTGAGTAAGAGAAGTTGAAAGAGTTTGAAAAATTGTAAAGTGTAAAAGAAGAAAAATGAGGCTTATAAGCAAAGGAATAGGAGGCAAATATCGTGGCCATGATTACCTCAAGAACCGGCGAAAGTATTGCTAAATCGTGGGGTGACGCGTGTTCGGGACATTAAATACGGAGAGATGTGCGTCTAATCAAGCATCAAAATCTTTTCAGAGGAGATCAGAAAATTTTCCGCCAAGAAAGTTATCTTCACCAACTTCTCGATGACACAAAGATGTGCGACCGGAAAGCAGGGGGACTATCTGTATAGGGTAAAATGGGTTCATATTAAATACTTGTATCATAGAGCGACATGTGGAATCGGAGACAGACGGAAAGCGAGACAGGTGAAAACCAAGACGGGGGGCAGCAGCTTCTGTTGCCACCTGGAAGCCCCCGAAGGGAATATTGCTAATGAAGATAAATGAATGCCTACCACTCGATAGCATTCAATGAGGAATATTCTTCAGTATTAAATACACTGTCTGTTATAGAGAATTTTGGCATTCATAGCCTGCCGTTACACATTCTTCAGTGGCCCCTATAATTGTCATTTAAGAGGGACTTGATCCTTGGACCTTGTTCTCTAAGTGCAACTACAAATAGTGACTTCAACAACCATTGTAAAGGACACGAATTTTCTGACAAACTTATGCTATATACTGTTCAAAAGCTCAATAACACTTCAATTCTGGTTTAGAGTTTTTGGAGGATTATGGTAGGAAAACAATGTAAAGTGGGGCCCGGATAGTATGGAAAGTTGTGGAAATTTGTCTTGGCATGGGTAGGATATTTTTGAGGGTTTTTGGGTTCGTAATGGAGGATTAAGGGTTTTTGGGTTCGTATTTCTGTCTTCGGAAGCTCTGCTCCCGGGACCAAGCTATTTGCAGTCTTATATCGTTTTCAATGTTAAGTCTTGTATTTTATTTATTTATATATCATTTTGGGATCAAATTGATTCGTTTGTCTTTAAACCACGTTATAAATTCAATTGTACCATTTTATGGGTAAACAGATTCTTATATTTTCGAATAGTTGAAGAAATTCAATAAACTCTCGTCTCTCCCAATTTATTTGGTATCGACATTTCAGGGAGGCTTATACTGAAGTGAGGCTTTGTTACATGGCTTCACATCACAATTGCACCCTAATAAGGTGACACGTGTCCTATTTTAAGACCTAAGGTTAAATTATTTGTACTAAAATTTTGAATCAAATCATATTAATTTATCAAAGTTAAATTATAAATTAAGGTGAGAATGAGTATTAATTAGCTATGATTTATTGATAACCTTGTTTCTAAAGACTTGTGTTATGTTTTGATTGTGTTGTCGTAAACACTCGGTACAAATAAATTTTTATCATTTAAATAATTAGCTAAATCAGGATCTTAACTATGGTTAGGATAACAAATGTTTTCATATCAAATTTCCGAACTATAATTCCTTCTACGTATTAAACGTCTAAAGGTTTTCTTAAGACTATTGAACTTAGGCATTTAGGAGGGTACGAGGATGTGTCCTCGTCTATTGACCCCTCCGCTTTGGGGCATCTCGGGGTTGCAGTGGGGGGAGCGAAGAAAAGGAAGGCTTCAGGCTCCCTGAGCTTAGAGAAGAAGAAGCCAAAGAGAAGGTTGGCCTGTAAGCCAAAGTAAAGTTCTAGCTCTCTAGCACCCAACTCGGACTCGCTTCTTCAGCTCAGGGAAGGGCCCGAGGAAGATGAATTTTTTCGTGGCCCACGGGCCGACTCCTCAGAGAAGCAGGCAGCTATTTAGGAGGAGATCCATGAGGCCAATCTCCCTCAGACCCGGGAGGTTGATGAGGAAACCGGGGCTTGGACTTCTCGGGATGTCAGCTACGCTCTGAAGGAGGCACCCGGTGTAGTAGAGATTTCAGGGTCCCCTTCCTATACTGAGTCCATTCTCAAGGAGGCCTGAGCAGGAAAGAGAGGTCTAATGAAGGGGCTCATGGCATGGATGATCCCCTTCATTCCTTTTTCGACGGCATAGATTCGTAGTCTTGGAAGACGTTTTCGGGCTGGGCGACTTGGAAGTGCCGAGAAAGGATCCGTCTTCAGAAGCCGGTGGGCTGAACTCATGCCCAAGTTAATCGACCAGTTCCTCGCCCCGCGTGTGGATCCCGGCCTTAAGAGGTCGATAATCATCAATGTCCTGGAGGATGCTCGGGTTCTTTCTGCTCTCGTGGGAGTAACGAGCTACCTCCGATGCCTGGTGACCGAAGAAGACCAGGCGAAAATGAATGAAGTGGACTTGTCGTGCCTATTCAACGAAGCGCAATAGGCGCTAAATCGGGTAAGGCATCATTATGCTCTTTCGAACTTGACTTAGTTTTTGATATTTCTCATGTTTTCTTCTTTTACCCTTTTACAGGCCTTGATAGTTCATCACGAAAGCTTTATTCGGTACCGAACTGAGGTCAACCAGCTTGAGCTTGGGGTCAAGGAGCTTGTCGAGAAAAGAGATATGTACAAGCTTCTCAGCGAGCAACACGAAGGGGCCATCAGGGACCTTCAGGCCGCGCTGGATGAGGCTCAGAGGGAGGCTTCGAACCTGAGTGGAAAATAGATGAGAAAAAAAAACCTCATCTCTTTACTTAGTCAGAGTCATTGTTTTACACTTTGTATCTGCAGGAACATGCCGATCTGGTCGAAAAGGTAAATGTTTTTGAAGTTAGTAATGAAGACTTAGCCATGGCGACTGACGACCAACACTCGTAGGTTCAGCGAAAGATTGATCGAATCGACCAACTCCGAGGTAAGATGAATGAGGTCCAAGCCATGGCCGATGGTTGGATGAGAAAAATATACCGGCTGGCTGTGGAGAAGGAAACAGCCCGGGCACAGCTAGCCTCGGTAGAGGTTCAACTCTAGGTGGCGAAAGAAAAAGCCGACAAGAGGTCCCAATTGAATGATGAACTTTGATCACAATTGATCTCGGCTTTGGCAGAGCGGGACACCCTCGGTAACTAATATGAAGCTATAAAGTCTCAACTTCGCACAACCTTCACCGATGATGAAGAGATGGTGGCCCAGGCTCGACTAAAGACTATTGCTGAGTACGTGAGGCGGCTATCCCGGAGGGAGACCCTCGAAGAGATCTATGCCCGAGGCTTTGACCTGTCGGCCGAGATCGAGGAGGCGAAGAGACTTAAGATTGAGGCCAAGCTAGCTGAACTCGAAGATGAAGAAGGCTCCTAGGGCTCCAAAGAACCCGAAGGCCCCAACGGTTCTGCTGACGAATTTGGGTTCAGGTGAAGATCAGGCGTAGATGCCTTAGGATTATTTTGTTTTACGTTTTTGTATCCTGTACATATATTTTGTTGAGGAAATTTTTGTTGGGCCTTTGTAAAGATATTCTGGAATATAAAATATTTCCCTTTTGGCAATGTGCAAGTCTAATATCTTAAGCATCTTTTGATGATTGCAAATATTTCTAATGTCTTAGGACATAATTAAACATAGTAATAAGTCGCTTTTCGGAGGTCCGAACAAGACTTGTCCTCGATATAATTTTTGCTCGAACTTGTGTAAGCTCGGAGTGAACAGATATTTCCCCAAGATGCTTCTTTAAATGTTGTTAGACTGTGTCTTTGCCGAGGGTACCTTTGAGCAAGTTTAGAATTTTGTTGAAGGCCTTATGTTTTGATAACGGGCTTCAGACGTCTCCGAACCGTTTTTAGGGTGGCCATAGCCTTTTAGGTTTGGGAACTGCCTAATAGGTTGTGTTCCTCCGGGTTTCGATAACCTGAGCCGCCCGAATTTATCTCGGACGGCAGTCCCGAAGTGGGGATAGCCCTTTGGGCTCGGATAAGGGTGGCACTTGGGCTAGATAGTTTCCGGGTAGGAGTAGCCCTTAGGCTCAATACTTTTAAGAAACAAAAAATGTTTGTTAGCAAGGTAGAAACTTTTTTTCATTTCTGTGTGTAACATACAAGATTATAAGCGTGTAAAAGCTCGTATTATAGCCGGGGCGACCTATGCGGGCACGGTTCATTTGACCGTTTGGCTCTTACAATAAATCCTAACAACCGAGCCTAAACTATTCAAGCACAAAGTTTCTTTCCTTGCTAAAAATCATGACCCGAGGGTGATGGCCCCCAGTATTCGAGGTCGATCTTCGAGCGGGCTCGGATAATGTTGATGCAATCATTGACTTCGATTTAAAACCGGTCTTCGACTATAAGTTAGCACGGTTTATTATTGCCTCATTAAAAACCTTGCTGAAAAATCCATTTGGGACAAAATCGGTTCAAGGGAAAAAGAGTGCAACGCGTGCTTTCAGGCTTAACAACTACATTTTCCTTTAGTTGTTGCCTGCAAGTGTTAACCCAATTCGTAATATAAAAAATAAAGAAAGTGAATGAGGTCGTACCTTAGCAGTAGTATCATTTTAAGTGAGCCCCGTTCCAGTTGTTTGGTAGCTGTGCGCCGTTTCCTGCTTCAAGTTTATATGGTCCTTTACTGATAATCCTGATGACTCGATATAGGCCTTCTCAATTCGGTTCTAGCTTCCCTTCGTTCGGGTTCTAGTTGTTTTGTTACCCTTTCTAACACCAAGTCCCCGATATTGAAGTGTCGGAGGTTGGCTCTTTGATTTTATTATCTTTCTATCCGCTACTTTTGGGCGGCCAGCCGGACTAGAGTGGCCTTGCGCCTCTCATCCAGTAGTTCTAAACTCGTGCTCATGGCCTCGCCATTTTATTCATCGGTTGCATATCGAAACCTGAGGCTCGGTTCTCACCGGTATTAGCACTTCGGCACCGTAGACCAATGAAAATGGAGTGGCCGCGGTATTGGATTTTGAGGTCGTGCAGTATGCCTACAAGACTTTGGGCAGGATTTTCTTCCATTTTCCTTTGCCGTCGGTCAACCTTTTCTTTAGGTTTTGAAGGATTGTTTTGTTTGTCGACTCCGGCTGTCCGTTCCCATTAGGTGATAGGGTGTTGACAAAATTTTTTTGATTTTATGGTCCTTGAAAAATTTTGCTTACCTTGTTGCCGATGAACTGCTTCCCGTTATCACACACTATCTCGGCCGGTGTACCAAACCGGCATATTATGTGGTCCCAAACGAAGTCGATGACTTCTTTTTCTCGGACCTTCTCAAATGCTTGAGCTTCGACCCATTTAAAGAAATAGTCAGTCATAAATAGTATAAATTGAGCCGTACCAGGTGCCCATGGTAGGGGATCGACGATGTCCATTCTCCATTTCATGAATGGACAGGGCGACAGGACCGAGTGTAGTAACTCTCAGGGTTGGTGGATCATTGGTGCGTGCCTCTAACAGCTGTCGCATTTTCCCACAACCTTCGCATCTTTCTCCATATCGATCTAGTAATAACCGGCTCTGATTATCTTACGAACCAACGATTTTGCCCCTGAATGATTTCCGAAGGTGCCCTCTGTCACGACCCAAGCCGGAGGGTTGCGACTGGCACCCGGACCCTACCTGCCGAGTGTCGACGTACCTTTCATTAAACCTCTCTTATTGTCTATAAGGATTGACGAGGCTAGTATAAATAACAAACAACAATCCACATCAACTCAAACTTGCAGAATGATAACATGTACATGCATATATATATATATATATACATCATGGCCAACAAAGCTGCAATGCAAAACTGTACAACAAAATACATTTGCCGACAAGGCAATCTCACTATACATAAGTCAACCCCTTTTGTCTATGAGCCTCTACAAGAACACAACGATGCAACCTATGTCGGAATAGGGCTCCGACATGCCCATAATGCCTATAACAAAATGCATACCAAGACTACGGCAAGTCCGAAGGATGGATCTCGCCAATATCCGCTGAATAGGGCGGCCTACTGTGGTAGAGAAGCCTCGTCTATATGCCTGTTTGGACCTGCAGCACGACATGCAGCGTCCACAGAAAAAGGACGTCAGTACAGATAAAGTACTGAGTATGTAAGACAGGAAAACATAAATATAAGAACAGTAATATGCATCAGGATAAGAAACATATAACCTGTACCATACGAGTGCCTCTGAGGGCGACTAACCATGACATGCCTGATGTGCATATGCATATACATATATTCCTTTTAAAAATCATCATACATACATATATATATATATATATACGCCTCTGTGGGCCTCGTCATCATCACATCCATCCACTTATGTGGGCCTCCTCATCATCATACCCAACTGATCAGTGGTTGCACAATAGGTGCCATACCCGGCCGACTATAGCGCGGCTCGGTAGAGTAAAATAGCTGTCGACTATAGCGCGACTAAATAAAGTAAAACATATGCATATATATAGTTGCACAATAGGTGCCATAACCGGCCGACTATAGCGCGGCTCGGTGGGGTAAAATGGATAATGCATGCTGGACTCATAGGGATTATACTTCTGGTGACGTAAGGTCGAACAAATAATACACATCAATCCTCCCATAAGAGGGGAAACAATATAAGCACTCCTACCTTCTAAGAGTAGAGTATCTTTGAGGGCTCGTTCGATGCATTGTGTATAATTAGAGTTGTGCAAAAGAAAGAAAGGGATGATCTCACATACCTGGTATTCTCTGTGCCAATTTCAAGCTACGCACTGTCACAACTCCTTAGTCTACAATGAAAGAAACGATTCTATCATTATCCTCTAAGCGTTATGATCATTATTTAACAACAGTCCTAAATTCACATGGTGTTTCTTCACACCCTTCTTCCTCCAAAACTCCACAACCTTAGTAGTAAGACATGCAACCCAACAGCAATCTCGAAACAACCACAACCCAGTCCATTACTAGTGATTAACTTGAACCCATGGCTTCCGATCACCATCCCGTGGGTTCTTACATGCATAGAACGGATTTCCAAGAATTTCTAGGGGAAAGGATGTATGAAGGAGAGCAGTAACTTACCTTGAATGTTGGATAACTCAGCCCTCTTCCTTGGTTCTTCATCCTCTAGGTTTTTACTCCAAATTAGAGCTTGAAGGAGAGAGAAAATCAGTTAGGGCTTTTTCCTTATTTCTTCAATCTCTAGACCTTACTCTCAATTTGAGCTTGAAGGAGAGGGGAAATTGACTAAGGCTTGTGTGGGATTTTGAGAAGGGGCCGCAGGGGGTTCTTCTTAGTTGTGGGTTTTTAGAAATGGTAAATAAGTGACGCACGTGTCTGACGCCTACAGGTCTGCGACCGCATTTACGTCGCAGAACCAACATGCGGTTCGCATTCTGGACGCGAAACTCAGCCCTGAAATCTGTCTCATTCTGCGACCCAGGAGGTCTATTTTGTGGTCCGCATTTTTAGTATGCGATCGCATACTGACCGCGTTCCTGACCCAGATTTCTGCCCGAGAAATCTGTTCCAGTTTACGATACATTATGTAAAATATACGGTTCGCATTTTAGAAATGCGACCGCACTTTTGACCGTATTTCTGGCACTGATCTTTGTCCAGAAATCTGTCTTGGTCTGTGATTTCAGCGTGAGAAATGCAGCTCGCATGTGGGTTTTGCGGTAGCATACCCAGCTTTGCGAAGCCTTTCACTCTTTTCTTGACTTTTTGAACTCTTTTCCGGGTTCTTAGGCCCTTATATGTAGACTACCTTATGGTGGAATCTAACGTATGAAATTACGGGTTGTAACACCCTCGTGAACTTCCCTCAAAACATATTCGGTGTCTCCCGGTCCCAAGCATATGGTGAGTGAGCCATCGAACGTTCTTCTGAACAGAGTATCTTCGGACAGGCTAAACCTGGCTGGCTTCGTGCGCAAAGCTCTCGATTTTTTATGATCCGACGGCAACTTCCCAATCTTCAAATAGTCTATATACTTGTTTCTCCAGTCATAAGTTAAACTTGTTGAGTTTATCTCGGCATGGCCTTCTTCCATTATTGATTTCATGAGTTGTTCGACCATTCCTGAGCTGAATTCATCATCATCAACCGACGACTCCAAGTTAGCCAAAGCGTCAGCTTCGCTATTTTGATCTCGGGGCACGTGTTGTAGGGTCCATTCCTTGAATCGATGTAGCATTACTTGTAGTTTATCCAAGTATCTTCGAGTTCGTTCTTTTCACTTTGAATGTCCTATTGACTTGATTTACCACAAAGAGGGAGTTGTATTTAGCTTTGATCACTTCAGCCCCCAAGCTTTTAGCCAATTCGAGACCTGTAATCATGGCCTCGCACTTGGCCTCATTGTTAGTCAATTTCACAATTCTAATAGATTGCCTAACTATGTTACCCGTAGGTGGCTTCAACACAATGCCGAGTCAGGGCCCTTTGTGTTCGAGCACTGTCTCTAAAGAAGGTCAAAATTCCCAAGGACGTCCTTGAGGTCAACAACAATTCCTTTTCGACTTCGGGTATTAAGGCCAGCGTGAAGTTGGCCACGAAGTCTGCCAAAATTTGAGATTTGATGGCGATTCAGGGTCGATATACGATATCGTACTGGCTAATTTCCACGGCCCATTTGGCCAATCATCCCGAGAGCTCGGGTTTGTGCGTTATGTTCCTCAATGGGTAAGTAGTTACGACACATATGGGATGGCATTGAAAATATGGCTTTAACTTCCTGGAGGTGCTTAGCAAAGCGAGCGCCAATGTCTCCAGGCGAGGGTACCTTGTTTCGGCCTCGCCTAGAGTCCTGCTAACATAGTAGATAGGAAATTGCGTACCTTCCTCTTCCCGGACTAAGACTCACTAACCACTATCTCGGATACCGCCAAGTATAGGTACAACCGCTGCCCGGCCTCGCCCAATCTAGGTACAACTGCTCGTCCGCCTTCGAAGTATGAAGCAAAGGTGGACTCGAAAGGTATCATTTAAGTTCTTCCAAAGCTTGATGGCACTCCGGGGTCCACGAGAAGTTATTCTTCTTCTTCAATAATGAGAAGAATCAATGGCTCTATCGGAGGACCTTGATATGAACCAACCCAGGGCAGCTATGCGCCCGGTTATCCTTTGAACGGCCTTGACATTGTCCACCACGGTGATGTCCTTTATAGCTTTGATTTTGTCGGGATTGATCTCGATCCCCTGGTTGGACAGCATAAATCTGAGGAACTTTCTAGACCCGACTTAGAATGCACATTTCTCCGGGTTCAGCTTCATATTGTACTTCTTCAGTATGCTGAAGGTTTCCTGTAAATGTTCCAAATGGTCCTCTGCTCGCAGGGACTTAACTAACATGTCGTCAATGTAAACCTCCATTGATTTTCCTATTTGTTCTTCGAACAACCGGTTTACTAGGCGTTGGTAAGTGGCACCGGCATTTTTTAGTCTGAACGGCATTACGTCATAGCAATAGGTGCCGAATTTAGTGATGAAGGAAGTTTTTTCTTGATCGCCCGGGTCCATCCCGATTTGGTTGTACCCGGAATAGGCATTGAAAAGTTGAGTATCTCGTGGTCGGTCGTCGCATTGACCATGCGATCAATGTTAGGCAAAGGAAACGAGTCTTTAGGGCATGCCTTGTTCAAGTCTTTAATCTACGCACATTCTTAATTTATTCCCCTTTTTAGGTACTACCACTACGTTACCTAACCAATCCGGGTACTTAACTTCCCGAATGGAACTTATTTTAAGGAGTTTGGATACCTCGTCTTTCATGAATGCATGCTTGACTTCGGACGCAGGCCTCCTCTTCTATTTAACCGGGTGGAACTTCAGGTTTAAGCTCAGCTTGTGAGTAGTTATTTCTGACGGGATCCCTATCATATCAAGATGGGACCAAGCGAAACAATCTATGTTAGCTATAAGGAATTCAATGAGTTCTTTCTTGAGCTCGGGAGTTAACCTCGTGCCCAGGTATACCTACTGATCGAGCAAATGTTCGATCAATATGACTTGTTCCAGCTCCTCGACCATTGACTTGGTGGCATCGAAATTGTCAGGAGCGATGAACGAACTTGGAACTCCGTAATCATCATCCTCGCCTGCTTGTTGCTTCTCCGATTCGGTCGGGACCGATGTTGGTGATTGCTATTTAGGTTCTTCCTTCCTAACCGGCTCTGAGTTCTTTGATGTCGAGAGGGCGGATATTGGGATCACCTCATCGACCGCGAACATTTCTTTTGCGGCCGGCTGTTCTCTATAAACTATTTTGATCCCTCCCGGTGTGGGGAACTTTAATGCCTGGTGTAGTGTCGAGGGTATTGCCGTCATGTTGTGAATCCACGGCCTTCCGAATAGAGTGTTATACCTCATATCTCCCTCGATGACGTAGAACTTTGTTTCCTGAATGGTTTCGACGGTGTTCACCGTCAGGGTTATCTCCCCTTTAGTAGTTTCACATGCCATGTCGAATCCGCGTAAGACCTGGACTGCGAGCACTATTTGGTCTTGTAGACCCAGCTGCTCTACGACCCTTGATCTGATGATATTGGCCGAGCTACCTAGATCAATCAACACATGCTTAACTCGAGAGTTATTTATGAGTACAGAAATTACCAGGGCATCGTTATGCGGTTGTACGATGCCTTCAGCGTCTTCTTCGTTGAAAGAGATGGTCCCCTCCGGCATGTAATCTCGGGTTCGTTTTTCCCTTGTAATGGATACCTTAGTGCGCTTCAGCATTGGCCCCTGAGGGATGTCGACTCCACTGATGATCATGTTGATGACGTACTGAGGTTCCTCTTGCTCGGCTTGCTTATTGGAGTCCCTGTTCTTGAAGTGATTTTTGGCTCGATCGCTTAGAAACTCTGGGAGGTGTCCTTTATTGAACAACCGGGCCACTTCTTCCCTTAGCTGTCGGCAGTCTTCAGTCCTGTGACCGTGGGTGCCATGGTACTTACACATCAGGTTGGGTTCTCTTTTGGCAGGATTGGACTGCAATGGCCGAGGCCATTTAGTATCTTTGATGCGTCTGACGGCTGATACGATGTTGGCAGCATCAACGCTAAAGTTGTACTCCAATTACCTCGGTGCTTTCCTGGTCCCGATTGGTCTGTCGAAATCGTCTTTGCTCATGAGTCCCCCGTTATTATGACCTATATTGCTTCTTTTTTCATTCCTTGTTGGTTTACGTCCGGATCCACTACCCCTTCGATCTCCGCTACACGGTTGGTACCGATCTCTGCTCAGTCTTGGTTCATGATCGACGACTCTTTTAGACTTGTCATTAGTTCTGATGGGATACACGGACCCGGAGGGGGCCCCGGGCTGATCATCCTCCACTCTGATTTTCGATTGGTACCTGTTATGGACGTCAACCCAAATTACCGCCGGGTACTCTATCAAATGTCCTTGAGTGAATGCTTGAACAGCCCAATCATCCGCAACCGGGGGCAAATCCATCCTTTCCATTTGCAACCTCGACACAAACTCCCTGAGCATTTCGTTATCTCTTCGCTTGGCTTGAAAGATGTCTGATTTTCTTGACTCGACTTTGATGGCCCCGTCATGAGTTTTTACGAAGGCATCCGCAAGCATGAAAATGAATAAATGTAATTAGGGGGCAGGTTGTGATACCATATCATTGCTCCTTTAGACAAGGTTTCCCCGAACTTTTTCAGGAGAACCGATTCAATTTCGTCATCTTCCAAGTCATTTCCTTGATGGCACACGTGTATGAGGTCACGTGTTCATTCGAATCCGTGGTCCCGTTATACTTTAGAATTCTGGGCATACGGAACTTCTTTGGGATCGGTTTTTGGAAGAACTTCTTGGAATCTAAGTCTTTCAATATCGGGGTTGCTCCTGGGATTTGATCAACCCTAGAGTTATAGGTCTCCACTTTTTTTTCGTTGGTTTCGATTTTCTTTTCTCCCGATTCTACCCATTTTGTCAGTTCCTCAAGCATATTTATTATCTTGGTGTTGGTCCCGGGTTCAGCTTCACCCGGCCTTTCTGTGTCCGGTTCATTTCTACGAGTGTTTTTCAGGGATGGTTCGGGCTCAACTCTGCTGGGGGTGCGGCTTTGGTTCTGCAACTGTGCTATCGCTGCCTATTGAGCCTGTAACATTTCAAAGATCACCCGCAAATTGATCCAATCACTTTCGTCGTCGTGTGTACTCTGGGCCACCAATTGCCCCCCCCCCCCCCCCCCCCCCCCC
>MCJB01022672.1:1907-19848 GCA_002018475.1 Nicotiana obtusifolia | reverse complement strand
CCCACCCCTCCCCCTCCCATGCGAACGCTATTTTCGGGGTCGGTAGGCAAGTTTGCGTCGGTAGCTACATGTGAGTTAGCATTGATCGAGTCCGCAACTGGAACTCCGTTAGGATCAATAGGGGGCACCTTGTTGCTGAGCACTATATTGTTGTTCTCGCCATGGTGGCCAGATTTAGCATCAATGTTCAAATGAACAGATTGAGAGTTCGACATTTTTAATTTGACCTGAAATTAAAATCTCAAAGAACAAGTGTAAAATAGAGTGTGTTATGGAAATTTGTACTGTTTATCTTCAAAAACAGATAACAATTGAATTTATATGTGATTTTAAGGATATGTAGATTAATTCAATACAAGTGATTAATAGCGCTAGATTAAACAAATGAAAAACATAATAGATGACAAAACCAATGATAAGGGTGATTCCGAGCCTGGTTGATGGCTCGATGAAGAACCTGCCCTCGATTCTAAGCTTATACTTATGAAGAACTTAAGAACAAGAATAAGAACTTTGAACAACAAAGAGAATTGAAATAAATTGCCTTGATATGCGTGTTACAATGTGTTTAATGAATAGTTAGTTTCCCCTTTATATAGTAGGGTATAATTCTAAGAAAGGATAAAAATCTTTCTTTATGCTAATCACTGATTCATTGCTGATACGGGCCGAGATTTATGTCGTGATATCTGATTGGGCACGAATGTCACAACTTTTTGTTAGTCGCGTTCGGCCGCTTGGTAATGCTCTCCGAAGTTGAGGGGGACTCGAATCGGACCCAGGAGATGTGGCCCGGACGCTTTCGAGGGCAGATGTTATGCTCGATCCCCGATGTGAAAGGTTTTCCGCCCAGACTCCGATTCCGTATGATCACGTTCCAGTCCCGTTTATCTTATCGGGAAACCGAAATATTCAACGGGCTCGATTTTACCGGTATACATAAGCTTTTAGTAGTTCTGTAATATTTCTTCATTCATTTTGACAACAATCGTGGGTGTAGATTCGAATATTTATTTAATTTTTTATGTTTCAATCATGTAGTGGTAGCGAGAGATCAAAACTGTTCCAAAATTAGGACCTTCTTGCGAGTCGATTGAGACTGTGATATAGGAAAATAAAAAGAGAAATTGACTTCACACCTGTATTTCTCCAACGAGAAATGCATTATTCAGGTTAATTAAAAGTAAGATTTTAACATCTGAAGTCTGAACTCGAGCAGGAACGTGAAATCTCTTGGGAGCAAATACTTGAAAATATTTATTATCCTAATCATAATTAAATTTTACTATAGTTAGTTAAATTTAATTTTAAACTATAAATTTAAAAAATGGTATTTGTGTCACTCGTTCAAGTAAAATTTGAAGAAATTGAGACAAAAAGAAGATGAAAAGCAACCAAATCAAGGAAATACTGTTTTATGATTATAGTCAAAATCAAATTCCACGTGATTTTTCAAACGCGCCCTACTCTGTTTTCCATTTCTTTTGTTGTCACATGGAAATAACTGGCGAAATGTCCATTTCTGAGTTGTTATTTCAATATGCCCATCGGCCATCACGAAGCAGTTTTAAATTAGCAAAGAAAAAAGTCAAATGAATAATTCAAGAGAAAAGTACAAACCCTTTAACATAAAGTAAGATGCTCGTAGATCCAATATCACAACCAGAAAAAAAGTAAACAAAAAATAAATGGAGTTCGTGTGTTAGTAGGCTGGTGTTTGTTATTATGCGTTCGTTTTAATTTATATTTATAGTAAAGATATTTGATTAAATACGAAATTTATAAATTTTTTAAAAATTTATCATCTTGAAATTTCGATGACTATTAAGTTGTGACAAAGTTAAAGTGAAAAGTCCCAAATTAAATTATTTTTAGACATGAAAAGTTTTTCTTTTTGAACAGACAAATTGTGTCAGGTCCAATGGAACACATTACACATGAGTATAAAAATAGAAAATATCGACAAAACCGTGCAATAATATCGAGAGTAGATCAAATCAGATATTTTTGTACGCTGGCGGACATGTGCACGGACAATGTGGGGTCCGTTGTGTTTGTCATTATTTTGAAGAAACCATTTAATAATGTGTTTAATGATCAATTAAGTACTCCCTAATTAGTATCTTGGAGAGCGAAGCAACTTTGTATTATTCTATTGTTAATATTTACGAATTGTTTGATTGGATCCAGTATCTCTTCAAAATCATTTTCTAAAGGCTATGCTTAACTTAGTGTAAAGCAACTTCAAATTATTATTATTATTATTATTATTATTATTGTTGTTGTTGTTGTTGTTGTTATTATTATTATTATTATTATTATTATTATTATTATTGTTGTTGTTGTTGTTGTTGTTGTTGTTCTTGTTGTTGTATAAGGTAAAATATGCTATGACACGTGGCCGTCCAAAAAAGGGACATGTGGAACCCAAGACGGGGATGACCAAAGACCGAAGGCAATTGTTTCGTTTGTCACCGGAAAAAATAATGCTCATAAAGATGTAAGAAATGCTCTTAGCCTGGTAGCATTTAATAGAGAGTATTCCATGACATTAAAAGCAGTTACCCCTTACAGGGAATTTGGTATTTATGTTTACCGTTACATCTTCATCAATGTCCCTCATAATTGACATTAAAGGACACGATCCTAGGACCTCCTTCATAGCTATAAATAGTGAGCTCAGATGTCATCATAAAGGACACTAATTTTTTGGCAAACTTACGCTACATTCTATACAAAGCTCAATACAATCTTATCTTCTTACTTTTTGATTTCGTTGTTTTTGTGCCCGGAAATCCTGTTCCCGGAACTGTTGCTTTTGTTGTTTCGTCTATATTGTAAGGCTAAATATTGCATAATTCATCGATTATTTTATTATTTCAGGATCAAATTAATTTATTTGTTTAGAAACCACGTATAAATTCAACTGTAGCGTTTTACGGGTAAATAGTTTGGTACTCATCGTGGTACCTGGACAGCCGTGTAATTAAATTTATCCTTGGCTTTTTGCTAACAAGTTTTTGATTTTTTTGTCTTAGAAAAAATCATAAGAAATGATAGATAACACTGTTAACGACATGCACAACCCCGAGATTCGAGGGGATCAGCCTCATTTCGAGGACTCAATTAGTGACACCCATAATGAGGGGAATGGCGCTACACCGGTGCATGACAAGCATTATACTCGACATGTTCGGAAGACCACTCCCGATGATGCTGATGAGGAACATGTCGTTGACGCAGTAAGGGTCTTGCAAGAGCAACAGGAGATCATTCTAGGCCACCTTATGCGACAGGAAAAGGTTATGATGGAATTGAAGCAGGCGCTCTCGGGAGCTTCAACTAATACAAACAGACGAGATCTGGTTCCTCCCGGGGTTCCCACGAATCAAATGACGTACGGTCGACACACTCCTAGGGGTGAAATTGGCTCCGATGGGACAGGGGAGCGGATCCGGCCTCAATAACGAGAATGATCCTTTCAAGAATGAACTTTTACTGTTTATGAGGGAAGTGAATGCCCGCATGGACCAGAACCCGGGTGCGCCACCAATGCTGAAAGGTCCAGACTCGAAAAAGTATACTTAATTGCCATACAAGCCAAGTGCGGCACCAGAGTTAATCCCGAAGCGGTTCAAAATGCGTGAAGTGCCAAAGTATGACAGAACTTTGGACCCCCATGAGCATATTACCACCTATACAACAGCGATAAAGGGAAATTGAATCTGTGTTGCTAAAGAAATTTGGAGAAACCCTCACGAGGGGAGCCTTGACGTGGTATTCGCTGTTACCCGAGCATTCCATAGACTCCTTTAAAATGCTCGTGAATTCTTTCATCAAGGATCATGCCGGGGCTAGAAAAGAACAAGCCCGAAAGGCTGACATATTCAGGATTGCGGAAGGAGAGTCCAAGCTACTACGAAAGTTTGTTACCCGATTCCAGAAGAAGAGAATGTTGCTTCCGGCAGTCCCAGATTAATGGGCGACTAAAGCATTCACCAAGGGATTGAATTTGAGGAGTTCAGATGCTTCCCGGAAATCGAAGGAAAGCCTACTCGAGTTTCAAGCAACGACCTGAACGGATGTCCATAACTGGTACGAATCAAAACTAAGGATCGAAGATGATCAGGTTGGTTTACCATCATCGACCAAAGGACAAGAAAAGAACAGAGAAAAATCAAAGGATGACTATGACGCGGACAGACAGACTTCGAGGGGCCGATTTTTTGCCCTACGAATAGACCGAAGGCCGCAGCAGAGGTTTCCGGACAGCGGACAGGTTGACTACTGACAGGAGGACTAATCGCAGTCAGAACAATTGATCACTGCAGGATAAAGAAGTGTCAAGATCGCGGGATCCTTCTTACCCCAAGTTATCGGAATACAATTTCAACGTCAGTATAGTGGAGTTTGTGTCAGCCATGAGAAACATCAAAGAAGCACGGTTCCCGAAACCGATGAGATCTGATCCCAACTAGAGGGATCCAACTTGTTGTGTGAATACCACGGGACGAATGGCCACCGGACAGGGGACTGTCGACACCTCCGGGAAGAAGTGGCAACATTATTGAAGAATGGTCACCTTAGAGAATTCTTGAGTGACCGAGCTAAAAACAATTATGGTTGTAATGGGACAACGAGGAACCCTCGAAAGCAGGAAAAGATCCCCGGCGTCAAACAATCAACATGATCTTTGGAGGGAACAAGATTAACGGGGTCACCTTTTAAGCAGCAAAGAAGATGAAAGTATCAATAACGCATAGCAAAAGTCTTCGGGAAGATGATATCACTTTTACGAAGGAGGACACAGACGGATTGCTGCTACCACACAACGACACACTGGTAAATTCTTTAAATGTGCTAGATTTTAAGATTAAACGTGTTCTAGTGGATGAAGGAAGTTCATCTAATATAATACAATGGAGAGTATTGGAGCAAGCTAAACTCACCAAAAGCATTATTTCGGCCACAAAGCTCCTTGTCGGATTCAACCTCGTAAGTGTGACAACTCCGGGAGAAATTTTATTACTCACGAACCCTAAAGGAGTAATGAAAACAACTCTTTTCGAAGTAGTAGCTGGTGATATGGGATACAACATCATTCTGGGAAGGCCATGGTTGCACGAGATGAAAGTTGTACCATCAACGTATCACCAATTGCTGATGTTTCCAACGCTCGAAAGAATTAAGCAGATAAGGGGTGATCAACCGGCGGTAAGGGAGATGAATGCAATTTTGGTCTCCAGTAGCAAAAGAAAGGAACACGTGGCATAGCAATTACAGGGACCAGCACCTACTCCCAAACTAGATGAAGTTAGCCCGAGGGCAGAGGCGCCGGAATATTATGTCACGACCCAAACTGGAGGGCCGTGACTGGCACCCAGGCCATACCTGTCGAGCACCAACACACATTTTATCTAACCTTTCTTATTATCTATAAGTGCCGACGAGATCAATATAAATGGTAGACATGAATCCTAAACAACCAACAATGATAGATAATGGAATGAACATATATACCATGGGCCGACAAGGCTGTGATGAGGCTATGTATAAGGTACGAGCTGACAAGCTTCCATGAGAGACTATGTAACAAAAATCAGTCGACAAAGCAATACAAACTATACATGAGTCGACACCTGTATATGAGCCTCTAATGGAATATAAGTGCTGCAACATTGCCGGAACAGGGCCCCGACATACCCATAATGTCTATAACAAAAATGCATACCAAGATCATGGCAAGTCTAGAGAAGGGATCTTGCCAATAATCGCCAATCTGGGCAGGCTGCTATGGTGAGGGAGCTTCGCCTACCTGTCCATCAGGACCCACAGCACGACATGCAGCATCCACAAATAAAAAGGACGTCAGTATGAATAAAGTACGGAGTATGTTAGGCAGGAAAGCATAAGTAAGAATAGTAATGTAAACAGGGATAAAGAATAAACAACCTGCAACATCTGGGTGCCTCTGGGGGATACTAACATGAAATGCATGATACATATATATATATATATATATATATATATACACACACACACACATAAACTTTTAAAACATACGCCTCTGTGGGAATCATCATTATCATATCGTACTCGGCCTAATAGGTTCGGGGAAAAATGTACCCGACCATCATAAGGCTCGGTAGAATCGTACCCGGCCACATGGAGCTCGGTAAAACACAACTGATCAGTGGCTGCACAATAGGTGCCGTACTCGGCCAACTATAGCGCAACTCGGTAGAGTAAAATAGATACATATATATGATGCGTGCTGGACTCATTGGAATCACATTTTGAACCTTTCGGAGTGACGTAAGGTCGGTATCCTCTGTACACGTTATTAGGATTAACTCTTCATCAAGAATCTTATAAGAATCAGGAAGTACCAACAACATTGATAACATAAGAATAAGAGAAGTAACATCAACATCAATCGTTCCATAAGAAGGGGAACAATGTAAGTACTGCTAGCTTCTAAAGAATGGAGTATCTTTGGAAGCTCGTTCATTACATTATGTAAAATCGGAGTCACGCCAAAGAAGGAAAGGGATAGCCTCACATACCTTGTATAAAATGCCCAACATCAAGCTATGAAAATGCCACGACTCCTTAGTCTACAGTAAGAGAAATGACCCTATCGTTATCGTTTAAGTGTCGTAACTATTATGTATCAGCCGTAACCTATTTTACGATGAAACGGACAGAACCTCCCCTATTTATATGACTTCCCAAATGTTAAAACAATCACTAAACAACCCAAACAACATCAACAATAATCATATCGAGCCTCCCAAAATAGTCCACCAACCAACAACATTACTAACAAGCCTTTCGATATATATCTGACAAGTTCTAGCTTCAATGACTTAGCCGAAACTTGGATAATCTTAAATACATGTAGGGTAAGAGGTTCCTTACCTTTAAACAGAAAGAACAAGGAAGCGAAGCTAGCAATCAATTAGGTTTTTTCGGCACTAGAATCACTTTAGAAGACTTGAAATCACCTAGGGTTGATATTAAAACTTGAGGGAGTATTTTACAGAACATAAACAACTTAAAACAACCTCCCAAACGAGCAGGAACAACACAAAAATCAGCAACAATAAGAAGAACAAGAAACTTATTAGCGCCACGGGATTCCCGACACTTAATTTGTATTGTTTGCCCTTTGTTTTAGTCTTGGATCATGAGAGAACCTTGGGAGAGTTTTGTTAGAGTTCTAAGGTTTGAATATACTGAAAACTAATGACTTAAAACGGGGTTGAGGCGTGTCATATATATATATATATATATATATATATATATATATATATATATATCCGTATGTCTTAACCGCCTATGTGGGCCCTATAGAGAGCTGCTAGGTGCAGTCTCGCGAAAAAGCGAATATCTCTCAACTCCAAGATCGTACCGACAGACGGTTTGATGCGTGTAAACTAGACTCATAGATCTTCAATTTGGTGGGCATATCACTCCTCCAATTCCAATTAAGTTAGGAGAAAAGTTTAATAGCATTTGACCTAAATTTTATGTAAAATTATGAACGCAAGTTGCGACAACTTTTGTCGACTTTTGTTTCATAACTCATTTGACTTCAAGACTTATGATACAGATATTATATGATTCAAATACCTTAAAACATGACCTCTTGGTAATATTAATGACCTCTAGATTTACCCAAAAATATGAGTTACAACATCCTTGATTCGTTTAACTTCTAATACTTGTTAACTACTCTTATACACCCTTGTATCATTTAAGACCAATAGGACTAAATTCTTATCATCTCAAAGATAATATTTCTCAGACCTACATAGACTAACTTACGGTGTAATCTAACATATGAAAATATGGGTTTTAACACCCTCCCCCATTAGGAACATTCGTCCTCGAATGTAAGGGTTTACGGGGAGTCTATCTCATCATGGATTCCGACGAAAATTTCCGCCTGAGTTTCCCCTATAAAATAGACACTAGCGAAACTTGCAAGCAGTTAAACCCAACCTTTGGTCTTACAAGGCTATACAAAAGCATTATAGATATGTACATTATCTGCATTTCACCATTTTGTATTAAAAAAGAGTATTCTCAAGTTATTGCTTACCTCATAGAGACGTTTCACCTTCTAATGCGTCCTGCGTTCCCCCGGCATCCTTGTTATCTTCAATCTGGAACAGGTAAGGGTATTTAGACTTTATCTCATCTTCTGCTTCCCATGTCATTTCTTCCATATTATTGTTCCTCCTCACTACTTTAACGGAAGCTACATCCTTTGTTCTCAGCTTGTGGACTTGTCGATCTAATATAGCCACTGGAATTTTTTCATATGATAGATTGTTACTTGTACATCTTTGATAGAGACGACCCAAGAAGGGTTATATTTCCTTAACATAGATACATGGAATACCGGGTGGACAAATTCCAATTCGGATGGCAATTCTAACTCATAAGCAACCTGTCCAATTCGTAGAAGAATTTTGTACGGCCCGATATACTGCGGACTTGGTTTACCCTTATTCCCAAAAAGCATAACACCCTTCATCGGCGATATCCTCAGGAAACCCAATCACCAACCTCAAATTCCAGGTCACGACGTCGGACCTCGGAATAAGACTTTTGCCCGCTTTGTGCCGTCTTCAGTCGCTCTTGTATTACTTCACCTTCTCAATTGCTTGGTGAATCAAATCTGGCCTATATAATTCTGTCTCACCGATTTCAAACCATCCAACTGGTGATCTACATCTCCTCCTGTACAGTGCCTCGTACGGGGCCATTTTAATACTGGAATTCTAGCTATTATTGTAGGCGAGTTCTATGAGTGCGAGATGGTCATCCAATTCCCGTTTAAATATAGAACACATGCTCGTAGAATATCTTCAAGTGTCTGAATGGTACGTTCAGCCTGTCGGTCAATCTGCGGATGGAATGCCGTGCTGAGATTCACTTGTGTGCCTAAACCTTTCTGAAAAGACCTCCAAAAGTTAGCCGTAAATTGAGCTCCTCGGTCTGATATAATAGATAACGGCACACCATGAAGCCGAACAATCTCCTTGATATACAATTTCGCATAATCTTCAGCTGTGTAAGTTGTCTTAACTAGCAGAAAATGGGTACATTTTGTAAGTCAATCAACTATCACCCAATATGGAGTCAAACTTATGATAAGAGTGAGGTAATCCAATAATGAAGTCCATATTAATCACCTCCCATTTCCAAGTCGGAATCTCTATATTCTGAATCAATCCACCAGGTTTCTAAAACTCAATCTTTACTTATTGACAATTAGGGCATTGGGCTACAAATTCTGCAATAGACTTCTTCATGTTATCCCACCAATACTGCTCTTTAACGTCATGATACATCTTTGTCGAGCCGGGATAGATGGAATATCGGGACTGATGAATCTCAATCATAATCTTCTCTCGCAACCCTGCCACATTAGGCCCACATAATCGGCCCTGGTATCTTAGTGCCCCATCTCCTCCGATCTTGAAAGCCATAATTTTACACTGCTGAATGCTCTCTCTCAATCATACTAAGGTTGGATCTTCATATTGCCGTGCTTTTACCTCGGCTACCAAAGATGATTCTGATGTATTCTGTACCGTAACACCTCCGTCATCAGAGTCTAACAATCTGATTCTCATATTGGCTAGCTGATAAAGCTCTTTAGTCAACCCCTGTCTACCTGCCTCAATGTGTACTAAGCTTCCCATTGACTTACGACTGAGAGCGTCTGCCACAACATTGGCTTTACCGGGATGGTACAATATCTCGACATCGTAATTTTACAGTAATTCAAGCCACCTACACTGCCTCATATTCAACTCCTTCTGCTTGAAGATGTATTGTAAAGTTTTGTGATCTGTGTAGATGTCAACATGGACACCGTATAAGTAGTGCCGCCATATCTTCAAAGCATATATTACTGCAGCTAATTCCACATCATGAGTCGGGTAATTATTTTCATGCTTCTTCAATTATCTTGATGCATAAGAAATCACCTTCCCACGTTGCATCAATACGCACCCCAAGCCTATACCTGAGGCATCACAATATACCACATAACCTTCTGTTCCTTCTGGGAGAGCGAGCACTGGCGCAGATGTCAATCAATTCTTTAGATCCTGAAAGCTATGTTCACAAGTGTCAGACCACTAGAACTTGGTAGCTTTATGTGTTAACTTAGTCAGTGGTGCTGACATATAGGAAAATCCTTCTACAAACCGCCTATAATATCCTGCTAGCCCCAGGAAGCTGCGGACTTCTTGGCCAATTCTTCACTGCATCGATCTTCTGAGCGTTGACACTAATACCCTCGTCAGATATAATATGGCCAAGGAATGACACTGAGTTTAGCCAGAATTCATATTTGGAGAGCTTAGCATATAACTTACAATCCTGAAGGGTCTATAATATTATCCGTAGTGGCCCATATGTTCCATCTCTGAACGAGAATACACCAGAATGTCATTAATGAATACGTTCACGAACACATCAAGATACGGCCTAAATACACTATTCATGAGATCCATAAAAGCTGCTGGGGCATTTGTTAGCCCGAACAACATCACCAAGAACTCAAAGTGCCCATATCTTGTTCGGAAGGCCGTCTTTGGAATATCCTTTTCCTTAACCCTCACTTGATGATACCCTGAATGTAAGTCAATCTTGGAGAAATACTTGGCACCCTAGAGTTGGTCAAATAGGTCGTCAATACTTGGAAGTGGATATTTGTTCTTTATAATAAACTTATTCAACTGTCGATAATCGATACACATCCTTAACAACCAGTCTTTCTTCCGCACGAACAAGACTGGCGCACTCCAAGGTGAAGTGCTAGGACTAATGAAGCCCTTATCCAGCAAGTCCTTCAACTACGCCTTCAACTCTCGCAACTCTGCCGGGGCCATCCTGTATGGAGGGATAGAGATCGGTTGAGTGTCAGGCAACACATAAATGCTAAACTCAATCTCCTTTTCAGGAGGAAGACCTGGGAGTTCATCTGGGAAAACATCTGAAAATTCATTGACCACGGGGATTGATTGTAGAGTAGGCGGCTTCGCCTCCGCATCCCTAACGCGAACGAGATGATAAATGTAACCTTAATCATCTTCCTTGCCTTAAGGTAGGAAATAAACCTACCTTTCAGCGTAGCAATGTTCCCCTTCCATTCGTGACGGATTCACGAGGAAACTAAAACCTAACCATATTCGTGTGACAATCAACATTTGCATAGCATGAGGCCAACCAGTCCATTCCCATTATCATATCGAAATCAACCATTTCTAACTCAAATAAATTTGCCGAGGTTTGACGACCACAAATCATCACTGTGCAACCTCTATATGCCCTTCTAGAAATCACAGATTCTCCGTTCGGAGTAGATACCGCTAGTGGTTTACTTATTAATTCAGGTTTGACGCCAAACTTATTAGTCGCAAAGGGTGTAACATATGATAGTGTAGATCCCGGATCAATCAATGCATATACATCATTAGAAAACACAGACAATATAATTGTAACAACATCCGGAGATGACTCAAGATCCTGTCAACCTACTAGAGCATATGTTCGATTTTGAGTACCACTCGAACTTGGCACTACACCTCTACCTCTACTACGACCTGTCGACTACTGAAAATCCCGTGCTGGAGGCCAAACTGCTGAGGAAGAACCAGACACAGATCCAGTCGGCTGAGCCATACCACCACTTCCTCTATTAGGACAATCTTGCATCATATGGCCAGGCTGGCTGCAAGAATAGCACGCATCGGAACCCCGATGGCACTGTCCAAAGTGGGCCTTGCTGCACTAATCACAACGAGGTGTTGGGGGTCTCGTCTGACTAGTATCCATATGATATTGTGAGCCTGATGCCCGCGAACTCTGACCTGAACCAGAATAGGTAAATCGATCATACCGAGGCCTCTGAAACAGTGGAGGGGCACTAGCTATAGGTGGCGCCAAACTCCTCGAAGACTGAGGCCTGATACTACCTCTGAGTCATCAGAATACCCTACAAATCTTGCCCTCTTATGCTGGCCCCTATCATGCTCCCTGTCTGCCCTTTTCTGGTGCTTACGATCCTCTAGTGTCTGGGCATAATCCTGAATATGGGAAATATCCACGCCTTCTACCAAGGAGGGTGTCGTGCACTCATTTATCAGATGTTGTCCCAACCCATTCGCGAATAGGTTCACCCTATCGCTCATCTCGGCCACCCATTGGGAGCATACCTTGCTAGAGAATCAAACTGCATACTATACTCTCGCACACCTATATTACCCTGTCGAAGGTGCAAGAACTTATCAGCTCTAGCTTATCGTATCTCAACTGGCAAGTAGTGACAAAGAAAGGCCTCAGAAAATTCCTTCCACACAGGTGGAAGAGCGTTCGGACCCCTGGATCTCTCCCAACTATCATACCAGAAAGCTGCTAAATCCCGTAACCGATAAGAAGCCAACTCTACTGCCTCCGTATCACTAGCATGCATAACCTGCAGTGTACGATGAACCTGATCAATAAAAGTCAACGGGTCCTCCTTGGGGTCTGATCTGATAAACACTAGAGGGTCTAGATTAATAAAATCACGAACTCTCGCACTAATCGGCTTATCAGCAGCACCGATATTCTGACTTTGAGCCTAAGACACTACCAAGCTAGTCAAATACTGTACCGCACTCCGTATATCCTGGTCTATTGTGCCAGACGGAGGAACTAGAGGTGCAGGGTGCCTCCCAATATTCTCTGGAGGAGGAGTAGATCAGGTATGAGACAGCACCTCACTCTGAGGCTCACTTTGGCCTGCTCTGGCTGGAGGCACCTGATTGGTACCCTCTTCCGCAGCTGTATCAAGCCGTCTACTAATCGCTTGCTTCCTAGTCGAAGGCATCGCTGAAAGAAAACATGGTGAATATTAGAGACTAACACTTACGACTCAACTCTACGCACGATCAAGATTCAGGAAAAAGGTAACAACCCTAAATGTCACGTAGCCTCCTGATTATAAATGTGGCGCGCTACACATCTATAATCAAGACTCTACTAGACACAGCTCATAGACAACCCCTAGGACAAACTGGCTCTGGTGCAAAGTTTGTCACGACCCAAACTGGACGGCCATGACTGGCACCCAAGCCATACCTGCCGAGCACCAACACATATTTTATCTAACCTTTCTTATTATCTATAAGGGTCGACGAGATCAATATAAATGGTAGACATGAATCCTAAACAACCAACAATGACAAATAATGGCATGAACATATATACCATAGGCCGACAAGGCTGTGATGAGGCTATGTATAAGACGAGCCGACAAGCTGCCATGGGAGACTATACAACAAAAATCAGTCGACAAGGCAATCCAAACTATACATGAGTCGACACCTGTCTATGAGCCTCTAAAGGAATATAAGTGCTGCAACATTGCCGAAATAGGGCCCCGACATACCCATGATGTCTATAAAAGAAATGCATACCAAGATCACGGCTAGTCCGGAGAAGGGATCTCGCCAATAACCGCTAATTTGGGAAGACTACTATGGTGGAGCTCGGTAAAACCCAACTGATCAGTGGTTGCACAATAGGTGCCGTAGCTGGCCAACTATAGCGTGGCTCGGTAGAGTAAAATAGAGACATATATATGATGCGTGCTGGACTCATTGGAATCACATTTTGAACCTTTCGGAGTGACATAAGGTCGGTATCCTCTGTACACGTTATTAGGATTAACACTTCATCAAGAATCTTATAAGAATCAGGAAGTACCAACAACATTGATAACATAAGAATAAGAGAAGTAACATCAACATCAATCGTTCCATAAGAAGGGAAACAATGTAAGTACTGCTAGCTTCTAAAGAATGGAGTATCTTTGGAAGCTCGTTCATTACATTATGTACAATCAGAGTCACGCAAAAGAAGGAAAGGAATAGCCTCACATACCTTGTATAAATTTCCCAACCTGAAGCTATGAAAATTCCATGACTCCTTAGTCTACAATAAGAGAAATGACACTATCGTTATCGTTTAAGCGTCATAACTATTATGTGTCAACAATATTCTATTTTACGACGAAACGGACAACACCTCCCCTATTTATATGAATTCCCACAAGTTAAAAAAATCACCAAAAAGCTCAAACAACATGAATAATAATCATATTGAGCTTCCCAAAACAGTCCACCAACCAACAACATTACTAACAAGCCTTTAGATATATATTTGACAAGTTCTAGCTTCAACAGCTTAGCCGAAACTTGGATAATCTTAAATACATGTAGAGTAAGAGGTTCCTTACCTTTAAACAGAAAGAAAAACTCCAATTTGACCTTAATTTACCACGAAATATCCCTCCAATGCTGCCACAAGAACAAGGAAGCGAAGCTAGCAATCAATTAGGGGTTTTCGGCACCAGAATCACTTTAGAAGACTTGAAATCACCTAGGATTGATATTAAAACTTGAGGGAGGATTTTACAGAACATAAACAACTTAAAACAACCTTCCACACGAGCTGGAACAACAAAAAAATCAGCAACAACAAGAAGAACAAGAAACTTACTAGCGCCACGGGATTCCCGACACTTGATTTGTGTTGTTTGCCCTTTGTTTGGTCTTGGATCATAAGAGAACCTTGAGAGAGTGTTATTAGGGTTCTAAGGTCTGAATATAATGAAAAATAATGACTTAAAATGGGGTTTAGGCATGTTGTATATATATATATATTAACCGCCTATGTGGGCCCCATAGAGAGCTGCTTGGCGCAATCTCGCGAAAACGCGAATATCTCTCAACTATGAGATTGTATTGACAAACGGTTTAATGCATTGGAAACTAGACTCATAGATCTTCAATTTGGTGGATAGATCACCCCACAATTCCAAGCAAGTTGGGAGAAAAGTTTAATATTATTTAACCTAAAATTTAAGTAAAATTATGAACATAAGTTGCGACAACTTTTGTCGACTTTTGTTTCATAACTCGTTTGACTTCAAGACTTATGATACAGATATTATATGATTCAAATACCTTAATACAAGACCTCTTGGTAATATCACCTCTAGATTTACCCGAAAATACGAGTTACGACATCCTTGATTCGTTTAACTTCTAATACTTGTTAACCACTCTTATACACCCTTGTATCATTTAAGACCAATAGGACTAAATTCTTATCATCTCTTCTCGAACCTACGTAGATTAACTTACGGCATAATCTAACGTATGCAAATATGGGTTGTAAAATATTATCAGGTGCCGAGATATTTTCAAGTTCCAGAAGAGACAGATGCAACAAAGTCCACAACGTAAGAGCTGGAGCAAGTGGTATTGTTCGAAGAATTCCTAGAAAGGAAATTCCACTTGGGGACAGGACTGCACCTAGAACTCAGGTCCGACTTTATTAAATTCCTTAAATCTAATGCTGATTGTTTTGCATGGTCGCATAAGGATATGACAGGCATCCCGACAGAGGTAGCCATACACAAGTTAAGCTTGGATCCCAGCATACCTCCGATAAGACAAATGAGGTGCTCGATTGCTGAAGCCAGTTACTTAATATCGGTTTGATCCGAGAGGTAAGATATCTAGACTGGCTAGCCAATGTAGTAGTAGTTCCTAAGAAGAACAATAAGTTTCGCATGTGTGTATATTATAAAGATCTTAACAAGGCGTGCCCGAAAGACTCGTTCCCGCTGCCAAATATCGATCAAATAATTGATGCCACGGCCGAGCATGAGTTAATGAGTTTCCTCGATGCTTATTCCGGGTACAACAAAATTAAGATGAACCCAGAAGATCAGGAAAAAACTTCATTTATAACGAATTTTGGTATATATTGCTACAATGTGATGCTCTTCGGGTTGTAAAATGTTGGAGCCACTTATCAACGGCTTGTGAAACAAGATGTTTGAAAATAAAATAGGAAAATCTATGGAAGTTTATAAAGATAATATGCTCGTTAAGTCTAAATGCAGGTGATCATCTTAAACATCTGCAAGAAACTTTCGACATCCTAAGGAAGCATAATATGAAACTTAATCCCGAGAAATGCGCGTTCGGGGTCAGCTCTGGTATGTTTTTGGGATTTTTGGTATCACAAAGGGGAATTGAGGTAAACCCCGATAAGATCAAGGAAATAGAAGACATCTTGGACCAACTATCAAACGTGAATGAATCCATAGGCTTACGGGGAGATTGGCAGCTTTGAGCAGGTTCATTTCCTGGTCATCTGAAAAGTGTCATCGTTTCTTCGCACTATTCAAAAAGAAAAATAACTTCGAGTCAACCCCGGAGTGCCAGGAGGCTTTGACGGATTTAAAGAAATACTTGTCAAGCCCTCAATTGCTTTCAAAACCAAAAAAAGGTGAAACGTTGCTGGTTTATCTCGCGGTCTCGGAAGGTACGCAATCTCCCATTTATTATGTTAGTAAAATTTTAACGGGAGCAGAAACTCATTACCCACATTTGGAGAAACTGGCCTTAGCTCTCATATTCGCCGCTCGAAAGCTGAGGCCCTACTTCCAATGCTACCCGATAGCCATGGTGACTACTTTCCCTTTGCGGAAAATCCTCCATAAACTCGAGCTCTCGGGCAGATTGGCCAAATGGGCCGTCAAAATGAGTGAATTCGACATAGAATATAAACTAAGGACTGCAATTAAGTCGCAAGTCTTGGCTGACTTCTTGGCCAATATTAGTTCGAGATTATTTCTTCTAGCAACCAAGGAGGCAGTAATGGTGTCGGAATCGACATAAGGGGTTTGGACCTTATTTAAGGACGGATCTTCCAACGTAAAAGGGTCCGGGCTCGGTATAGTCTTAATCACGCCTTTGGGAGAAACCCTAAGGAAAGCCATCATGACCGTCCATTTAACTAACAACGAAGTAGAGCATGAATCTTTGATTGCAGGGCTCAAATTGGCCCGTGGACTTGACTTCGAGGTCATCAAAATCAAATGAGACTCAGAGCTGGTGGTAAATTAGATCTACGGGATCTTCGAGACCAAAGAGGAGCACATGAAACAATATGTGGTAAAGGTTCAGGCTCTGTTGACATGATTCCAGGAGTGGTCAATTACTCATATCCCAAGGGAAGATAACGCAGAAGCAGACGCATGGGCAAACCTATGATCATTGACGGAAAGAAAGGGATTAGAGTCCAGGACGGTAGTTGATATTTAGCTTAAAGTATAAATATTTATATGAATATCGCCTCATGTTTTACTCGTGTTTCATGGATTTCGGATGTAAAATATATTGATTTATATTAATTCGGAATGTTTTTATGTGTAGGAATCATCCGAAATCAATTGGAGGCAAAATTCTGCGAGATTAGAGCCAAAACGGAGGAAAACGGGAAAATTTGGAATTTCAACACCACAAGCAGCGCTCCATGCCACCTGTGGCACCATTGGCAGAAACTTCAGCAAGCCAGCACTAGGGCCAGCGCCCCATACTGCCGTGGATGCTGGTGACAGGAGATTATCCAATTTTGCCCGGGACAAGGTTATTTCGGCCCTAGATCTATGCAACGCGTATAAAAGCAAGACTAAGCTTATTTTTGGGGGAGAGCACCACTTTGAAGAGAAAATACACATGAGAAACATTCAAGAGTGAGAAGATCTCAATTTTCTTCATCTTTGCTTAGTATTTTCAATTATCCAACACTTATGAATTTATTTGATATTATCATGCGCGGCTAAAACCCATAGTTCTGGGGTTGTGATTTAGCCATGAATCTTGTTTTCTAACGTTAACTAACCTTGATTACAATTCACCAATATATGGTTGTTTCTTCAATTCTGTGATTAATTGCTTAATTGTCTAGCCAGCAGTTAGGTTCTATTTACTATCTATGCTATGTTTGGGAAAGCCATGTTTAGATTAGAGAAAAATTAAAGAGAGCACGATCTTAACTCTTGGGGGGGGGG
>MCJB01022661.1:77135-93339 GCA_002018475.1 Nicotiana obtusifolia | reverse complement strand
GATGTCTCTCGAGAATGCAAAGATGGAAATCAGACATCGTAAAATTCAGCAGCTTCAGCAACCCTTAAGGTTTCTAAATACACCGAACTTGGTCTGAATTACACCCGAGGCCCCCAAGAACTCAACCAAACATACCAACAAGTCCTAAAATATCATACGACCACCCTCAAAGTGTCAAATCACATCAACAACACTAGAATCACGAATCTTACATCGATTAAAGCCTAATGAACTTATGAAATTCAGAATTTCAAAACTAATGCCGATTCATACCAAAACAACTCTGATTGACTTCAAAGCACACAAGTCAAAAATGACATGATGGGCCTATTCCAACTTTCAGAATCCAAATCTGTCCCCAATATCAATAAAGTCAACTCCCCGTCAAACTTTCCAACATTTCAAACCTTCAATTTGTCAACTTTCCTCAATTCACACCGAAATGACCTACAAACCTCCAAATGAACATCCAGGCACACTCCTAAGTCCAAAATCACCATATAGAGCTATTAGACCTGTCAAAACTGCATTCCCAATTAATTTATACCATTGTCAAACTCGGTCAACCTCTTTCAACTTAAACCTCCAACTTAGGGACTATGTGTCCCTCCTCATATTCTCAATATAGCATAGAGGAGGCAGTAAATTGGGAATTGGAATTAAAATACTCAAAACAACTAGCCGCGTTATTACACTGAAGTTATAAAGATTTTAAAGTATCTATTTAGGTAGTTGGATCTTAAAAAAAATATTTTTCCACCCCTCTGTTTTCACATGATACCAGATAGTGTTGGAAAGCTCCACCAATCTTGTTTAGTTTTTTAGCAATTCTAAATTAGCATTTATCTGTGAAAATAGCTTGAGATGAACTTTAATAGAAGTGCAACGTGGTCATGAGTGTACCACAGTTTGTTTTCTAGTTTTTTCAATTTTGTTCACTTAACGCTATTCAAAATTTACTTACGTTATTATTCAGATTATGTAGTGACCTGATTGGCTGTTTTGTGTAATTTCACCCCGTAATCCCTTTTTATGCTTCATATATGCGTGTTTATGATTTTATGACATGCGGGGTCGATTAGTTTTGTTCTGGGAAGCTTTTGAGTTGGTTTGGACCGTTTGATTCTTAGCATAAAAGTTTATATTGGAAATATTGACCAAACTTTGAATTTTGTGAAAATGACCCTGAGATTGTGTTTTGATGACTCCGGTAGCTTTGTATTATGATTTCAGACTTGGTTGTATGCCTAGAAGTGAGTTTGGAGGTCTGTAGGTTGATTTATGTTGATTTTTCAAAAATTGGTAATCTCAAGTTGAAAGGTTTGCCTGTAGGTTGACTTTTAGCTATCGAGTTCGGAATTTAATTTTGGGACTTGGATTAGGTCCATTATAGTATTTAGAACTTGTCTACAAAATTATATGTCCTTTGGAGTTGATTTGATATGATTCAGTCGTTTAGTTGTAACTTTAGAAGTTCTTGAACTTTACTTTGAAATTTATGTGTTTTAGTGTTCAATTTGTAATTTTAGATGTTATTTTTGTGTTTTGATTTTAGTATGATATATTTAATTTTGTGTGGATGTTTGATTTGCAGCCCTGAGGGCTCAGAAGGTTTCAAACATATTTCAGAATGGTTTGAACTGAAATTGGACTGTTGTTGCTCAGTATCGCAATTCTAAGCACCAGCATCGCAATTGCAAAGGTGACCGTGGGGGCTTTGATGTTGCAATTGGGGCTCCTCCTTTGTAATTGCAAAAATTCTAGATTTTTGCCTTAGTTCGCATTTGAGAACATTTTGTTTGCTTTTGCAATACCCTGTATGCAAATGCAACATCTGCAACTGGTACATGGGCTGGGAGACGGAATTTTTAAGAACATCCTCTTATTTTTTGAACGCTAGACTCGGTAGGAGGCGATTTGGAGAGGGGATTTTCACCTACAAAACTTGGGTAAGTGTATCTAGTCTATTTCTAATCATATTGCATCACTATACCTTAGATTTAACATCAAAACCATGTGAATCAAAGTGAAAAATTGTGAAACCTTGTCAAGTTTTTTAAAAATATGAAATTGAGTTTTGAGAGTCAATCTGGACTCAGATTTTGAAATTAATCACATATATGAACTTGTGGGTTCATGAGTAATCGGACACTTCCATTGGACCTGGGTTTTGACCAGGCGAGCCTCGGGTTGGCTTTTGTTGACTTTTTTAGAAAAGTGTAATGATATTAGCTGTGACGACCCGGCTAGTCGCCTCGTGGGTTGCTGCTCCATCTTCCCCATTTACTGTCCCATTATGTTTCGTTATCTATGTTTAACGTAACCAAGTCGAGTAGTTGAGTGCGGGGTGGACTTGGTAAGAAACAAAACACTTAGCCTCTTTCAAGAAGGTTTAAACCGAAAAGTCAACCGGATGTTGACTTCTGGGTTAGAGGGCTCGGATGTGAGTTCCCTTGGTTCGGTTAGTTTCGGGAGATGATTTATAACTTAGGAGTGGGATCGGAATTAGTTTTGGAGGTCCGGTGTACAATTAGAGTTGAATTGGTGAAGTTAGCATTTTAGCAATTTTCGGGTGCTAGGCGAGGTTTTGATCCGAGGGTCGGAATGGGATTCCGAAAGTTGCTGTAGCTTCGATATGTGATTTAGGACTTGCATGAGTAATTTCGGGTCATTCAGACAAGGTTTGGTTGGGTTTAGATCAACAGAGCGATTTAGAGGATTTTGAAATCCTTAGGCTTGAATCCGACTCGAATTGGGCGTTGAGAGGTTGTTTGAGCGTTCCGAAGGTTAGAACAAGTTTGAATGATGTTATGGAGTATGTTGGCGTGTTTGGTTGAGATTTCAGAGGCCTCAGGTGAGTTTTGGGTGATTTAACGGAGTAATTCATCATTGGAAAAGAAAGTTGCAGAAAACCAGGTGTTCAGAATGCGGTCGCATTTCAATGCAGACCGCATATCTCTCTAAGAGATCGCAAACCCAGGCAGGTTCCTGGGCAAAGTTCATGTCAGAAATGCAGTAGGAAATGCGGACCGCATATCTAACATGCGGACCGCATATCTCACGTTGAGACCGCAAACTGAGACCGAAAACTAAACAAAATTTAATGTCAAGAATGCGGTCAAATATGCGATCTCAAACCTGAAATGCGGACCGCAAACCATGCTTCATGTTGAAATTGCGGTGAAGGCTAGGGCCACTTTTGCGGTGGCCACGTCAAATATGCGGACCATATATCTGTTCTGCGACCGATATGCGATCACATATAGGGCCGGACAGTGGTGTTTTTGTCTCGATTTTTGAGCCGCTTTATAAACAGAAATCAGTGCCCATTTGCCATGCAAAAGCCATTTTCCGTTAACCACAAAGAGAAACACCTCCAAACACCATAGAATCACAGCAAATCAACCTTAAAATCATATCCAAAGGACATTTTCTTGGACAAATTCTCAAGAGGAGGAGTTTTGACCATCTTGAACATTCTTGGAGCTATAGAGCTCGGGTTGAAGCAAGTGTTGAGGCAATTCTTGGAAGATTCCCTAGGGAAAACATCGGGATAAGTGTTCTTGACTTGATCTTGGTCAAAATTACCCAAACCTACTGCTATTCTAGCTTGTAATTGTGATTAAGTTGGGGAAATTGTGGAAAAACCCTTGAGTTTAGATTTTAAGACTTGGAGGTCGAACCGATGTAGGAATTCGATAAATCTTGTATGATTGAACTCGGGGGAAGATAAGGAACCCGTCGAGGTAAAAAATTACTAAATTTTGAAAAAAAAATGGCCCGGGGCTCGGGTTTTGCTAATTTTGGGATTTCTTAGTATTTATTGATTGTTTTCGCGTGGGCTTTGTTCCCTCAACACATTGTGACGTAATTGTTCTGAATTTGGATAGATTTGACGCATGTGGAAGCCAATTTGAAGGGCAAAGGCGTTGTGGGATAGGAATTTAGCCGGTTCGAGGTGAGTAGTGATTGTAAATGATGTTCTCAGGGTTCGAAATCTCGGATTTGCACATCGTAGTGCTATATTAAAGTGAGGCACACGCTCGATGATGAGCGTGGGGTCGTTTACTACTGGGACTATGACTTGGTCCGTCTCGATTGATGATTTTTACTACATATTTGATTGAAACCTATTTGATGTCATCATGTTTTGGGCTGATTGCCATATTTGGGCTTCGTGCTAATTGTTTGAACCCTCCGGGGATTTTTTATCACTATTTGTACTTACTACTTGAACTCAGTCATGTTGTTTCCACTGTTGTACAACTCAGCCACTTTTTACTCAGTTTTGAGATTTACACAATATTTGAAATGATGTTTGGGCTGAGACTACTGTTATACTATGCCCGAGGGGCTTGTGATGATTTTCTGACTGAGTGCGGCCGAGGGCCAGGTGTGAGGTTTTACTGAGCATGAGGCCAAGGGCCTGAGATACTGTATATACGCCACGAGGTGGCTTGATTGATATGAGGCCGAGGGCGTAGATGTATGCCACGAGGTGGCTTGATATAGCACTTGGGCTATAAGGGGCCCCTCCCGGAGTCTGTACACCCCTAGTGAGTGCAGGGTACCCAGAGATAATACAGTTGGTAACAATGACAACTGTAGGTTACGGTTGGTCACAATGACAACTGCTAACCTGAGGTATTATAGTTGGTAACAATGACAACTGTAGGTTCCAGTTGGTAACAATTGATACTAAGCCCAGGAATATTATAGTTGGTAACAATGACAACTGTAGGTTACAGTTGGTAACAATGGCAAATGGTAACAGAGGTGGGAAGATTTTAAAATAATTTCTTACTGATTTACTGTTTTCAAATAATGATTTACTGCTTTGTTATGCATTGCTTTGTGCTTTATGTGTTTCCTTACTTTCAGTCATTATTTATATGTTCTACTCACTGAGTTGGAAGTACTCACATTACTCCCTGCACCATGTGTGCAGATTCAGGTGTTATTGATTTCGCTCCGAGGCATTGACTACGATTGTCAGAGCGGTGACTCAAAGATTATGAGGTAGTTGTTGGCGTCCGCAGCCCCGTATCTCTTTATATTGTTCTTTCCACTTTCTTCAAATAATTGTGCCAGAGATATTGTAATAGTAATCTTGTTATTAGGATTTCATTAGTTGCTCATGACTTTGTGACACCCCGGTTTCGGGCTGTTGTTGGGATGGTTTACTATGTTTTGTTTTGCCGCAAATGACTACTATTAGTGTTGTGTTGTTCTCTTGTAAAATTTATTGCTTAAAATGAGTTATGTTTCGAATTGGCTGGCCTTGTCTTTACAAGAGGCGCCATCACGACCAGGTTTGGGATTCGGGTCGTGGCAGGTTGGTATCAGAGCCTAGGTTACGTAGGACTCACGAGTCATGAGCAGGTTTAGTAGAGTCTTACGGAACGGTACGGAGACGTCTATACTTATCTCCGAGAGGCTGCAGAACCTTTTTAGGAAAATTCCATATTCTTGAAACTCTTGTCGTGCGAACTTGTTGATCCGAGTACTAAAATTTCTGCTAACCTGTTCCCCCACAGATGGTGAGGCTGCGAAGTACTGGACGAGGTGGACGACCACCAGTACCACCCTCTAAGGCCACCAGAGGCCATGGACGCGGTCGTGGTCGTGGTAGAGGCAAAGCAGCGAGGGCAGCAACTGTTGATCCACCAGCTGCCCCAGCTCAGGAACAGGCTCCAGCAGTACTAGTTCAGGCACCAACTGTGCCTATCGGTATTCCAGGTCTTCAGGAGACCTTGGATCAGATATTATCTGTGTGCACTGGCCTGGCTCAGGCGGTTTCAGCCACCACAGCTGCAACTACTTCACAGGCCGGGGGAGGCAATCAGACTCCAGTTGCCCGTACGCCTGAGCAGGTAGTGCAGGGACTTCAGATGCCGGGGGCACCTCCAGCCCTGCCAGCTGCACAAGCTCAGGAATTCATAGTACCAGTTATGCCAGATGATGAGCAGTGTCGCCTTGAGAGGTTTGGCAGACTCCAACCTCCGTCATTCTGTGGTGTTGAGAGCGAGGATGCCCAGGGTTTTCTTGACAAGTGTCAGCGAATGCTCCGGACAACCGAGAATCTTGAGTCTAGTGGTGTGGCATTCACCACCTTTCAGTTTACGGGAGCTGCCTTTAATTGGTGGGAGGCGTATGAGAGGCGTAGGCCGGTTGATGCAGCACCCCTTACTTGGCAGCAATTCTCTACTCTTTTGTTGGAAAAGTATGTGCCGCAGTCCTACAGAGAGGAGCTACGCAGATAGTTTGAATGGCTGCGACAGGGGGATATGACTGTGTCGTAATATGAGTCAAGATTTTCTGAGTTGGCTCGACATGATGTCTGGATGGTACTGACTGATCTTGAAAGGATCAGGAGGTTTGTGGATGGCCTTAACTATCATCTCCGTATTCTGATGACCAGGGAGAGAGTATCGGGCGCTACCTTCAAGGAGGTGGTGGATATAGCTCGCGAGATTGAGACGGTTCTCCATCAGGAGCAAGAGGAGAGGGAGGCTAAGAGGCCTCGAGGATCGAGCAGTTACAGTGGTGCTCCTTCGAGGGGCAGTTTCAGCAGGGTAGAGGCAGTTCCTTCTGGCCTGCTCAGCCAGCCCGTCCAGAATACCGTGGGGTATCTGCAGGTCTTGGTCATCATGGGTTGCAGCAGGGCCAGTCATCACTCTGTTCCCTTCCAGCTCATGCTCTGTCGGCCCAGGGTCCTCCTAGGCCAAGTGCATCTGCTAGAGCACCAGGGAGTTGTTATGATTGTGGCGAGATGGGCTACATGTTGAGGCAATGTCCTCATCATGGTGCTAGGCTGTTCCAGCAGAGGGGTCAGCCCTCGACTTCTGCTCCAGTTACCTTACCGCCCGCCCAGCTAGCTAAGGGTGAAGGTCAGGAAGCCAGAGGTCGCCCCAGAGGGGGAGGTCGAGTAGGCGGTGGCCAGACTCGATTTTATGCTATCCCAGGCAGGACAGATGCCAGTGCTTCAGGCGCCGTTATTACAGGTATTGTTTCAGTCTGCCACAAAGATGCCTCTGTATTATTTGATCACGGTTCCACCTATTCATATGTGTCCTCATATTTTGCTCAATATTTGGGTATGCCCCGGGAGTTTCTTGCTTTACCTGTTTATGTGTCTACCCTAGTGGGCGATACTGTTGTTGTGGACCGTGTGTACCGATCGTGTATAGTGACTATTGGGGGTGTGGAGACCCAAGTGGACCTATTTCTACTAAGCATGGTAGATTTTGATGTCATTTTGGGCATGGATTGGCTATCTCCATGTCGTGCTATTTTAGACTGTCATGCTAAGAAAGTTACTTTGGCTATGCCGGGTGTGCCGCGGATCGAGTGGCGTGGCGTGACTGATTATATTCCTAGTAGGGTGATATCATACTTGAAAGCCCATCGTATGGTTAGGAAGGATTGCCTTGCATACCTAGCGTTTGTGAGGGATGTTGGAGCTGAGACTCCAAGCATCGATTCTGTTCCAGTTGTGCGTGATTTTCCACCGGACAGGGATATTGATTTTGGCATTGACCTGGTGCCGGGCACTCAGCCCATTTCTATTCGTCGTATCGTATGGCACCAGTAGAGTTGAAAGAATTAAAGGAGCAACTTCAGGAACTCATAGATAAGGGGTTCATTCGGCCTAGTGTGTCACCTTGGGGTGCACCGGTTCTATTTGTGAAAAAGAAGGATGGCACGATGAGAATGTGCATCGATTATAGGCAATTGAATAGGGTAACAATCAAGAACAAATATCATTTGCCTCGCATCGATGATTTATTTGACCAGCTTCAGGGAGCACGAGTGTTCTCTAAGATTGATCTCCGTTCAGGATATCACCAGTTAAAGATCAGGGATGCAGATATTCTTAAGACTGCTTTCCAGACTAGATATGACCACTATGAGTTTCGTGTTATGTCATTCGGGCTAACCAATGCCCCAGCAGCGTTCATACAGTTAATGAACAATGTATTTCAGCCTTATCTGGATTCATTCATGGTGGTATTCATTGATGATATTCTGGTGTACTCGCGTAATCAGGAAGAGCACGCAGAACATTTACAAGTTGTATTACAGAGATTGAGGGAGGAGAAGCTTTATGCAAAATTCTCTAAGTGCGAGTTTTGGCTCAATTCAGTGGATTTATTGGGACACATGGTGTCCAGCGAGGGTATACAGGTTGACCCAAAGAAGATAGAGGCGGTCCAGAGTTGGCCTAGACCGTCCTCGGTCACAGAGATTCGTAGCTTTCTTGGGTTGGAAGGCTACTATCGCCAGTTTGTTTAGGGTTTCTCATCCATTGCATCGCCCTTGACCAAGTAGATCCAGAAGGGTGTTCCATTTGTATGGTCGAGCAAGTGTGAGGAGAGCTTTCAAAAGCTCAAGACAGCCTTAACCACAGCTCTAGTATTGGTTCTACCATCAGCCTCAGGTTCGTATACCGTGTATTGTGATGCCTCAAGAATTGGAATCGGTTGTGTACTAATGCAGGAGGGTAGAGTTATTGCTTATTCTTCTCGTCAGTTGAAGCCCCGTGAGAAGAACTACCCCGTGCATGATTTGGAGCTGGCTGCCATAGTTCATGCTTTAAAGATTTGGAGGCATTACTTGTATGGCGTATCTTGCGAGGTATTTACTGATCACCATAGCCTTCAACATCTGTTCAAGCAAAAGGATCGAAATTTAAGGCAGCAGAGATGGCTGGAATTGCTCAAGGATTACGATATTACTATACTATACCATCCGGGAAAGGCCAACGTGGTGGCCGATGCTTTGAGTCGAAAGGCAGTGAGCATGGGGAGTTTGGCATACATTCCAGTTGGAGAGAGACCTCTCGCAGTCGATGTCCAGACCTTGGCCAATAGGTTTGTGAGAGTAGACATCTCGGAATCCAATCGGGTATTGGCTTGCGTGGTTTCTTGGTCTTTATTATACGATAGCATCAGGGAGCATCAGTATGACGATCCCCATTTGCTTGTCCTTAAGGACAGAGTCCAGCATAATGATGCTAAAGATATGACCACCGGCAACGATAGAGTGTTGAGGATGCAGGGCCGGATTTGTGTACCCAATGTGGATGGGCTCCGAGAGATGTTTCTGGAGGAGGTCCGTAGCTCACGGTATTCCATTCATCCGGGTGTCGCAAAGATGTACTAGGATTTGAAGCAACATTATTGGTGGAGAAGGATGAAGAAGGATATTGTGGGATTCGTAGCTCGGTGTCTCAACTGTCAGCAAGTAAAATATGAACATCAGAGTCCGGTTGGTTTGGTTCAGCAGATAGCTATTCCCGAGTGGAAATGGGAGCGGATCACTATGGACTTTGTTGTTGGACTCCCACGGACTTTGAAGAAGTTCGATGCTATTTGGGTGATTGTGGATCGGCTGACCAAGTCCGCGCACTTCATTCCTGTGTGTACTACCTATTCTTCAGAATGGTTGGCAAGGATTTATATCCGAGAGATTGTCCGGCCGCATGGTGTTCCAGTTTCTATCATTTCAGATAGAGGTACGCAGTTCACTTTGCAGTTCTGGAAAGCCGTGCAGAGGGAGTTGGGTACTCAGGTGGAATTTAGCACAGCATTTCATCCTCAGACGGATGGGCAGTCAGAACGTACCATTCAGATACTGGAGGACATGTTGCGTGCATGTGTTGTTGATTTCGGAGGCTCATGGGATGAATTTCTACCGCTTGCAGAGTTCGCTTATAACAACAACTACCAGTCAAGTATTCAGATGGCTCCGTATGAGGCTCTGTATGGGAGGCGGTGTAGATCTCCGGTTGGTTGGTTCGAGACTAACGAAGCTAGGCTATTGGGGACTGACTTGGTTTAGGATGCTTTAGAGAAGGTGAAAACAATCCAGGAGAGGCTAGCAAAAGAGTTATGCCGATAGGAAGGTTCGAGATGTGTCTATGGTTAGCGAGAAGGTCTTGCTGAAGGTTTCGCCCATGAAAGGTGTTATGAGATTCGGGAAGAAAGGGAAATTAAATCTTCGGTTCATTGGGCCGTTTGAACTACTTCGAAGAATCGGGGAGGTGGCTTATGAGCTTGCTTTGCCACCCAGTCTGTCGAGTGTTCACCCAGTATTTCATGTTTCGATGCTCCAGAAGTATATTGGGGACCCGTCTCATATTTTGGACTTCAGCACGATTCAGTTGGATGATAATTTTACCTATGAAGTGGAGCCAGTGGCGATTTTGGATCGTCAGGTTCGGAAGTTGAGGTCCAAGGAGATAGCTTCGGTGAAAGTTCAATGGAGAGGTCGCTCCGTGGAGGAGGCTACCTAGGAAACCGAGTAGGAAATGTAGACCAGATACCCTCACCTATTTGAGAATCAGGTATGTTTCTTGACCCGTTCGAGGACGAACGTTTGCTTAAGAGGGGGAGAATGTGACGACCCGGCCAGTCGTCTCATGGGTTGCTGCTCCGTCTTCCCCATTTTCTGTCTCATTATGTTTTGTTATCTGTGTTTAACGTAATCCGAGTAGTTGAGTGCGGGGTGGACTTGGTAAGAAACAAAACACTTAGCCTCTTTCAAGAAGGTTTAAACCAAAAAGTCAACCGGATGTTGACTTCTGGGTTAGAGGGCTCGGACGTGAGTTCCCATGGTTCGGTTAGTTTCGGGAGATGATTTATGACTTAGGAGTGGGATTGGAATTGGTTTTGGAGGTCCAGTGTAGAATTAGAGTTGAATTGGTGAAGTTAGCATTTTGGCAATTTCCGGGTGCTAGGCAATTTCCGGGTGCTAGGTCAGAATGGGATTCCGAAAGTTGCTTTAGCTTTGATATGTGATTTAGGACTTGCATGAGTAATTTCGGGTCATTCGGACAAGGTTTGGTTGGGTTTAGATCAACAGAGCGATTTAGAGGATTTTGAAATCCTTAGGCTTGAATCCGACTCGAATTGGGTGTTGAGAGGTTGTTTGAGCGTTCCGAAGGTTAGAACAAGTTTGAATGATGTTATGGAGTATGTTGGCGTGTTTGGTTGAGATTTCAGAGGCCTCAGGTGAGTTTTGGGTGGTTTAACGGAGTAATTCATCATTGGAAAAGAAAGTTGCAGAAAACCAGGTGTTCAGAATACGGTCGCATTTCAATGCAGACCGAATATCTCTCAAAGAGATCGCAAACCCAGGCAGGTTCCAGGGCAAAGTTCATGTCAGAAATGCGGTAGGAAATGCGGACCGCATATCTAACATGCGGACCGCATATCTGACATTGAGACCGCAAACTGAGACAAAAAACTGAACAAAATTTAACGTCAAGAATGCGGTTGAAAATGTGATCGCAAACCTGAAATACGGACCGCAAACCATGCTTCATGTTGAAATTTCGGTGAAGCTAAGGCCACTTTTGCGGTGGCCACGTCAAATATGCGGACCGCATATCTGTTCTGCGACAGATATGCGATCGCATATATGGCCGGACAGGGGTGTTTTTGTCTCGATTTTTAGGCCCCTTTATAAACAAAAGCCATTTTTCGTTAACCACAAAGAGAAACACCTCCTAACACCATAGAATCACAGCAAATCAACCTTAAAATCATATCCATAGGACATTTTCTGGGACAAATTCTCAAGAGGAGGAGTTTTGACCATCTTGAACATTGTTGGAGCTATAGAGCTCGGGTTGAAGCAAGTGTTGAAGCAATTCTTGGAAGATTCCCTAGGGAAAACATCGGGATAAGTGTTCTTGACTTGATCTTGGTCAAAATTACCCAAACCTATTGCTATTCTAGCTTGTAATTGTGATTAAGTTGGGGAAATTGTGGAAAAACCCTTGAGTTTAGATTTTAAGACCTGGAGGTCGAACCGATGTTGAAATTCGATAAATCTTGTATGATTGAACTCGGGGGAAGATAAGGAACCCGTTGAGGTGAAAAATTACTGAATTTCAAAAAAAAAGGGCTCGGGGCTCGGGTTTTGCTAATTTTGGGATTTCTTAGTATTTATTGATTGTTTTCGCGTGGGCTTTGTTCCCTCAACACATTGTGACGTAATTGTTCTGAATTTGGATAGATTCGATGCATGTGGAAGCCAATTTGAAGGGCAAAGGCGTTGTGGGATAGGAATTTAGCCGATTCGAGGTGAGTAGTGATTGTAAATGATGTCCAGAGGGTTCGAAATCTTGGATTTGCACATCGTAGTGGTATATTGAAGTGAGGCACACGCTCGATGATGAACGTGGGGTCGTTTACTACTGGGACTGTGACTTGGTCCGTCCCGAGTGATGATTTTTACTACATATTTGATTGAAACCTATTTGATGTCATCATGTTTTGGGCTGATTGCCATATTTGGGCTTCGTGCTAATTGTTTGAACCCTCCGGGGATTTTTATCACTATTTGTACTTACTACTTGAACTCAGTCATGTTGTTTCCACTGTTGTACAACTCAGCCACTTTTTACTCAGTTTTAAGATTTACACAATATTTGAAATGATATTTGGGCTGAGAACTACTGTTTTACTATGCCTGAGGGGCTTGTGATGATATTCTGACTGAGTGCGGCCGAGGGCCAGGTGTGAGGGTTTACTGAGTGATATGAGGCCGAGGGCCTGAGATACTGTATATACGCCACGAGGTGGCTTGATTGATGTGAGGCCGAGGGCCTAGATGTATGCCACGAGGTGGCTTGATATAGCGCTTGGGCCGTAAGGGGCCTCTCCCGGAGTCTGTACACCTCCAGTGAGCGTAGGGTACCCGGAGATAATACAGTTGGTAACAATGACAACTGTAGGTTACGGTTGGTAACAATGACAACCGGTAACCAGAGATATTACAGTTGGTAACAATGACAACTGTAGGTTACGGTTGGTAACTATGACAACTGGTAACCAGAGATATTACAGTTGGTAACAATGACAACTGTAGGTTACAGTTGGTAACAATGACAACTGGTAACCAGAGATAATACAGTTGGTAACAATGACAACTGTAGGTTACGGTTGGTAACAATGACAATCGGTAACCAGAGATATTACAGTTGGTAATAATGACAACTGTAGGTTCCAGTTGGTAACAATGACAACTGGTAACCAGAGCTGTGAGATTGATACTGAGCCAAGGGATATAACAGTTGGTAACAAGGACAACTGTAGATTACAGTTGGTAACAATGGCAACTGGTAACCAGAGCTGGGAAGATTTTTAAACGATTTCTTACTAATTTACTGTTTTCAAATAATGATTTACTGCTTCATTATGCATTGCCTTGTGCTTTACGCGTTTCCTTACTTTCAGTCATTATTTATGTGTGCTACTCACTGAGTTGGAAGTACTCACATTACTCCCTGCACCATGTATGCAGATTCAGGCGTTATTGATTCCGCTCCGAGGCATTGACTACGATTGTCAGAGTGGTGACTCAGAGACTACTAGGTAGCTATTGGCGTCCGCAGCCCCTTATCTCTTTATATTGTTACTTCCACTTTCTTCAAACAATGGTGTCAGAGATATTGTAATAGTAATATTGTTATTAGGATTTCATTAGTTGCTCATGACTTTGTGACACCCCGGTTTGGGCTGTAGTCGGGATGATTCACTCTATTTTTCCGCAAATGACTGCTATTAAACTATGTTGTGTTGTTTTCTTGTTAAATTAACTGCTTAAAATGAGCTATGGTTCGAATTGGCTGGCCTTGTCTTCACGAGAGGAGCCATCACGACCGGGTTTGGGATTCGGGTCGTGATATCTTTGTTGCGGGATATTGAATTTATTTGTGCGTTAGATTTAACATGATTCATGAAGTTTGTTTTATTTATATTATTGCTTGACTAGGGTACGGTCCTCGTGGCATAGTCATGATACATAATTCCAAACTCAAATGTGTGTTTTACGCGACTTGACCCCAACTTTAAATAATTAAAATAAACATGTTGTGTATCACGGTTACGTTTCACGTGGAATGATTTATAATATGTACCAAAACAACAAGTGCGCGACATCGCGACTTGTTCAAATAAATTCCATAAATATTAAAAGGGCTAAAAATAAATAAAAGCATTATATAAGCGAAAACACATAAAGGGTTTTAAGCATGTAATAATTCAGATAACTAAGTCAAGTATTAATTGCTATGTGACCGTGCTAAAATCAAGGAACTCAGAAGTGCCTCACACCTTCTTCCGGATTAACAGAATTTCTTACACGGTCTTTTGTGTTCGCTGACCGTGAATAAAGTCAATCTCCTCGATTTGAAATTTTAAAACAAACCGGTGACTTGGGACACCATAATAATTATCCCAAGTGACGACTCTGATTAAATAAATAGTCTCATTTTAAATAATGTCACTTTAATTGGAAAACTCCTTATCTCCTATCTCTCGGGAAAAAAGAAGTGTGACAGTCATGCAAATGATATGGCATATTAGATTTTCAACCGTCTTTTTTCCCTTAAACTTCATAGCAGGTTAAATTAAGTCATATAAATTAAAAATAATAGAATATAAATTAATCAATTTTCCAATACCACTACTTATCAATTATCCAATAATATTCTTTTTCGTTTATTAAATGTACAACCATGCGGAGTCCGCGTCGCAAGTATAGGCAAATTATGTCAACGGACTCTACCACGTGGGACAGAGTTCCATTCTCCAATCTGCTACTCAAAACTAGCTGCTGCACTTTTCATACATATTCTTTCCTCCTTCACACTGCCTTTTGATTGGCCAATCAAACTTATAAGTAAGCCGACAAAATTATTTACGAAAATGTAAAATACAGCGTCTTGCCTTTTTGTTACGTTCCCATGCGCAGCTATTGCAAGGAACAAGTCATAAATTCATATTCTCTTTGTTTTTATTTTTGTGATACTTTATTCTCGATCGAATGGTCTCTTCGAACACATGATATAATTTTTCTAACGAAGAGGTTTGAATTCTCCTCCAAAACATCGGAGAGCATTAATAGATAATCGAGCACGCTAATAAAGGGTCGTGATATTCGCGTCCAGCCGGATTTCACGATATGAATCTCGGCACGCATTGGCAGAAAATTTGTAATTAGCAAAACGGAAGATTTTAATCTTTTATGGAATTGTACGTAGGGTAAAACTCTTCTACTATATAAAGGGGAATCTGACTACTCATTAGGGACATTGTAACATGCATATCAAGGCAATATTCTTATTTACTCTGTTATTAAAAGTTCTTACTTTTGTTCATCAGTTCTTCATTATTGTGAGCCTGGGATCAAAGGCAGGCATTACATTAAACTGTTATTGAGTCCGGGGTCACTCCCCTTAATTGCTTTGATAATTTATTACATCCTTTATCTGTTCAATCTAACGCTTTTTATCATTTGTATTGAATTAATCAGCATATCCTTAAAACCACATATAAATTCAATTGTTATCCGATTTTTAGAGTAAACAGTTTGGCGCCCACCGTGGGGCTAAGGATAACAGTGGCAATTCGATACAAATTTCCATAACACACTCTATTTTACATTTGTTCTTTGAGCTTTTAATTTCAGGTCAAATTAATATTGTCGAACTCCCAATCTGCCCATTTGAACGTTGATGCTGAGTCACTACTAGAAATCCGGAAAACAGCGACCAAAATTTAGCGACCAACGTTGGTCTGTAAAGAAAAGCGACCAAAGTTGGTCGCTAAACTGGTGAAAATAATAAAATAATTATTTTAAATACATTAGCGACCAAGGTTGGTCGCTATTTGGTCGCTAATTTCGTCAAACTGTTGACCGGACTCGTCAGACTTGCTTGGTCAAAGAAATACTCAGATTAGCGACCAATGTTGGTCGCTTAAGGGGACCCACTTATAAAATTTTAATTATTATAATATTATTCAAATCAAATTATAAAATATAAATAAATAAAAATAAAATTAGCGACCAAAGTTTGTCGCTAAATAAATAGTAAACAGATTGAGACCAACTTTGATCGCTAATCGGGAACCTAGTTCGATATTATATGAAATATAAATAAATCTGATTTAAATTTGGCGACCAACTTTGGTCGCTAATTTTAAATTATGTATATTTGGCGACCAAAGTTGGTCGCTTTTCAGGTCAACATTGGTCAAAATTAACAGCACTTTTGTATTTACTATCTAAATAATATAAATGTAAGCCGTTAATACTTTTGTAATACAAGGGATGAATAGACTAAAATATATTCTAACATGCTTTATATGCAGTTAAGTAGTACTACGAAGCGTGCGTGTGTATCCATATA
>MCJB01022661.1:0-76549 GCA_002018475.1 Nicotiana obtusifolia | reverse complement strand
ATATATAGTGTATTATATAATACACTATACTATACACTTTGTATATACAATACACTTAGTATATATATACTATACTATACTATACTATACTATGCACTAAGTATTAGTGCATTAACTAATATTATATCGATATATATATATATGTGTGTGTGTGTGTGTGTGTATATATATATGTATATATATATAAGAGAACATGTAGCGCTCAGAACACAGGGACGGGTTCTTTTAGGTATTGATACACTCGTAAATTGATTCATCGACTTATAACCTACTCATATGCATGTATATATATTAACAATAAATTAAAACGTCTCGAATTATATCAATTAATATATGTATATATATATATATATATATATATAAATTGAACTTTTAGTTTACAAATTGAACTTTTAGTTTGTAAATTGAAAATTTAGGATATGAATTTAAATTTTAGGATATGAAATTAATTAACTAGAAAAAGATTAGGATATGAATTAACTAAATTAATTTCCTCTTGTTTTATTTGTATAGATGGAACATCGTACTTGGTTGTACAATAGGAATTATCCTAATCGACAGGGATTGAGGGAGGATTTTGTAGAAGGGGTGGAAGACTTTATTAGACATGCAATGTCACTTCCACCATACCTAATTGAAGGAGTAATTAGGTGCCCTTGTGTTAGGTGCGACTATATGAAGTTTGGAAAACCGGATGAAGTTAAGCATCATCTTTATAGAAGGGGGTTTATAGAAAATTACTTTGTGTGGCAAGTGTATTATGCTCCTTATCCATTACGGCGGAATAAGTCCGATTGGTGGGTTGTAAGAACTAAGCCTGTGTGTAGGGTGAAAGTCGAGAATGTGTTAGATGTTGCATATCAAAACGATATCTCTACTGTTGACCAAATAGTGGACGAAGTTAAGAAAATGATTTGGAACATCCTGAACACATATTGGAAGAAGTTGATATAAATGAAGTAAGAATTACGGAAAATGAGGAAGAAGAATCAACTGATGAAGCTTAAACTAGTGAGGAAGAAGAATTCTCGGACGAGGAACTATACGTCGATGAGCTTTAAAAAGTTGGTTTCTTTAACAACTCTCGTTTATAGCTAGTTTCTTTATATGTTTCAATCTAAATATGTATTATATTATGCAGATGACAGGCAAATGTCGAGGTAACAATGATTCTACTAGTTCTCCGGGTCGAGAAAAGGCTAGGAAACCAAAGAGGAGGGTAGAAGATAATACTCCATCCTTTGCTGCCTCTTCAGAGATGCTTATGCCTAAGCCTATGTCTTTGCCTCCACCCCAGGGCTATTCTGAGCTGCCACAGCATCACCAGCACTCACCTTCGTGCAGACACCAGGTCTTTCGTCACAGGGCCATAGCACTGTATGTCTGACATACAGTCCCGCTGCCGCACACCCACGTGGATCTTAGCCATCTGCATCGCATGGACCGCATCGATCCATGTCACATCCACATAGATCACAGGCATCAGTGTCACAGCCACTCGGGTCACAGCTATCAGTGTCACGTCCCCTTGCGGCCCATACAGCTATGTCGAAGTCACAGGCCTCGCAGCCATCTTCATCTGGGACTCCATCTATTTCAGGCCTTTGCCTGCGAGATACTAGCTATGACCCCCCTACACCTTCCACACATGCCTCTGATATACATGCTTCGGACGGTGATGCTGATGATGACGAGGAGGTACATTATGATTAATATGGCAGGATCATCATAGTCCCTGAGGGTGATGGGTAAGAGTTATTTGTTATTTTTATGTTTATTGTTTTGTACAGTTTTACTAAGATATTAATGTGTTTTTTTATTAAATTATAGTTTCATCCCTAGTAATATTACTACAAAGATAATCACCCAAGCTACCAGAAAGCTTTATGATGGCGCTTATGCGACTTGGAGTGATTTCCCATTCTCGCTGAAGGAGCAAATTTTCAATCAATTTAAGGTATAAATGTTCTTTTAAGCAGTACAATTATTTATATTTATGATATTTCCATCTAAATATGTATTATAGAATATAGCTTTTAAATATATATATATATATATATATATATAACACACACATACTTACACTATACTATGCACTAAGTATTAGTGCATTAGCTAATATTATATCGCATATAGCTTTTATATATATTCGATAAAAGCTTAGTGCATTAATACATAATTATTCAAAAGTTAAGTGCATTAATACTTAGCCTTTATTAGCTAATATTATATTCGATATAAATATATATTAGCTAGTGCACTAATATACTATATACTATATTATAAGCAGCTAACGCACTTAACTTTTGAATAATTATTAGCTAATAAAAGCTAAGTATAATATATCGAATATAGCTTTTATGATATTTCCATCTAATATGATATTTCCATATAATACTTAACTTTTGAAATACAGAGCAAGTGTGTATGGGAACACCGCTATAGCGCGGATGTGGCTGCAAATTTTCATCTCAAGGCTTGCAAGTGGTTGTCGCATTCTTTCTCCAAAGCTAGAAAGTTGAACCAGAAGCTTGGCTGGTTGCTTCAGCATTTATGGGAGGATTTGCAAAGGCAATGGTTTACAGCAGAGTTCTTAGAGAAGAGCGAAAAAGGAAAGAAAGCTCGTGTATTTGAGAAGAGAGGATCCTTGTAAACTGGAGGTGCGATCAGCCTAGGAACAACAAAGAGAAGAATGGTACGTAATTGCTTAATTTATTTTAATTTTCAAAGTATATCTATTCTGTTTCTTAACTAAAATTTATGAGTTTTCAGGAAAAGAAGTTGAGGCGTCCCATGAAGCAAGATGAGCTATTCAAGGAGACTCATATTGTAAAGAAGAAGAAAAAGACGGATGAAGAAAGGTGGGTCGAGGGCCGAGCCTCGACTGTACATGTAAGTTTTCACTTTTCATTAAGTATTTTGATTTACTTTTATATAAATTTTGAAATACTAATTCAATGTAATTTTTCTTATAGGGTCGCTTCACAGCTGAAGTGGAGGAATTCATACGCAGTCAACCACCTAATGAGTCGGATGACCCAATCCAACCTTCAAACGAGGATGCTGAAAGAATATGGACGCAGGCTGCTAGCGGTCCAAAATGGGGGAAGGTATACGGGCTTCCTACTAAAAAATTTCATCGCTATAAGTGTGGAATTCAAGGAATAGGGACTTCCTCGCAAGCCGAGCAACTTGATGGGGAGGGCCTCTCCTCTATGCGGGAGACTGTGGCAAAGCTCACATCCGAGCTAGAAGCCACCAAGGAAAGAGAAAAGATTATACAGGCTCAGTACGTTGGCATACAAGAGCAGCTCAAATCTCTCTTGGCTTCTGGCAGTTTTTCGATTCCCCGGTCTTGTGAGTCATCGCCAGAGGCTCGCCTTCCCCGTGCTCGTTCCTCCCGTCCTCCCCGTTATCATTCTTCCCGCCCTAGACAACTACACCCTTCTCCATACCGTCTTCGTGATGAAAGTTTATCAGACGATGATGATAATGATGTACAAAATAATCCTTGACTTGTAATAACAGTTAACTTAGTTTGGTTAGCTTAATGTATTAGTTCTATTGAACTTTATAGTTTGTTAGTTTTATTTGTTGTTGTTGTTGTTGTTGTTGTTTATTGTTGTTGTTATTGTTGTTGTTGTTGTTGGCATAAAATGCCTGTTTAAGAATTTTGGTAAGATGACAGGTGGTGTAGCTGCCAAAACAGGCAGTTTTTGCCAAAGATATACCAAGAAAAGCGACCAACGTTGGTCGCTTTTCCCTTAAAAAAAAAAAAAAATCTGGGCAATAGCGACCAACTTTGGTCGCTATTTAACCCATATTTCCCAAAAGCGACCAACTTTGGTCACTATTCCATTTAAAAAAAATAATTTCTGCAAATATAGCGGCCAAAGTTGGTCGCTTATAATTAAAAAAATATTTAATTCTTGAAAATAGCGATCAACTTTGGTCTCTTACTTTTAAAAAAATCAAAAAAATTAATAATATAGCGACCAACTTTGGTCTCTATTTCCAGATTTTAAAATATAATATTTTCTTTACAGACCAAAGTTGGTCGCTTTTTTATGATTAATAATAAATTTAAAAAAAACGTCATTTACATTTGAAGACCAACTTTGGTCGCCAATATTATATTATTAAAATATTAAAAGCGACCAAAGTTGGTCACTATTTTCTTTACCCGGAATATTTGGTCCCTAAGGTAAAGTGACCAACTTAATATCGACCAGGCCTGTTTGGTCGCTTTTTCGTCGCTTTTTTGCCAATAAGCGACCAACGTTGGTCGCTTTTCGTGGTCGGTTTTTTTCGGATTTCTAGTAGTGAGTCCGGCCACCATGGCAAGAACAACAATGTAGTCCCCAGCAATGAGATGCCCCCGGTTGACCCCAACAGAGTCCCAGTCGCGAATCGAGTCGATGCTAATTCACACGTGGCTATCGAAGCAAACTTGCCTACTGAACCCGAAAATAGCATTCGCAGGGGAGCCCGGTTGTGAGCCCAAAGCACACACGACGGTGAAGGTGATGGAATCAACTTGCGGGTGATCTTCAAAATGTTGCAGGCTCAACAGGAAGCGATAGCCTAGTTGCAGAACCAAAGTCGCGCCCCTAGCAGAGTCTAGCCCGAACCATCCCGTGAAAACACTCGCAAAAATGGACCGGCCACAGAAAGGCCGGGTGAAGCAGAACCCGGAACCAACCCCTAGATAATAAAGATACTTGAGGAACTGACAAAATGGGTAGAATCGGGAGAAAAGAAAATCGAAGCCAACGACAAAAAAGTGGAGACCTATAACTCCAGGGTCAATCAAATCCCAGGAGCACCACTGATACTGAAGGGCCTGGATTCTAAGAAATTTGTCCAAAAGCCTTTCCCTCCGAGCGCAGCTCCAAAGTCGATCCCAAAGAAGTTCTGTATGCTTGAAATTCCAAAGTACAATGGAACAACTGATCCAAATGAACATGTGACTTCCTACACGTGCGCCATCAAGGGAAACTACTTGGAAAATGATGAAATTTAATCTGTTCTGCTGAAAAAGTTCAGAGAGACCTTGTCAAAAGGAGTTGTGATATGGTATCACAACTTACCCCCTAGTTCTATTGACTCGTTTGCAATGCTTGCAGATGCCTTTGTGAAAGCTCATGCCGGGGCCATTAAGGTCGAGACCAGGAAGTAAGACCTTTTCAAACTAAAGCAAAGAGATAAGGCGATGCTCAGGGAATTCGTGTCGAGGTTTCAAATGGAACGGATGGATCTGCCTCTGGTCGCAGACGATTGGGCTGTTCAGGCATTCACCCAAGGACTTAACCCCTAAAGCTCATTGGCTTTACAGCAGTTGAAAAACAAATTAATAGAATACCCGGCGGTAACTTAGGTCGACATCCATAACAGGTACCAGTCAAAAATTAGTGCCGAAGACGATCAACTCGGGGCCCCTTCAGGGTGCATTTATCCCGTCACAACTAGTGACAGATCCAAAAGAGCTATCGACCATGAATCAAGATCGAACAGAGATCAGTATCAACCATACAATGGAGATAGAAGGGGTAATAGGTTCGGGCGCAACCCTGCGAGGAGTGAAAGAAGAATAGATCGAGGTCATAATAATCGGGGACTCATGAGCAAGAACGGTTTCGACAGACCCATCGGCTCTAGGGAGGTACTAAGGTTATCAGAGTACAACTTCAGCGTCGATACTGCCGACATCTTTTCGGTCATCGGACACATCAAAGATATTAAGTGGCCTCGACCATTGCAATCCGATCCTGCCCAAAGGGACCTCAACCTAATGTGTAAGTATCATGGTACTCTGGCCACAGAACAGATGATAGGCGACAACTAAGAGAAGAAGTAGCTCGGTTATTCAATAACGGACACCTCTGAGAATTTCTGAGTGATTGAGCCAGAAATCACTTAAGGAATAGGGACTCCAACAAGTGGATCGAGCATGAGGAACCTCAGCACGTCATTAACATGATCATTGGTGGAGTTGATGTCCCCCAAGGGTCGATGTTAAAGCGCACTAAGATGTCCATTACAAGGGAAAAATAGACTCAAGATTATGTACCGGAGGGTACCATATCTTTCAACGACGAGGACACTGAAGGCATCGAGCAACCACATAATGATGCGCTACTAATATCTGTACTCATAAATAAATCTCGAGTTAAGTATGTGTTAATCGATCCAGGTAGCTCGGCCTATATCATCATATCGAGGGTCGTGGAACTGCTGGGTCTACAAGTCCAAATTGTGCCTGCAGTCCGAGTTTTAAACGGATTTAACATAGCATACGAGACTACTAAAGGGGGGATAACCTGCCGGTAAACACCACATAAATCGTTCATGAAACAAAGTTCTACGGGATCGAAGGAGATATGAGATACAATGCTCTTTCAAAAGGCCGTGGATTCGCAACATGAGGGCACTACCCTCGACACTGCATCAGGCGTTGAAAATCCCTACACCTGGAGGGATCAAGACTATTTATGGAGAATAGCCGACCGCAAAACAAATTTTTGTGGTCGATGAGGTAATCCCAATATCTGCACTCTCGGCACCAAAGGACCCAAATTCGGTTACAAGGAAAAAAACCAAATAGCAATCACCAACACCGGCCCCGACTGAACCTGAGAAGCAGGAGACAAGCGAGGATGATGATTACGGAGTTCCTAGGTCGTTCATAGTCCCTGACGATTTCAATGCCACCAGGTCAATGGTTGAGGAGCTGGAGCAAGTCGTACTGGTCGAGCACTTGCCCGATCGGAAGGTATACCTTGGCACGGGGCTAACTCCCGAGGTTAGGGAAAAACTCATTGAATTCCTCATAGCTAACATTGATTGTTTCACTTGGTCCCATCTTTATATGACAAGGATCCCGCCAAAAATAACTACTCACAAGCTGAGTTTGGATCCGAAGTTCCACCCGGTTAAACAGAAGAGGAGGCCTCAGTCCGAAGTCAAGCATGAATTCATCAAAGATGAGGTATCTATTCCTTAAAATAGGTTCTATTTGGGAAGTTAAGTACCCGGATTGGTTAGCAAACCTAGTAGTAGTGCCTAAAAAGGGAAATAAATTAAGAATTTGTGTAGACTACAAAGAATTGAAACAGGCATGCCCTAAGGACTCTTTTCCTTTGCCTAACATCGATGGCATGATCGATGTGACGGACGGCCACGACATACTCAGCTTTCTCGACGCCTATTCCGGGTACAACCAGATCGCGATGGACCGGGGCAACCAAGAAAAGAATTCCTTCATCACTATATACGACACCTATTGTTATAACATAACGCCATTCGGACTAAAAAACGCTGGTGCCACTTACCAACGCCTAGTAAATCGGATGTTCGAAGAGCAAATAGGAAAATCAATGGAGGTTTACATTAACGACATTTTAGTTAAGTATCTGCGAGCAGGACCATTTGGAACATTTGCAGGAAACCTTCAACATACTGAAGAAATACAATATGAAGCTAAACCCGGAGAAATGCGCATTTGGGGTCGAATCCGGAAAGTTCCTCGAATTCATGATGTCCAACCGGGGGATCGAGATCAATCCTGACAAGATCAAAGATATAGAGGACATCATCGTGGTGGACAATGTCAAGGCCGTTCAAAGGCTAACCGGACGCATAATCGCCCTGGGTCGGTTCATTTCAAGTCCTCCGGTAAGAGCCATTGGTTCTTCTCATTATTGAAGAAGAAGAATAACTTCTCATAGACCTCAGAGTGCCAGCAAGCTTTGAAAGAGCTCAAACGGTACCTTTCTAGTCCACCTTTGCTTCATACTCCGCAGGCAGACGGGCAATTGTCCCTATACTTAGCGGTAAGTGGAGTCTTACTCCGGGACGAAGAAGGTAATTTCCCATATATTATGTTAGCATGACTCTAGGCGAGGCATAAACGAGGCATCCTTACCTAGAGAAATTGGTGCTCGCTTTGCTAAGTACCTCCAGGAAGTTAAGGTCATATTTTTAATGCCATCCCATATGTGTCGTAACTACTTACCCATTGAGGAACATAATGCACAAACCCGTGCTCTCGGGACTATTGACCAAATGGTCCGTTGAAATTAGTGGGTAGAATATCAAATATCGACCCCGGACCGCCATCAAATCTCAAATTTTGGCAGACTTCGTGGCTGACTTCACACCGGCCTTAATACCCGAAGTCGAAAAGGGACTATTGCTAACCTCGGGGATCTGGAACCTCTTTACGGATGGTGCCTCGAATGCAAAGGGGTCTGGACTTGCTATCCTGTTAAAGCCACCACGGGTAACGTAGTTAGGCGATCTATTAGAATTGTGAAATTGACTAACAATGAGGTTGAGTATAAGCCATGATTGCATGTCTCGAATTGGCTAAAAGCTTGGGGGCCGAAGTGATCAAAGCTAAATGTGATTCCCTCCTTATGGTAAATTAAGTCAATGAGACATTCGAAGTGAAAGAGGAACGAATGCGAAGATACTTGGATAAACTACAGGTAATGTTGCATCGATTCAAGGAAACTATAAAACATGTGCCCCGGGATCACAATACCGAAACCGATGCTCTGGCTAACTTGGGGTCAACGGTTGATGACGATGAATTTAGCTCGGGAATGGTCGTACAACTCATGAAATCAGTGGTGGAAGAAGGTCATGCCGAGATAAATTTGACAAGTTTGACCTAGGACTAGAGAAACAAGTATATAGATTATTTGAAGACCGGGAAGCTGCCTTCGGACCCCAAATAATCGAGAACTCTATGCACGAAGGCGGCCAGGTTTAGCCTGTCCGAAGATAATACTCTATTCCGGAGAACGTTCGATGGCCTGCTCGCCATAGGCTTGGGGTCGGGATATACCGAATATGTTTTGAGGGAAGTTCACGAAGGCACCTGCGAAAACTATTCAGAGGCAGAATCGTTGGTTTGTAAGATAATCAGAGATGGCTATTACTAGATCGACATGGAGAAAGATGCGAAGGAGTTCGTTCTAAAATGCGACGGCTATCAGAGGCACGCACCAATGATCCATCAGCCCGGAGAGTTACTACACTCGGTCCTATCGCCCTGGCCGTTCATGAAGTGGGAAATGGACATCATCGGTCCCCTATCATGGGCAAGTGATAACGAGAAACAGTTTGTTGGCAGCAAAGTAAGGAAATTTTTTGAGGACCATAGGATCAAAAAAATATTGTCAACACCCTATCACCCTAGTGGAAACGGGAAGGCAGAGTCAACAAACAAAACAATCAAAACCTTGAGAAAAGGTTGGCCGATGCCATAGGGAAATGGAAGGAAATCCTGCCTGAAGTCTTGTGGGCATATCGCACAACCTCAAAATCCAGTACCGGGGCTACCCCGTTTTCGTTGGTCTACGGAGCCGAAGCACTAATATCGGTCGAGGCCGAAGAACTGAGCCTCAGGTTCCGGTATGCAATAAAGAATCTAACGGTGAGGCCATGAGCACGAGCTTAGAACTACTAGATGCGAGACGCGAGGCGACTCTAGTTTGGCTACCCGCCCAAAAGTAGCGGTTGAAAGATATTACAACTGAAGAGCAAACCTCTGACATTTCAACATCGGGGATTTGGTATTAAGAAGAGTAACACAGAACACTCGAAACCTGAACGAAGGGAAGCTAGGACTAAATTGGGAAGGTCCGTATCGAGTCATCGGCATTACCGGTAAAGGTTCTTACAAACTCGAAGCAGGAAACAACACATAGCTACCAACAAACTGGAACGTAACCCACTTAAAATGATACTACTGCTAAAGTACGCCATCATTCGTGTTCTTTTATTTTGGCGAACACTTGCAGGCAACAGCCGAAGGAGAATGAAGCTGATTAGGCCTGAAAACACGAGTTGCACTCATTTTCCCTTGAACCGTTTTGTCCCAAATGGGTTTTCCGGTAAGGTTTTTAACGAGGCAACAATAAATCTTGCTAACTTAGAGTCGAAGACCGGTTTTAAGTCAAAGTCGACGGTCACATCAATAGTATCCGAGTCCTCTCAAAGATTGACCTCGAATACTAGGAGTCATCACCCTCGGGTCATGATTTTTAACAAGGAAGGAAACCCTGTGCTCGAACAGTCTAAGATCGGTGGTTAGGATTCATTGTAAGGGCAAAATGGTCAAATGAACCGTGCCCGAGTAGATTACACCGTCTACAATACGAGCTTTTATACAATTTTGTACTTTACGCACAGAAATGAAAGAAAGTTTCCACTTTTCTAACAAACATTTTTGCTTCTTAAAAGTATCAAGCCTAAGGGCTACTCCTACCCGAGAATTATCGAGCCCAAGGGCCACCCCTATCCGCTCCCAATTGGCTACCCCTACTCGGAGACTGCCGTCCTGGATAAGTTCAGATGGCTCGGGTTATCGAAACCCCGAGGCACAAAATCTATTAGGCAGTGCCTGAACCTAAAATGTTATAGCCGCCCTAAAAACGGTTCGGAGACGTCTGAAGCCCGTAAACAGAACATAAGGCCTTCAACAAAATTCCAAACCTGTTCAAAGGTTACCCTCGAAAAAATATTAGTCCTAAAAAACATTTAAACAAACATCTTGGGGAAAGCTTCCGGTCACTCCGAGCCCCCATAAGTTTCAAACAAAACTTTCATCGAGGACAAGTCTTGTTCGGACCGCCGAAAAGAAACTTATTACTATGTTTTATTCCGTGCTAAGGCATTTAAAATCGTTGCAATTGTAGGAAGGATGCTAAAGTTAATAGATTTGAAAATTGCCAAAAGGGAAAAAACTTTACGCATTTCGGAATGTCTTTATAAAGGACAATGAAAACAGCCTCAACAAAATAAATGTACAAGGAGTAAATACAAAGACAAAAATTCCTGAGGCACCTACGCCCGATCTTAACCAGAACCCGCCTCGTTATCGAAGCCATCGGGACCTTCTTCATCTTCGGGTTCGTTGGAGCCCTCAGAGCCTTCTTCATCCTCGGGTTCAGCCAGCTTCTTGGTCTCGACTTCGAGTCTTCTCGCCTCCTCGATCTCGATAGACAGGTCGAAGCCTCGAGCATAGATCTCTTCATGGGTCTCTCTTCGAGACAACTACTTAATGTACTCATCAGTGGTTTTCAGATGGGCCTCGGATACCTCGACATTGGCCTTGTACTGAGCCACCATCTCTTCAGCATCGGTGGAGGTTGTGCGCATCTGAGCCTTTACAGCTTCACACTCATTGCCGAGGGCATCCCGCTCTGCCAGGGTGGAGTTCAGTTGAGCTAAGAGTTCCTCGTTTAGCTGGGATCGCTTATCGGCCTTCTCTTTTGCCACTCGGAGTTAAACTTCTACCGATGCCAGCTGTGCCAGGGCGGTCTCCTTCTCCGAAGCCAGTCGGTCCGTTTTGCCCTTCCAAACATCGACCATGGCTTGGATCTTGTTCATTTCAGCTCGGAGTTGGTCGATTCGGTCAATCTTCTGTTGAACCTGCGAGGTTTGGTCGTTAGTTGCCATGGCTAAGTCTTCATTGCTAACTTCGTAAACCTTTACCTTCTCGACCAAGTCGGCATGCTCCTTCTGAGCCGCATCCAGCTCGGCCTAGAGATTCTTGACGACCCTGTTGTATTGCTCGCTGAGAAGCGTTTACATGTCTCTTTTCTCAACAAGCTCCTTGATCTCAGCCTCGAGCTGGTTAACCTCAGTCTGGTATCAAAGAAAGCTTTCTTGATGGAGTACCGAGGCCTGCTAAAAGGTAAAAAAAAGAAGACGTGAGAAATATCATGGACTAAGCCGAAGGTCGAAAAATCGTTACTCGATACAGCGCTTGATGTGCCTTGTTGAACAGGCACGGTACTTCTACTCGTTCATTTTTGCCTGGTCTTCTTCAGTTACCAGACATCGAAAGTGACTCGCTACTCCCACGGGAGCGGAAAGAACCCGGGCATCCTACAGGATAATGATAACTATCGACCTCTTACTGTCGGGATCTACACTCGGGTAGGAAATTTGTTGACGAACTTCAGGCTCGAATTCAGCCTGCCGACTTCTGAAGACGACTCCTTTCTCAGCACATCCTGGTCTCTCAACCCGAAAAAATCCTCCAAAATGGACGAGTACTGTCAAAACGAAGGGGATCGTGCACTCCATGAGTCCCTTCTTTAGACCTAACCTTTTCCGCACGGGCCTCCTCGAGCATATACTAGGTATAAGAAGGCGACCTTGAAATATCTACTCCCCTTCGGGGCGTGATTGGCATCTCGGGAAGTCTCGGCTTTAGTCTCCTCATCAACCCCCCGGGCTTGCGGGGGATCAGCCTCATGGATCTCCTCTTCAATGGATGCTCGCTCCTCAGGGGATATTGGCCCGTGGGCCACGAAAAAATCATCCTCTTGGGGCTCATGCCTGAGCCGATAAAGCGAATCTGAGTCGGGTGCTCGAGAGCTAGAACTTTCCTTTGGCTTATGGGCCAACCTTTTCTTTGGCTTCTTTTTCTCTGAGCTCGGGGAGCCTGGAGCCTTCCTCTTCTTCTTTTCTCCTGCTGCAGCCCCGGGCTGCCCCAAAGTGGAGGGTCAACGGACGGATCCTTATCCCCTACTAAAGATCTAAGCTCAATGGTCTTAGGCAAACTTGTTTAAAAAAAAGGGTAAATATGATGCGAATGGGAGATCCAGATGTTACCGATTCGAGGAAATGGTCTTACCATGAGAACAGGTCTCCCAGCGGCCCCTCGAGAGTTTGCGCCATGAGCGCTCGGAATAAGACATTTGTGAACAAATGTCCTCGATCCACTCCTTGAGACGAGGGATAGCATTTGGAACTCGAGTGATGGCTGCACCACCACAAATACCAGTAAGAAAAGAGGAGATGAAGGTAAAATGGCGTTCAAAGGGAAACTATAGTTATGAGATGCGTTCCACTTCTTGGGGAATGGCATTAGTTTGCGGGGGAGGGGGTGGGGAACCAAGTCTTCGGTCTTTACCCGAACGAAACACCCTTGCCAGCCCCGGTCCCGATCCTCGTCGATGCTCAAGAATGGGGCTTTGCTGGCCCGGCGTGTGAGTTTAATTAGTCCCCCTCGGAAGATTCGGGGACTGTATAGGCGGAGTAAGTGATCGATGGTGAACTGACGAGATTCCGTCTTGTTCACGAAAAAACCAAGGAGGATCACAATCCTCCATAGCGACAGATGGATTTGACCGAGTCATACTTCGTACCTCTTGCAGAAATCCAAGATAACCGGGTCCACCGGACCCAAGTTGAAGGGATAAGTGTAAACACTTAGATACCCCTCTACATGGGTAGTGATGGCGTCTGCAAGCCTAGGGACTACTACCTCCTTACCCGCCCAATTGCAGTCCTCTCAAACCACGGGGAGGACGTCTTCAGTAATGGAGCATATATATCTTGGTACTCCTTCACACTAGCTCTGCACCGACGAGGGCTTCTCAACCTTAAAGTCATCAGCAACCGAACAACACCCGGGAACGAACATCTTCAAGGGAGCCTAGGTAGCCGATTCATCGATAGCCGCGCTAGGAGCAGACCTCTCGAGGACGACCCATCAGGAGTGATCTCCTTGATTTCAGCGGTCGGTTGCGAAGAAGAAGAAGCGGCTTGTCGGGGAACAGATTTGAAAGTTTTGGCCATTCTTATTTGAAAAAAGCTTGAAAAATATAAAGAAAGGTTGAAAGATAAAAAGTGAGGTTCGTTGATTTGGGTAAAAATTTGCAACTTACTGAGAAGTTTTGAAAACGGAGATAAAAATATTAGAGTGTGAAGAAGGGTAGTGATACCCTAAAAACTCGAAGGTAGAAGCTTGGCCAAAAAAAAAAAAATGAACAAAGGAGGAAAGTATTTATAGAGGTTTTGCATCGTTTTGCATTCAGGGATGACCCACCGATGGCTGACGCGACTGAGGGGATGTTTCGAATTCTTTATCATTTTTGTCACGGCGTATTGAAGAAGGGATCGAAGTGCATATGTCGTTTCTCGTCGTTTCAGTAAACTTACTCTCTAAGAAACGAGGGGACTATCTGTATACAGGTGAAACCGAGTCCGTTGGACACCTCGGTTCTCGATGGAGTAAACGGAGCAGAGACATGATCGTAAGAAACCAGAATAGGGGCAAGGAGCCCCTCGAATCGAAGTCCGGGCAAAACACCTGCCCTCGGAGGGATCAGGGATACATCTCCAAGTTCGATTCGAGCCCCAAAACTTCGGAGAGCATTACCACATAATCAAGCACGACTAGCAAAGGGCTGTGATATCTGCACCTCAACTTTAATATCTCTTCTTCTAACATTTGCTATAAAATCTAAGCTAACATTGCATCTATGGTCGGAATTAGGGTAGCAGAAAGGGGTTCTGCCTTCGCCGAAAAATTAAACTGTATATACAAGATAAAAATTATTTTTTATATAGTATAGTAGATATTAAATCCCTCGTGTATTTATTTTTTATATTTTAAATACCCTTAGTGAAAATTCTGGCTCCACTATTAATCTGCATCACATAAAATTAATTGGACGGATGAATCAAATTTGTTAATGTAGCCTTTATACTCTTATTTATGCCTTCCCCTCGAATCTTATATTGAATTAGTAATATTTGGTTATATAATTTCAGTTTTTAATTAGAATATAATGTCTTAGAATAATAGTTTGAACACAACTTATTTTTCCTTATTTTTAATGAGAGTGTGGCTGTGAATAGTGAGTAGGAAAAGTACAAAAGAAAAAAAAGAAAAGAAAAAACAAGGAAAGGATATAATTTAAATGCAGTTTGCAATGATTAGATTAAAGCTCCCCATCACAAATCATTTTTAAATATTGCGATTCACATGGATAAAGCTAGTTGCTGTCTTCTTTTTTTTCTTCTTTTTTTTAAAATATTTTCCGTCATCGTATATAGCGGAAAATTATGTTTCTCTCCAATCCCAAACGATTTCTAAGTACTGCGAAGCACATGGATGGAATATAATATTTCGAATTACTCAGGGGTCATTTTGTAGGATGCATTAGAAAACAATGTATGTATTAATTGTTGATATTACTAATTCCTTATTTGATATACTTTTTTAACAAATATATATATATATATATATATATATATATATATATATATATTACTAATGCAATTATTAGTTATACAACCTATTTAGTATTGTCCTATGTATAATTAATATATAGCAAACTATGATATTAGCAATACCAAGACTATTAGTGCTTGCATTAGCATGGTTAAAGATAAAATTACCCTTAAAGCCCCTTAAAGTTAAAGAATATGGAGGGCATTTTTGTAACACAACTAATTTTCTTAAATATTATACAATACATTTTAATTTTTAATAACCACGCCAAACAGTGAATAAAAAATAATCTCTACATACCTAATGCTTCCATTACTAATCCCTACATCACGAATACAGCTAATTCATCATTATTTTTATAAACCCTGCATTACTAATACACCTTATTCAATACTAATTCTTATACACCCTGCATTTGGAGATTGAAACAGTACATAAGCAAATGCCATAAAAATATAATTATATGGTAATTCCTTCTTAAGGTGCCGTAACCAATGAAAGGCAATTTATTCTATCTATATACTAATAATTTAATATATTCAGAAAGTAAGTTCAAAATGTCTGAACAATATTCATGAAACTACACATAAAATTTTGGTAAATGCTTTAAAAGTCTTCCCTTCTATTATATGATCTAGCTTTAAATTAAGTCAAAAGAATTGGATGCATACAACATGCAATAAATGGATTCATAATAATATTTACAATCTTTTTAAAAATTCTTTCTAAAGTCAATGACTCTTCCAAATAAAATAAGATCTATAATTTGTTTTTTTTAATTCATTCTAAGGTCAGTGATTCAGCCAATAAGAGCTCTCTTTAAGTATATTAGAACTGTGAAGCGTATTGGAAGTAAACTCCCTCAGTACTTTTGAGGGAAGAAGAACTGAAAAGGAAGAAGAAGAAGGAGAAGAGAAAATTGCAGAAAATATGAAAATAACAATATGTCTTCTTTCATGTTTTTTTGCGCTATTGTTTACACCCACATTTGCCATAAAAAAGGTAAACATACGTACCTTTCATTTATCTTTATAAATGTGAATATATCGTTACTATTTGCAGCATTATAGCTCAAACAAAAATCTTAACATAATTTTAGAAAATCATATTTTTCGTCGAAAAGTTTCAAAATTTTTAGTAATGAAAATAATTTGTGTTTTATATAGTCATACGTGGTGTATATGGGTGCACATTCACATGGAAAAGAAGCATCATCCATTGATTTTGATAGAGTTACTGATTCCCATCATGAGTTTCTTGGATCACACTTAGGAAGGTAACTGAATATTGTCAAACTTTAGCTTTTTTTTTTTTTTTTTTTTTTTTTGATTATTTGAAATCCTAAATCTTTTAGTCTTTTTTTCTAACATGTTTAAAATCTGAACAGTATCGAGAAGGCCAAGGATGCAATTTTTTACTCTTATACTAGACACATCAATGGCTTTGCTGCCATGCTTGAGGATGAAGAAGCAGCAGCATTATCCAGTAAGCAATCTGAATTCTCAAATGGTTTGAGTTTTGCAACTACTACCCATTTTTTCCCCTTTTTTGCTTCAATTCACATTTTTCACTGTTCAAAGTTGAATTCAGGATCGAGAGGCGGTGAATTATGTAGGCAGAAGGGTGGTTAGTTCATGAACACCTTTCGTCAAAAAATAATATTGCGAATAGCGGTTAAACAAATATTCATGAACAATTAGCGATATTCCTGACTTCGCTACTTATTATATGTTTACATTTTAATTTTCTCACAAATATGTATATAACTCGAGAAAAAAATAACAATAATTAAATTCAATTGACAAAACTTGCCTTAAATTCGCCTCTAATTGTGTCTATATGAACTTTTTTTGCAGAGCGTCCGGGGGTAGTATCAGTATTCTTGAACAGGGGTAAAGAACTACACACAACCAGATCATGGAATTTCTTGGGGTTGGAACATGACGGAAAAATCCACGAAAGCTCTTTATGGAAAAAGGCTAAATTTGGAGAAGACATCATTATTGGCAACATTGATTCTGGTATGTATTGTTTCTACTCTCACTCTCTATATTGACCTCACACATCAGCTCATTTTCTGCCATATGATCCAATTCTAATGTCATTTTTTAGAAGGGAGCCTTGGAGCAATGATAAAGTTATTTTCGTGTGACTTATAGGCTATCGATCCGACTCGTAGAATCAGCCACTGATGCTTGCATTAGGATAGACTGTCTATATCATATCCCTTGGGGTGCGACCCTTCCCCAAACCCCTTCATGAACATAAAATACTTCATATATCGGTGTGAAGTTCTTTTTCACGTAATGTTGGTTTTCCATATTGGATTTACTATAAATAGTTACCCATTACTCATATTTAATACATAAAAGTCAAATCCTTTTTTTTAATAATTAAAAAAAACTTTTTTAACTTCTTTCTAATTCTTTCTTACTCATCTTTTAACTTCTTTGATTCACAATATAATTATTTTTGCAATTTCTTTATTGTAAATGAAGTTAAATGCACGTGGATCATTGACTTTATTGATGTAAGATCTGGAATTTCTTATTACTCTAATTTTAATGTTTGATAATCACCTTCACTTTGGTGTGAGCTAGCTAGTGTTAGAGTGTACGTCTATATATATATATATATATATATATATATATATATATATTATATTATATATAATTTGATTATTTTATGTGCCAGTCGCCAAAAAAGGTATTTTATGTATCAAGATCTGACTATCCTCCCTACCTTGGCCAATCCAATCCAATTTCACATGTGACAACGACTTTATCGACCATGGCTGCACCTTTCACCAGTTGAAATAATTTGAGGACCAGATTATTAATTTAGACCAAAAAGAAGTGAAGAATAATGATTAATGCTTCCCTCACTCAAAATTTGAATCTTGTGAAGAAACTCGTGCAACAATTATGCATAGCTCAACAACAACAAGAGTTCATTATTATTGTTTTCTTATAATAATAATGTTCGAGTCAACTTAGCACACCTCAACTATTCTACTTGTATCTGTTATTTATATACCGCAACGAGTAACTCTATATAAGACTTAGCTAGATAAGAGAAAATCGTCTAAATCCTAGAAATTCTATTTTATCAAGGCTTATGCCTACAAGAAAAATCGTCTAAATTCTAATGTAGGATTTGAACTCTCGTCTCATATAGTCACATGGTTCTTATCGCATTTCATTGACAGCTACGTCATTAATAGATCAAGAGTTCATTATCTTTTTTGTTTCTTCTTAAAATTTAATTGATACCCCAATGCTCACCTTTTTAATGTGATGGGGTTGGAGCAGGAGTTTGGCCCGAATCAGAAAGCTTTAGTGATGAAGGAATGGGACCAATTCCATCCAGGTGGAAAGGAACTTGCCAACATGGTACAGACGCCAGTTTTCGATGCAATAGGTACTCTATCTCTATTTCCTTCTTCTCTTTCCCTTTTCCATTTTTTTCCCGTTTTATCTGCACTGCTCTGCCATCTTAGGATAGTTTGCTCTTTTAAAAAATCCTCCTCAGGTGGCACATTATAATATTGAATTGAGACGGGCTTAAATGGGATATGAATAGTGAAAATTCATGTAGTTCATCCTAACTTGTTTGAGATTGAGGCAGATTAATAGTTGTTGTTATTATGGTATTTCTCTTGAAAATTCATGTAGTCCGACCTTATTTGCTTGAGGTTAAGGCATATTCATAGTTGTTGTTATTATGGTAGTTCTCTACGCATTGTGCACTTTGTTGGATGAAATGGGAACTCAAAATTGAACTTAAAATTTGGAAGAGGAATCTCCAATTGGAAAATTTTGTTTTCCTTGTTCATGATGTTTTAGAAGTTAGAAGGGGAGCTTTGGAGCAACAGTAAAGTTGTCTTCGTGTGACCTATAAGTCACGGATTCGAGCCGTGGAATCAGCCACTGATGCTTGCATCAAGTAGGCTACCTACATCACCCCTTTGGATGTGGCTCTTCCTCGGACGCTACCCGAATGCGGAATGCTTCGTGCATCGGCTGCCCTTTCTATTTATTTACTTATTTATGAAGCTTTAGAAGATGATATTGATATCTAGTGCTTGTTCTTTAACCTATATTTCAATGCTTAATAGTTTGGCTTTGAACAACAAACTTTTACCCTCTATCTGCTCTGTAGATTATCATATCAAAGTTGTCTTCACTAGCTATGCTGTTCCCATATAGGCAGAGAAGGCAAATAGCAACTTGTTCAATCAAATTTCCTTAAGTATTCTCCCTTCGTTCAATCAAAAATGATATGACGCCAAACCTTTTGGAACGACACAAGTTCAATAAAAAATGATATGACGCCAAATATTTTGGTACGACACAAACAGAAAAGTTAGCCATATAAATTGGAAAGAGACGTGAAGTATGATTTATACAGCTTTATGCTAGCTTAAGATCAAGATAACTTTTGAATTTTGGAGTTTTCGATAATAATGAAGGAAGTTGATTGGAGCAAGATATTTCATCAACGGATTCGCTGCTGCAGCAGGAGCTCTTGTCAACTCCAGCTTCTACACACCACGAGACACTTTAGGGCATGGATCGCACACATTGTCCACAGCCGGTGGTAATTTTGTGCAGGGAGCTAATATATTTGGGTATGGCAATGGCACAGCAAAAGGGGGATCACCACGAGCACGAGTAGCAGCTTACAAGGCTTGTTGGCCTCCTATTATTCCAAGCGACTCGTGCACTGATGCAGATGTCTTGGCTGCCTTTGATATGGCAATTCACGATGGCGTTGATGTGCTTTCGGTATCAATGGGAGGATTACCTGTACCATATGTCAATGACAGTATTGCCATTGGTTCGTTTCATGCTGTTAAGCATGGCATTGTTGTGGTAACCTCGGGTGGTAATTCTGGTGCTTATCCTGGTACAATAGCCAACACTGCGCCTTGGCTCATCACTGTCGGGGCAAGCACCATTGATCGTGTTTTTGCCAGCTATGTCATCCTAGGAAACAATAAGCGCTACAGAGTAGGTTTCTCATGTCCTCTATTCTTAATATCTGCAAAACAATATTTTCTTTGGGGGCGAGCTTTAATGAACCAGGGCTGGTGCTTTTCATAGAGATTTAGATAGCGTCAGTTCTCATAGCGAGGCTTGGGCCGTAATTTAACAGTATTCAGGTTCTTTTGTTTTATAGGGAGTAAGCCTTGCAACTGAAGCATTGCCCCACGGCAAGTCCTTCCCAATTATTACTGGTGCATCTGCTAAACTTGCCAATGCAACAGCCCAAGCTGCGTGAGTATTACTGTCTTCCCACCTGCTTAATACAAAGGGATCTTTACACAAATAGCCTGTCGGATCCTCATCTAGTGTTTACTTTTCGTAGTGGGTATATATGTAATTATAAGTTAATAACACACGGTAATGCACATATTATACACAGATTATACATAAATTATATATCGCCTGTGCTATTTTAGTGCTAACATTTATGTGTTTCTGCAGTAATTTTTGCATAGGTGGGACTTTGGACCCTAAGAAGACCAAGGGGGCTATTTTGGTTTGCCATAGAGGGGGTAGTCCAGGGCTTGACAAATGCAGGCAAGCGACTTTAGTAGGTGCAGTTGGTATCATTATACTCAACAGTGAATTCTTTGGAAATGAAATATATGCTGAACCTTACTTCTGCCCTGCAACGCTTATCAGTTACTCCGATCGACTTGAAGTCTTGGCTTATCTTAATTCAACAAGGTATAACAGACTAAGAATCGGGCGTTATGCCAAACATGATTGTTGAATTAAATTTTCATGGCACAACAAAATTCAGTATGCACATTGACTTAACCTGCTGAATCCTTTATATTCGCCTTCTTTTTCTGTTTTTTCCTTTTTCATGTTAAACATCATTGTGGTGTGAACAGGACACCTACGGCTTACATTAATCGGCCAACAACTGAATTGGGGACAAAACCTGCTCCAATTGTGGCTGCATTTTCATCCGTCGGACCAAATAGGGTTACACCAGAGATTCTTAAGGTTTTCTTTTAACCATTTCAATATTGTTAGTTAGTTTATTAAGGAAATATTTCATTTCAATGAGTATTCATATGAATATGATACTATCTTTCCAGCCTGATATCACTGCCCCAGGAGTGAGCATAATAGCTGCTTATACTGGAGTACAACCGCCTACCCAAATAGGTTTTGATGATCGCCGGGTTAAATTTAACACAATGACAGGCACTTCAATGTCATGTCCTCATGTAGCTGGTGTCGTTGGCCTTTTGAAAGCGCTCCATCCAACTTGGAGTGCTGCAGCCATCAAATCTGCCATTATGACCTCCGGTAGGATTACACAGCCCTTTCAATGCAACTTTTCTTAAATTCTTGATCATATTAGATTTCTAGAATAATAACTAAATGAGTTATATGGAAACTTTTATATGATTTTGATGCCTTGATACTCTTATTCTTCTGCAGCAAGAACGCGAGATAATACTTTCAAGCCAATGACTAATTCAACTGAACTTAAGGTAACACCATTTGCATATGGAGCCGGAAACGTATGGCCAAACCGTGCCATGGACCCTGGCTTGGTTTATGACTTAACAATCGATGATTATATGAGCTTTCTGTGTGCCCAAGGCTACAATGAAACTCAAATCGATATCTTCTCACAAGGGTACTTCAAATGTCCCGAGCCTATTAGTTTCATCAATTTGAACTTGCCCTCAATCACAGTGCCCAAGCTCAATGGCTCAGTCGCCGTGACAAGAACTTTGAAGAATGTAGGATCACCGGGCACTTACAAAGCTCGTATTCGCTCCCCAGCTGGAATTTCTGTTGTTATTGAACCAAACACTTTGGAATTCAACAAGATTGGGGAGGAGAAATCATTCAAGCTAACTCTGAAAGTTAAAGGAAATAAAGCTCCAAAAGATTATGTGTTTGGCCAGTTAATATGGTCTGATGGCAAGCACAATGTTAGAAGTCCCATTGTAGTGAAAGCTAGTTAAGAATGTTTGGTAGATTTCATTTTTCTGTAAAATAATATTCATTGAGTTCAAAGTATTCAAACAGCTTACTTGTCCAATTAATAATTTGCCAACACTAGTTAGTTTCAGCAATGTAATAAATGGCAATCATCTTAATTAATCTTAAAGAGCATTAACATTAGTATGTTCAACGCTTTATCATGAGATTGTTTTTGCGAATGGCTCAATGAGTAATAGAGCTCGTACTGCATTATATTAGTGATATTTACATAGATGAGATAACTACATCATCTATATGAGATGAGTGACACAAGGGTATATATAAGAGTCCTAATATATCAATCATTGCCCCAACTGAACACAACTTTTTTCCTCCTTGATTCTAGACTCTGTACTTAGTACCATTTTCCACCTAAGTAGCTCTTGCTTTTTTCTTCACTATTTTTGGGTAACGCCAACATCTTGTTTATCGCAAAGCTCATGTGCGCTCAGGGATGGCTCAGTCAGGAGTCATGATCCAATATGACCCTTTGTTTGATGGGTTGGTTAAGAAATAAAGTTGGACCTTTGCTATCGATTACAACATTTGGCATGATGATAAACGTTTGATCCTAAACAGCTGTGTGTTAGCATGCGAATGGATCTAACTTTAGTTCCTAAAATTGTCTGATTATATCTCTTATACCACCAGACATCCCTTTGCAAACAAATACTCACTCCGTTTCAAATTAGATGAAATACTTTCCTTTTTAGTCTGTTTCAAAATAAATGACATATTTCTAAATTTGAAAATAATTCAACTTTAAACTCTTTAATTTATCCATTTTATCCTTAATGAGAAGCTTTTATAACCACATAAATATCATGATCCCTTAAGCTTTTAAGACCACAAGTTTCAAAAGTCTTTTTTTTTCTTAAACTCCGTACCGAATCAAACTACCTCATCTAAATTAAAACGGAGAGAGTAGTAACTTGTATAATCAATTTCAATTTATATGTTTTACATTGTTTCTTGTATAGCGTGTTTAAAAGGAGTATGTCACATCTTACACTTCTTTTTAAAGTTTTTAATCTCAAAATTCACATTTGACCTGTAATGACACTATTGTAGGAATAATTTTTATTGTGTTATACGCACACTTAGTTTAGGTTCACAAGATTTAAAAATCTTATTTTTAAAGTCAAGTAAAAAACATAAAATCAGATCATCATCATCATATATCATATATCATTCATATACTATGTTATAAGTGTGAAGCCCAAACTGTAAGATTAAATTACTAAAATGTCCATCAAAACTTAAAAAACCTTTTTACCCTTTACTTAAACACTATTCTTATACTAATATTTTTGTACCAAATTTTTATACCCCTACAAGCATTTTAATAATAAATATGTATGGGTAATAATAGCCATTATAATGATGCTTGAAGATGTAGAGGCTGAATGACTTCTTCTAATACATGTACATATATAGTATATCGATCGAATGCAACCCTTTAGCTCTCTCCAGAAATGAGAATTCAGGTATGTACAGAAAATTTTCTATTCAAGTATCACATATCCTTGGGATCAAATTTTAGAGTGTATGACATCTCCATAAAATTAACTTTTCATTGCTTTAGGTTCTTTGTCTTGGAACCTAAGCTGGATTAATGGATTCTCGAGCAATATAGTTGCCTCATCGCTGCTACATGCTGAAATTATTGCACTACTCAAGGGTTAAGAACTCGCTTTTACAAAAAAATCGAATACTACTAATAGTGAAGACGGACTGTCAGGTATTAATTTCATTACTGCAACAACTATGCGATACCAAAGCTTATGTTAATCTTTTACATAGCTACAGGTTCCTCATCGACACAATGGACCATCCCCGTGAGGTACATCCACCGTAAAGGGAATCAAATGACGCATACCTTAAAACTAATCATACTAAAAGGAAGCTTTAAAGTATAAATCGAATTACCAAAATGTTTATAAAAAATTAAATGACCATTTTATCCTTCATCTACTATTGTAATAAACAAAATTAGCCTTAAAATGTTGATGTACTTTAAAACGTGATAGAAGACTAAGTAATTCTTTCATAAATGGGTACAATAACCAAGCTTCTTTCGTGAATTCCAAAACTGAAGAATTTGAATAGTTGTCATTGATAAAATAAAAAAAACTAAATGATTCCTTCTTAAAATGGTACGTTATCAAGCTTCTTTGTACCCAAAAAAAAAAAAGAAGGTTATCGAAGCTTCTCTTCTTTAAACTTAAGGCGAAGAATTTGAAGAGTTGGCATTGGCAAAATAATATATACATGCATATTAATCTACAGAAATACAAACGATTTTTAGATGGTCATCTTCCATTAAGTTTATTCATTCTAATTGGTTTACTCTCTAAATTGGATTGTGGTACATACAGCCAAGATCCTTATTCATGTGTATATTGATAGGAAGTATGAGATTCATCTGCAGGCTTGTGATATCTTGTTTGTAGTTTTTGGAGATTTCATTCTTTACAACAAGCTGGTTGGGCTGTAAAGGTGAGTATATCATAATTTTTATTAGTAACATTTAATTAATTAGTATGTCTTTGCATACTTGATGTGTAATTCCTTTTTAGAGGAGCATGATATATATACATCTCTATTTGTTCAGTGCTCTACTCTTTTCTGAAGTACCTCGACCCTCTACAATTGGCAAAGGTTCATCCCATTGTTTAATCTACAAAAATTATTATGTGTTTCAATTAATATGTTTTTTAGTTTCCTTTTTTAATATGCTAAATACATTTACTTTAAAAACAGTCTCCTACTTATATGCAATCAAATCATGGCGTGATTTGTAAATAAATATCCGTGAGGAGAAGGAGGAGGTGTTGAGGAAGAAGAAGAAACAAAAAAGAGAGCAATGCATTGTGAAGATGTTACTAATGCATTGTTTTATTTGTTTTTCTCCAGAAAAAAGAACCAAGAAAAACAAACCACATAACTCTAAGGTATAGTAATCAATCTGAATTCTTCCATGTAAGATGAAAAAAATTCAAGATTCCAAAATGTTTAATAGCAAATCAAACCCATCCATGCCATTGAGCTAATTTAATAGGATCAATGTTTATCATTTTCAGATATTTATACCTTTTATTTTTATTTTTATTTTATAACTCAATTATAAATATATAATATTTATTTAATTTCTTAAAATTAAATAATCATTGAGAAGGGGTTAAAAAAAACTAGTGAAATGAAAACATACATTAAAAAAAACCTTTCCGTACAGAAACTTCTTTCTTACATCTCTTTCTCGCCACGTCTACGGGAAGAAGGAAAAAGAAGAGAGGTTTTTGAAAATTTTACAGAGCCATTACCCCTCTCTCCCTTTTCATCTTCTTCTGAAATATCTGCGATTTCTATATTATATAATCTCTAATATACTTTAATTTTATATACAAATTTAATTTCTCCAGCTCATAATACATTCATCTACTATTCTCTATTCAGATCTCCTTCTTCCTTACGTAATTCGTCAACCATGTCTTACGCCTATCTTTTCAAGTATATCATCATCGGCGATACCGGTAATTTTCCTTCCTTATTTTCATTTTCGATTGTCTTTTTAATTATTTGATTCATAAATCTCTCTTATCTTTTTCTTTATGTTGATTGCCTTTTTTTTTTTTTTTTTTTTTTAATTTTTGGGTTTTATGTTTTTGTATTATGTCTTCGCATTTCATATCTTAATTGAAAACAATGGTATATTCATGATGATTTGACAATTAAAATTTTTTCTGATAGAAAGGATTTTGTTAGGACAGATTTGATGCTTTTGGTCATTTAGATATTTATGTTATCAAGTAAAAGAAAGTAGAGGCTCAGTAGCCTAAGCCTAGGTGGGCAAAGTTACTCGGTGTTTGTGTGCTGGTGGGAGGTAGCAAATACCCGGTTAATTAGGCAGCTGTGCATAAGCTGGCCGGACGCCAACATCATCAGAGGTTCAGTACGTGGGGCTGTACTTAAACTGCCAGTTTGGTTATATTTGAAGTCTGTTTACTCTGTAGGTTTTTGTGTCTATGCAAAGTCTTGTGGATACAGTTACAGATTACTCTATACTATGTAAAATGTTCGAGGAGAAAAGTTTTCAAAAAGTAACAGGTTCTAGAAATATTACAAATGCAAGGTGAACCTCAATTTAGAGTTCATTTATCACTAACTTTTGGAAAAAGCTTTTTGGAATTTCTTAAGAAAAAAAGAGTATGTGCAGAATCTAATATGTTAGTTGTAGTTTTTCAGAAGTTACGCAAGTGTTTTGTGAGTGGAAGAAAACTTTTCTTTGAATAATACCCATGAACATATCTTTGAAGAACAGTTTGTTTGAAAAAGCTTTTAGCAAAAACTTATATAAAGAAGTTATGCAAGTTTTTTGTGACTGGAAGAACTTTTCTTTGAATGATACCCATAAACCATATCTTTGAAGAACAGTTTGTTTGAAAAAGCTTTTAGCAAAAACTTATATAAACATGTTTCTGGAAACTTCTTTTGCAAGATTTCAAAAAAAAAAAAAAAAATCATGAACAAATGCCACAAAAGAGTTTTTTCTTAATGCTAATCTGTCATGTGTTCCATAGTTTGGGTATTTTAATTTGTTTGGCCAGTCTATTTCTTAAGGTTTTATCGGATCTGACTTTGAATTTTCTGCTACATTTCGGCTGCTACAATATTCCGACTTGGGTAGCAGGCCCATATATGTCTGGGGGCAGCACGTTAGGAGTCTTACACAGCAGGTTTAGTTGACAATTGTTGAGGGGGAAAACAGGAACTTTTGAAAGGCTTCTGCATAGCCACTTTTCCTAATTGCAATCCTTGCTTCCTCCCAAAGTAAATTCCTTTATAGAAGCACATGTTTACTTTATCTGTAAGGGCCTTGTAAAAGGATATATATTCTAAGTTTTGATAGAAAGATAAAAAGGGGCAGCCCGGTGCACTAAGCTCCCGCTATGCGCGGGGTCCGGGGAAGGGCCGGACTACAGGGGTCTATTATACGCAGCCTTGCCCGACATTTCTGCAAGAGGCTGTTTCCACAGCTTGAACCCGTGACCTCCTGGTCACATGGCAGCAACTACTTATCAAGATAATCTAAGAAAATATGATGACATTCCTCTCCTCTCTCTCATCACTGCTTATCAATTTTTCTTTTTCTGAAGTTTCTCACAATCTGTCTGTCTTGAACACAACCTTAAAACATCATAGTTTTTTTGAGATGGAACCTTAAAACATCATAATTTAACCAGCTTATCAGGCCATATTGCGCACAATCATCCCCAACCTCCATCAGGTTACATTAGGCATGAACAATTGATCTCTTCTAGTTAGTTTTTAAGATTTTTGATTCTTTATTACTGAAGTTTATAAAGTCCTGCATCATTTGGGGAGTAAGGCAAGAAATTGCATCTGTAGAGTTCTGTTTATTCAGTGGCTTAGGTTAGTACTACATTCCACAATCTGAGCAAGATAATTGTTTTCTCCTAGAAATAAAACACCTCTTCTCCTTTGACTTGTAGGATAATTTTGACATGATAGGCACTTGGTAGAATCAATATATAAAGGAATTTGACCACGAGAAAACAGAGTAAGAAAATAGTTTGAAAATATGTCTGCTTTTTACATATGGTCAAGTGATTATTGATAAAACTGTCAAGGCTTATAATAATAAAAACATGCTTTAATTGATGAATTACATATGGCTTATGGTGAAGATGGCTACTCAGCACTGTTGCCACTATATCACTACAAGGAGCTGCCTCGTAAACACTCTTCGGCTTAGGGGACTCAAATCCCTGTAATGAGAATCTAAACTATTGAACATTTATGTGATGGTTATTATGCTGAATGATTCCTCATGATTTGGTATTTTTAGTACATACACAGAAATCCGTCTTGCAGTTTCTATTTTTCCCTTTGCCAGTGTACTTTGCCCCCTAGCATTTCTTATAATCATGGTTCTACTATTTTGTCTGTGATATAGATGTATGCATTTATTAGAAATCATCCATAACTTTACAATGTTTTGTTGCACAGGAGTCGGAAAATCATGTCTTCTGTTGCAATTTACGGACAAACGGTTTCAACCGGTCCATGACTTGACCATTGGGGTTGAATTTGGGGCTAGGATGATCACAATAGACAACAAACCAATAAAACTACAGATATGGGACACGGTTTGTGACACATCTTGTCTCTTTCTCTTTACTGTTAACATGTAGGATGTCCAAAAGGTGCTAAATTAGACCACAGTTCATTTGATCATCTTATATTGGTCATTAGGAGCTTGAAACTATCCTCAGAAATGCCTTATATTCTGTCCTAAGCAGCAGAGTCATTCTTACTATTTTTGTTATTGTTTGCATGTGTGATCATTAATGGCTGACAGCATGAATCTAATGAATGCTCTCCATTTCAGGCTGGCCAAGAATCATTCAGATCTATCACTAGGTCATACTACAGAGGTGCTGCTGGGGCATTGCTTGTTTACGATATTACAAGGTATTGTCCTGCATACATCTATATCACATATACACATGGAATCCACGTGTGTCTTGGGAAAATTACACAGTATAGCCGCTCCTATAAATAATAGCCGGTGAATGTATATTTTTTGTATATTTATTGTATACATAACCAATGTATATTTGTAGCGACTGTAGTTATTTTTTGCCGATCAGCCAAATATGTTAAAAGCCCATGTTTCTTTACACAAACATTGTTGCCTGGAGATGTCATTTGTAAAGCAGATTTGACCGCATCTGCAATATAGATTGTAGCCTTTTCACTATTTTCTTTTTGGCCTATTTAATTGTAAAACGATTTTGAATGGTGTTCTGATGATGATACCTATATGTCTTTGACTATCAAAGAGAGGAATTAAAAAAGTTTTTAAAGCCAATGATAACACTCTATCATCTTGCATCATAAGTTTCTCTTGTACTGGACATAACTGAATCAATTATCTTGTGTTCTGTATTAAACTTCCTCTGAGAGTAAGTTGTAACTGACACATCTTTGTCTTGTTGTCTCCTTCCATCTCTCCAACCCTGAATGCCGATACGTATACTAATTGGTTCCTGCATTTTCTGTTGATGATCATCTGATGATTCCTTCACTCTTCCTGCTGCTGTAACTCCAAGTACATTTCTCTACATTAAAGTGTTAGTGGTGAAGTGAATGGTTTTCTTTTCTCCAAAACTTTTATAGGAGGGAAACATTCAATCACCTTGCTAGTTGGCTGGAAGATGCAAGGCAGCATGCAAATGCAAATATGACTATAATGCTGATAGGGAACAAGTGTGATCTGGCCCACAGAAGGGCTGTAAGCACAGAGGAAGGCGAGCAGTTCGCCAAGGAAAATGGCTTGATATTTATGGAGGCCTCTGCCAAAACTGCTCAGAATGTTGAAGAGGTAAGGAATCCTATATTCAGCTTCTTCTCTTGAGCTTTGATGGTACACGATGGCCACCTCTCTAAGAAACTCTTTTGCACCTTTTCAGGCTTTTATCAGAACTGCCTCAACTATCTATAAGAAAATACAGGATGGAGTGTTTGATGTATCAAATGAGGTATCCCATAGCTGTCTACATTTGTATAATCTGCCTAGTGTTTATCGCTTTGTGCACTGAATATTGGTACTTGTTAGCGAAGAAATTATTCTCTACGAAAGCAAACGAAGTAAGAAAATTTGGGAGTAATGAAAAATACTATTGGCACATCCCATGTTACCATGTAGAAAGACTGATATGGTTCCTTCTGATCCTATTACCAGATAGTACTTTTCTTGCTTATTTAAAGAAATGATGAAAAAGATCTAGGTGCCTTCGTTCCTTTGGAAAACAATATGGGGTTTTATTTTAAACTAATTAGTTCAATGGACCAACAGTGCAAACAAAACAATATCCACATTCTGGGGGACACCCCCTTCCAGGTGTATGTCGTTCTTGTCCAACCTCCAAGGACGTATCTATCTGTGCTATGCACAGCTTAAATGCTGTTATAGCTTTTGAAGGGAACTGCTAATTTGCCTAGTGAGATTGTTAATGCTTGGTTTTGTGAATGGTGAATTTTTGTTGTGAATAAATTCCTGATCTAAAGAGTTCAAATTTTTAATTGTCTTTTGCAGTCATACGGAATAAAAGTTGGGTATGGAGGCATTCCTGGGCCATCAGGCGGAAGAGATGGAGCTGCTTCTCAAGGAGGAGGTTGTTGCAGCTAAAAGTGTAACTTTATTCTTCAAATTTGATCATGTCCTGTGGTTATTTATTTGTGTTTAGCGTCTTAACGTTGAGAGGTTTATTCAATTTGTTTGTTTTATTGTTAATATGATGCTCAAATATAATCAAACATCAGTAATATGGGACTTGTCTTTCTTCTTTGATTTCTCCTTGTAATATTTGACATTACCAAATGTGTATAGTGTTTGATAGATCTTTTGTGTTTGTTTGATTAAAATTCACTCAACCCCTCCTACCCCTTTTCCCGTCCGCCCGCCAACCCCATGTCGTCTAAAGGGATCTTTACACAAATAGCTGTTCATATTCATTATTTACTTTTTCTAGTCATATACACAATTTATACATTGATTATAAATAATTATACACTATGATACATAAATTATGCATATATTATATCTTCACCGGCTATTTTTAGTTTAAGCGGTTGGATGGGCGGCTATTTAGATTAATTTTTCATGTCGAAATGGTTTCTTAGGCGTAACAACGGGAGAAGAGATCAATTTTGTTTGCATGGATTTTCCATAAGCAAGCAAAAATTGCCCCCAGCGTTAAGGCGATTGCGCGGGTGCAAAGGTTGTTGGCTGGCTATGGATGACTGGTGACATATTGATTATTTCCTTTAGCTTTGCTGGTTGGCCAGCTTAACGTGGCCGAGTAACTGGAAATAAGCATATCCTGCTGACGGGCTAAAGTGCAAAAGTTGGGAAGTGAATTGCCCTCCAAGCAAAGGGTTCGAATGGGTAGTAACGGTCGTATAAGTGTCCACTGTATTGCATAATTCGAATTGTGCGATTATAGTTTTATTTTGAGCGGATTAAAATAAATTGACTCGCTAATCGAGCAACAACCTGAGCTGCTTTTTTTTTTTGTTGGGTAGTAATTGTGAATATTATCAAGGGCAAAGGGCCAAATATATCCCTGTATTATGAGAAAAGGTTTTCATATATCCTTAGTTATATTTTGAGTCCAAATATAACCCTGTCGTTATACTATTGGTTCAAATATATCCCTTTTCTGTTAAGTTTGTCCAAAGTGAACATTCAATCATACGTGGCACTGACATTTGATGAGGTGGATGCTACATGGCTTTCAGGTACAAGAGTATATTTGGTATATAGTACAATTAGGACAACTATTCCAATAGCTATATTGAAAAGCACACACATTGCAAAAAATTCACTCATATGATTGGGAAGGTGCACAAAACCCCCTCCCAAAAATATTTTGACAATTTGCCACAAGTGTGGTCCTCCACAATATGAACAGAGATCACCAAAATAAGAATAACCACCATTCGATCAATTCTTACTCCAAGATATCATGTCAAGAACGTTAAAAAAGTATTAAACTGAAATAAAATTTAAAACTTAAATAGATAAAAAGTAAAAGTTTAATATAGAAAATAGCTAATTTTTAAGTCCTCAGCAACGACGCCAAAAACTTATTGTATCCAAACATACACGCAGGTATACGTGACCGACAAGTAATAAATTGATAGATAGCATATCATTCCTACGAAGACTTGTGATTGACTATAAACTAAATTAATCTAAACTAATTAATCTATCCAAGCAATTTTCTAAACGATGACTATTAACAAAAACTAACATGGAGTAGTACACTAAGAAATAAAGAAAACAAGTCAGCAAGCTTAGAGACGAATTCAATGAGAGAAAATATTCCAGGGCTATGGGTCACCTAACAATCCCATTGAGTTTTTCACTTAAATTAACTAATAATTTATATGGTTTATTAATTGACATGGTTAATATTACTCGTAGCATTCTCCCGAATTACTACTCGCATATTCAAGGTAACTTAACGCTTATATTCTTGTTAAATTAGGATTAACGAGAATGCATTAATAATTCTTATATAATGACCAAGTAAGGTGATTAGGTATATCCCTATCCTAATTGCAAATATATTTCTCGAGGCCCTGGTAATCCAGAATTTCCTCACCAAGTTCAGTCCTAGATTCATAGAAAATATTTAATTGGTGATCAAGCAATCAAATAATTAAGCGTGAGATTGAATAAATAATCAATATGATAAATTAATAAGAACAATTTAAGCTTCAAACTACAACGTTCAAGTAGCACCCACAACACTAGAACTAATAAATTATAAAATAAAAGAAAGAGAAGAGAAGAAAAACTAATTGAAAGTTTTCTCCAAGCGTAGTCTCCGTTCTCTGCTTCCAAAGTATCGTACCCCTCTGCAAAATTAGATTTAGAAACCCTTTTATACAAGTTAAAAAATGTGTAGGACCAAAAACACCTTCTCCAAGTCCAAATAGGATAATTCCTGGAAGTCGGTGCCCTTGGGGTCACACCGCGCTAGCTTGAGTGCTGGTTTCTTGAAAGTTGTGTATCCAGCGCAACAGGTGGCATCAAGCGCTGACTTGGACGCTAGAATTTTGCACTTGTCTATTTTTCTTTTTCTTTTTTTCGCTTTAACTTGTGCACGTTCACTCTGCTTCACTCTCGAGTAAGCTCAACGCATTGCGATATACATAAAAACCAACAAAAGTCAAGTAAAATATAAGGCGATTTGCATACAAAATATTTACTTTTAGCCGAGCATCAGGCTTTTTGTGCGGGGGGAGGGGGGGAGGGAGCGGGGGATAATCAAGGTATCTACACTATATATTTGAATTTTTCACCACTTAACCCTGAACAATTATGGACATATGGTGAACTGGTGAACCAGTCATACTTCTCAGATTATGTTTCTCATGGAGTTACTTTCTTATTTACAGAACTGTAAAATCACCATTCTATGGTTGGACATAGATCATGCATTTCAGATGGAGCAATTATAGAAGACTCACTATTGATGGAAGCAGATTATTATGAGGTGATTAGCTAATAATTCACAAACTGTCCCAAACCTGATAAAAAAAAAAATCCCCTATGTTACTATACTTACTCTGTACGTGAGATAGCATGGAGTAGGTTCCATCAATTGAAAGTACAGAAGAAAAAATAAAAAACTTCTTCCTAAGTTCTGTAGTTTTCTTCATTCCTTTTATGAGTTGTTGCTAAACTCACTTTTCACTCCTTTCTCGGTTCAGAGGAATGCTGACATGAGGTTTCTTTCTGCTAAAGGTAGTGTTCCAATCGACATTGGCAAGAACCGCACATAAAGAGAGCTATTATCGACAAGAATGCTCGTGTAGGGGACAATGTAAAGGTTGAAAACCTAATATATTTCTTGAAATCACTCTAAAATTCTCATTTTCACAAAATTTGTACTGCGTGCTCCAGGCAACATATGATATGTTACACGTCGTCTTCCTGAGATTCCTTGATAAGGGCGGCATAATGCTAAGCAACTGATGTCTGCGTTGTCATTGGATTAAAGCATGCGGGTGAAAATTATTTCTTTGTTTTATATTGTTCCGTTAATTATGATATCTATACTTTTGTTAGATTATTACTTATTTGATGAATCATTTTGTATTTATTGCTTGTTTCAAAGTTGTTGAATATTTTTGAAAGTTGAAGTTTGATATCATGACACCACATTTGAAGTTAAATTATTCTCCGCATTGTTTATTACTCGAATTCATGTTATTATTATTAAATAGTGAGGAAGAGAGTAAAAGCAGGAAGGGTGATGCCATACCATTTCATTCATATTATCATTATTACAAGGTGAGGAAGAGAGTAAAGGCACGAAAGGTAATGTCGTGCCATCATTCATATTATTATTACACGGTGAGGATGAGAGTAAAAGCACGACGGGTGATGACGTGCCATTATATTCATATTATTGCATGGTGCGGACGAGAGTAAAAACACGAAGGGTGATGCCGTGCCATTTTCATATAATTGATTTGACTGATTTCTGATTTTGGTGATTTACTTGGTCATTTCGTAATTTCATACTTGTTGTATTTATTATATCTTCCCCTTTTGGAATGTCCCTCCCAGTTAGTACGTTATCATTCTTTGTTATTATTGTTGCTCTATATATACTTGTACAAGTTTATTGCGTCTTGTCATAGCCTCGTCACTACCTCATCGAGGTTAGGCTCAATATTTACGAAATACATTGGGTCAGCTGTACTCATACTGCACTTCTGCACTTCTTGTGAAGATACTGGTATTAGTCCCCAGCGTGCGTGAGGTGCGTCATCTCAGATCATTTCATACGGAGACTCGAGGTAGATTTGCTAGCATTTGCAGACCTTGAAGTCCCCTTCCATTTCCCGCTTTTACTGTCTATTTCCTTCCAAACAGTTGTATTCATTTCAGACCTTGTTTGTAGACTTCTAGCTGCTCGTGTACTCGTGACTCTAGATTTCTGGGAGTAGATATTATCACGCGGTTTATATCTGTACTCTGTTAGACTTGGCTTTTATTTCTCATTGAATATCATTATTATGTTTTAATTGTTAAAATTAGTTAATTAATTATTGCACGTCGGTTTGCCTAGCAAGTGGATATTAGGCACCATTACCACCCCGAGGTTGGAATTCTGGATTGTGACAAGTTGCTACCAGAGTACTAGGTTGCTTAGGTCTCACGAGTCATGAGCAAGCTTAGTAAAGTCGTGGTCAAGAGAGAGGACCGGTATCTGATAAGAGGCCTCGTCATTTCAGTGGTTTCAGTGGTGTCTCATCTAGAGGCAGGGATACTTTTGGTAGAGGCCATCCTCCCTTGCCACTTCGGTCAGTGCTTCAGGCATCCCACTGTGCTTCGGGTCGTCGTGGTCCTTATGTATCGCATCTGAGCAACTAGCCTACTTGCACCATCAACTCCTATTAGTGCACCTCCGATCCTGAGTTATCAGGGTGATTATCCAGGTCGATAGGGCCATTTCCAGGGTCAGCAATCACAGCAGCTGAGGGCTTGTTATATTTGTGGAGATCTAAGGCACCTTTCTAGATTTTGCACCAGGTCACAAGGTGATATGCCACAACAGAGTTCTCGTTCCATGGTTTCAGCACCGGTTGCTTCGCCGCCTGCTCAGCCAACTAGAGGCAGGGGTCAGGCTGCTAGAGGTGGAGGTCAGGTCATTAAAGGTGGAGGTCAGACCATTAGAGATGTAGGCCGGCCAGTTAGAGGCCGTCCGACAGGCGGAGGTCAGAGTGGTGGGGCCCAACCGTGTTTTAATGTATTCCCAGCTAGAACTGAGGCCGAGTATGTATGTGTCCATGCTTGTGGGTGATTATGTTGTTGTAGACCATGTTTATTGCTCGTGTGTGATTATTATTGGGAGTCTTGAGACGAGTGTAGAACTCCTACTTCTTGATATGGTAAACTTTGATGTTATTGTGGGCATGGATTGGCTGTCACCTTATCATGCTATATTAGATTGTCATGCCAAGCCCGTGACCTTAGCCATGCCGGGGTTGCCTCGATTAGTGTGGAGAGGGACTCTTGGCCATTCTACCAGCAGAGTTATTCTTATGTGAAGGCTTGGCATATGGTCGAAAAGGGACATCTAGCTTATTTTGCCTATATCTGTGATTCTAGTGCGGAGGTTCCTTCCATGGATTCAGTACCAGTTATGTCTGAGTTTCTCGAGGTGTTTCTTGCAGACCTGCTGGGGATGCCACCCGACAGAGATATCGACTTCTGTATTGACTTGGCTCCGGGCACTCATCCTATTTCTATACCACCATACCATATGGCCCTGCCTGAGTTGAAGGAACTTAAGGAGAAGTTGCAATATTTGCTTGATAAGGGATTCATTACACCTAGTGTCTCGCTCTAGGGTCCACCAGTGTTGTTCGTGAAGAAGAAGGATGGTTCGATGATGATGTGTATAGACTATTGGCAGTTGAACAAAGTCGCTATCAAGAGCAACTATCCGATGCCGAGGATTGATGACTTCTTTGACCAGCTACAAGGTGCCAAAGTATTTTCGAAGATTGATTTGAGATCTGGATATCATCAGTTGAAGATTAGGGCATCAGATGTCCCTAAGATAGCCTTTCGGACTAGGTATGGGCATTATGAGTTCCTAGTAATGTCATTTGGGTTGACAAATGCCCTGCAACATTCATGGATTTGATGAATCGGGTATTTAAGCCATATTTGGATTCTTTTGTGATCATATTCATTGATGATATTTTGATCTACTCCCGCAGTCGAGAGTAGCATGAACAACATCTTCGGGTTGTACTTCAGACTCTGAGAGATAGTGAGTTAGTTATATGCCAAGTTTTCAAAGTGTGAGTTTTGGTTGGATTAAGTTGTCTTTTTGGGACATGTTATATTGGCCGAGGTCATTAAAGTGGATCCTAAGAAGATTGAGGTAGTTCAGAATTGGCCTAGACCTACTTCAGCTACAAGGATTTGGAGCTTCCTGAGTTTGGCAGGTTATTATTGCCGGTTTGTGGAGGGGCTTTCATCCATTACAACCCCATTGACTAGATTGACCCAGAATGGTGCCCCATTCAGGTGGTCCGATGAGTGTGAGGTGAGCTTTCAAAAGCTCAAGACTTTTGACTACAACCCAGTGTTGGTGTTGCTCACAGGTTTAGGATCCTACATTGTGTATTGTGATGCATCAGGTATTGGCCTTGGAGCAGTATTGATACAGGAAGACAAGGTGATTGCATACGCATCTTGGCAGTGCATTGAATATTTAGAGCATTACCTCTACGACGTGTCGTCTGAGGTATTCACAGATCATCGGAGTCTACCGTACTTTGTTCAAGCAAAAGGATCTCAGCTTGAGGCAGCGGAGGTGGTTGGAGCCGTTGAAAGACTATGATATTACCATTTTGTATCATCCCGAAAAGGCCAATGTGGTGGCCGATGCCTTGAGTAGAAAGACTGTGAGTATTGGTAACCTTGTATATATTCTAGTTGGTGAGAGATCGCTAGCATTAGATGTTCAGGCCTTGGCCAATTAGTTCGTGAGGTTAGATGTTTTGGAGCCTAGTCGATTCTAGCTTGCACGATTGCTCGGTCTTCTTTGTATGAGTGCATAAGAGAGCGTCAGTATGATGAACCCCATTTGCTTGTCCTTAAGGACATAGTGGAGCACGGTGGTGCCAAGACGGTTTCTATTAGAGATGACGGGGTGTTGTAGATGGAGGGGCAGATTGTATGTCCAATGTGGACGGCCTTCATGAGTTGATTCTTGAGGAGGTACACAATTTGCGGTATTCCATTCATCTGGATGCCACCAAGATGTATCAAGATTTGAGGCAACATTATTAGTGGAGAAGAATGAAAAAAGATATAGTTGCACATGTGGCTCGGTGTTTTAATTGCCAGCAGGTAAAGTACGAGCATTAAAGGCTTGATGGTTTGCTTCAGAGACTTGAGATTTTCGAGTGGAAGTGGGAGCGTATTACCATGGATTTCATTGTTGGGCTCCCACGGGCTTTGAAGAAATTTAATGCAGTATGGGTCATTGTGGACAGGTTAACCAAGTCGGCATATTTCATTCCAGTGGCAGCTACCTATTCTTCAGAGCGGGTGGCTGAGATCTATATCCGTGAGATTGTGCGTCTTCACGGTGTGCCGCTGTCCATTATTTCTAATCGGGACACGTAGTTCACATTGCATTTCTAGAGGGCTGTACAACGTAAGTTAGGCACGTGGGTCGAGTTGAGTACAACATTTCACCCCCAGATGGACGGGCAGTTCGAGCGCACCATTAAGATATTGGAGGATATGCTTCGCTCCTGTGTTATGGATTTCGAGGGTTCTTGGGATCAGTTCTTGCCGCTTGCAGAGTTTTCCTACAACAACAAATAGCAATCGACTATTCAGATGGCTCCTTATGAGGCCTTATATGTGAGGCGGTGTTGTACGTTAGTGGGTTGGTTTGAGCAAGGAGAGGCTCGGTTTTTGGGTACCGATTTGGTTCAGGATGCCTTGGAAAAGGTCAAGATGATTCAAGATCGACTTCGCACAACTCAATCTAGGCAGAAGAGTTATGCCGATCGGAGAGCTCGTGATGTTGCATTCATGGTTGGAGAGAGGGTTTTGCTCCTGGCTTCACCCATGAAGGGTGTGATGAAGTTCGCGAAGAAGGGCAAGTGAGTTCTAAGTATATCCGACCCTTTGAGATCCTAAAGAGAGTTGGTGAGGTGGTCTACAAGCTTGCATTGCCATCCATCTTATCAATAGTTCACCCGGTGTGTCCATGTTTCCATGCTCCGAAAGTATCACGGTGACTCGTCCCATGTATTAGATTTCAGCTCTGTCCAATTGGACAAGGATTTGACTTACGAGGAGGAGCCAATGGCCATTTTATCACGATAGGTCCAGAAATTGAGGTCTAAGAGTTATCCTTATGTTAGAGTGCAGTGGAAAGGTCAGCTGATCGAGGCAACTACGTGGGAGTCCGACTCTGATACGCGGAGTAGATACCCGCACCTTTTCACCAGTCCAGGTACTTTTCTATGCCCGTTTGAGGACGAACGTTTGTCTTAAAGGTGGAGAATGTGATGACCTGATAGGTCACTCTGAGCTCTAGAACTTATTTCGGTGTTCCGAGAGCTTGATTAGCTCCATTTGGTATTTCTTGATCTACGTGCAGTCTGTGTCTTATTTCGGAATGTTTTTTGTGAAAAATTGAAGAGAATATGAATTTTAGCCTTAAAAATAATTTGAGTTAACTATGGTTAATATTTTATGTAAACGGACTCGGATTGGTATTTTGACAATCTCGGTGGGTCCATATCATAATTTTGGACTTGGGCCTATGCCTGTAATTGAATTCAGAAGTCCCTAATTTGTTTTGAAGTGATTTGTTGAAAACTAGTAGTTTTTGAAGGTTTAAAAAAATCTGAAGTTTAACCATAGGTTGGCTTTATTGCTACCGGGTTCGGATTTCAATTCCTTAACTTGGTACAGACTCATTTTACTATTTAAAACTTATCTGCAAAATTTGGTGCAAAACTCAGTTGATTCGATAGGATTTGGACGCTCGGTTGTGAATTTGGAAGTTCTTGAGTTTCTTTGAAAATTTCATGCATTTTAATGTTTGATTCGTAGTTCTAAGTGTTATTTTGGTGTTTTGATCGCGCAAATGAGTTCATATGATGTTATTACACTTGTGTGCATGTTTGATTTGGAGCCTGAAGGGCTCGGATGAGTTTCGGATAGGCTACAGATCATTTTTGGAGTTAAGAAAGTTGCTAGTTTTTGCGGTTGCTGGTGTCTGAAGCTTTGTGCTTTGCGATTGCGAAGGTACTCTCGCGATCCTGAAGGGGAAACTTAGGGCTGGGGTTGATTCCTTCATCGCGAACACGATGGCATGGTCGTGAACGCGAAAGTATTGGAGGGTTTAGCCTTCGCGAGCGCTACTAACCTCTCGCGAAAACGTAGGGATATGGTGCTTAGGAATGGAGCTTGATAGTTACTCTTCGTGAACGTGATCATGGGACCGCGAATGCGAAGGAATGAGGTAGTAAACTTCGCGAACACGAAGAGTGGCACGCGAACGAAAAGGCCTTTGGCCGTTGCAGCTTTGCGATCGTGTCAGGTCCTTCGCAAACGCAAAGAAGACCTGACGCAGTGAATAAAACAGACCCAAAAGTCGGGATTTATCCCATTTCTCTCCATTTTCAACTTTGAGCTCGGCCTAGAGGCGATATTGAAGAGAATTTTTCATTCCAACATCATAGGTTAGTATATTTTAATGTGTTTCCTTAGATAAATGCCTATTGATTTTCACCTTTAATCCATGCTTTTTCATGGTAGAAATTAGGGTTTTAGGTATAAATTGGGGGATTTTGAGAAATTGAGATTTAGACCTCAAATTGATCTCCATTTTCGAAATTAATCACATAATCGGGTTCGAGGGTGAATGGGTAATTGGGTTTTTGTCCGAATCTCGAGTTTTGACCAAATGGACTCGGGGTTGACATTTGTTGACTTTTTCCAAAAACATTAAATATTGAATCATTTTCACTCATGGGTAGTTTCTAAAGCATATTTTGAATTATTTGTACTATATTTGATTAGATTTGATTGGTTTGGAGGCCAATTCTAGAGGAAAAGCTATGGTTGAGCTTATTTTGTTACAGAGTGAGGTAAGTGTCATGGTTAACCTTGACTTGAGGGACTAGGACTTGTTAGTCTATTTGCTTTGTGTTTTATGTCTGGGGATAACGTAAATATGAGGTGACGAGTACCTATGCGTTGTCATTGGATTAAAGCATGCAGGTGAAATTATTTCTTTGTTTTACATTATTCCGCTAATTATGATATCTTTGCTTAGGTTAGATTATTACTTCATTGATGATTCGTTTCGTATTTATTGCTTATTTCAAAGTTGTTGAATATTTTTAGAATTTGAAGTTTGATATCATGCCATTTCATTCATATTATCATTATTACATGGTGAGGAAGAGAGCAAAAGCACGAAGGGTGACGCCGTGCCGTTTTATTCATATTATTATTACATGGTGGGGACGACAGTAAAAGCACGAAGGGTGATGCCGTGCCAATTATATTCATATTTATTGCATGGTGAGGATGAGAGTAAAAGCACGAAGGGTGATTCCATGCCATTTTCATATTAGTGATTTGACTGATTTTCGGTTTTGGTGATTTACTTGGTTATTTCGCGATTTCATACTTGCCAAATTTATTATATCTTCCCCTTTTCGCATGTACCCTCCCAGTTGGTACGTTATCATTCTTTGTTATTATTGCTGCTCTATATACACTTGTACATGTTTATCTAATTAGGTGTTTTGTCATACCCTCACTACTACCTCGTCGAGGTTAGGCTCGATACTTACGGAGTACATTAGACTCGGTTGTACTCATACTATACTTTTGCACTTCTTGTGCAGATACTGGTATTGGTCCCAATGGTGCGTGAGGTGCGATAGCTCAGATCATTTCATGTGAACACTCGAGGTAGATCTACCGCCGTTCGCAGAACTTGAAGTCCCCTTCCATTTCCCGCTTTTACTATTTATTTCTTTCGAAATAGTTGTATTCATTTCAGAACTTGTTTGTAGACTTCTGTTGCTCGTGTACTCGTGACTTTGGATTTCTGGGAGTAGATTTCAAGAACCCATCTTCTACGTAGATTTGGCGAGTCTTGCCCTGTCCTGCCAGATCGACCAAATACTTTGTAGAAGGATCCTTGGTGAGTAGATCTTGTATCTGGTTTTATAGTGGTGGACACTTCTCCTCCCCCTTAGGGTGGCGGGTAGGCACACGATGCTAGGTTAGCCCTTCGACTAAGCGTATAGGCAATTTGGTTGGTCTTCCTAATCTAGTACTCCAAGTTGAAGTGGAATTCCTCTGGGAGTTCCTACCTCCTGGCTTGTTGGCTCTTCAGCTTTGGCTCAGTCATGAAATGACTAACAGGTGTGTTGGTCGTCTTGACCACAAATAGGGTTCCCAGCAAATAGGGCCTCCAAAAGCATAAGCAGTGGGCGACAACCAATAATTCCTTTTCCTGGGTGGCATAGCCCATTATGTATCCTTCAACTTCCGGTTATTGTACACAACCGGATGCCCATCTTGTAGCAACACCCCACCCATGGCATAGTCGAAAGCATCTTTTTTGTACTTCGAATAACTTGGCCAAATTAGGAAGATGTAAGACGGGGCTACTAGACATAGCCGTTTCAATGCGTTGAAGTCTTCCGCTGGCCTAAGAGTCCAATCCCAAGGTGTGACTTTCTTTAGGAGTTTTGTCAATGATACTGCAATGAGAGTGTAACAGCCCAACCCACTAGTGATATAGTCCGCTTTGGGCCTCGACCTGCACGGCTTTAAAAGGCATCGATAGGGTCTAAGGCTTGTTTACTTATATATCCAACATCTCTCCCATGTTTTATTGACGTGGGATTCGTCTGGGGTATCATATACACCCCCTTAGGGACTCAGCATCCTCGCTGAGGTTTGCCCTACCATTGTTCAAGGTTGCACACGTAGTGGCTCTAATACCATATGTAACAGTCCAATCCACTAGTGATATTATTTGCTTTTGTCCTAGGCCCCCACGACTTTAAAACGCATCACTAGGGTCTAAGGCTTGTTACTTATGTACCCAATAGCACTCGCATGTTTTGTCGATGTGGGATTCACCTAGGGTGCCATAGAGAGACTGCACAAATCATCGATAGAAGTTGCGTAGGCCAAAGAATGCCCTTAAAGCGTGGATATCCTTAGGCGGTGGCCAATCTTTGACACCCTGAATCTTTTGTTGTCCATTTTGATTTGCGCATCCTCGATAAAATGTCCAAGGAAGTCGATCTGTTTTTGGGTGAAGGAGCACTTGGACAGATTCATATACAGTGCTCCCTCAGTCGAGCTAAGACGTTCCATAGGTGCTCTTGGTGTTCCTTAGTGTTTTGTTATATAGCATAATGTCATCTAAGTAGACCACTATGAATTCGTCAATGTACTATTGAAAGACTTGGTTCATCACAGTGCAAAATGTTGCTGGAGCATTAGTCAAGCCGAATGGCATGACTAGGAAGCCGTACGACCCATATCTTGTCACAAATGTCGTCTTGTGTTCATCTCCATCGGCAATTCAGACTTTCCAGTAACCTGTCTTCAAATCTATTTTGATGAACACTGTAGAACCACCCAATCTATAAAATAGGTCCGCCATTAGTGGGTTAGGGTACTTGTTCTACACGGTGATTTTCTAGTGCTCGATAATCCACATAGAGTCTTAGGGTGCCATCGTGTATCTTTTGGAACATCACATAGGACCTATAAGGGGACTTGGAGGGCATAATGATCCCCGTGTCCAGCATTTTTGTCAACTATCTTTGAAGCTTAGTGGGTTCGGGTTGTGACATTCTCTATGGCACTCGGGCGGGTGGCTTCACACCCAACACCAACTCAATTTCATGGTCCACAATTCGCCAAGGCAAATGTCGCTTTGGCATGTCCAGTGGCATGACGTATTCAAACTCCTTTAGGAGCTCCTTCACGGGTAGGGAAATGAGACCTAGAGAGTGTTCAATATCTTCAATACAAAGGGTTTCCAGGAATGTAGGTTCATGTCTTTATAGTTGTGGGCTTGGCCACGTTTGCTCTAACCATCAGTAGCATATCTGCGTGTGGCACTGGAATATTGTTGGTTGCCTCATGAATTCCTATTCGATTATCATCTCGAAGTTATCTATGATCACCATATGCAAGTTGAATTTTCCTTCATAAGAACCCAGCTTCACCTACACTCCTTAGGCTATTCAACCCATTGGCTGATGCAGTGAGTTAATAGCCTTGACACGACCTCTGTCCTTTTCTACCACTAGACCAAGGCGCTCTACCTTAGTGGAGGCTAAGTAATTATGAGTAGCGCCCGTGTCTATCATAGCCCGAACGGGCTTGCCATTGACTCTCATTTTGACGAACATTAGGGTCTTTTATTGCTTAAGAGGAAGCCCATCATTTTTTTTCTTGGAGTTAGGGCATGTGTCCTTCTCCTTATATATGCCGGCGCTAGTTCCCGCTAAGGCTTCGGAAATAGAACAAACAAGTGCGCTGAAGGCACCTATTATTTTTCCTGGTCAGCATCATCCTTATTATCATCCGTCCCTTCATCAAAGGTTTTGTGGGCATTCATTTGTGCTTGTGGGCACTCATTGTTCCAATGTGGCCCATCGCAATGACGACATTCTGAAGGGGTTTCCTCCCCCCATCATTGTTATCAGATGCTGCGCTATTGCTTCCAGAGGAGGGAGTCTTGGATTTTGTTGCACTATGATCTCCTATGCTTCTGCTGGGGCCACCATTGCTAGTTGGCCCCCTTTGTATCCTCCTCGGACAGGCAAATGAGGCCTGTCGTTCCGAGCTTCCACTTGGCAGTCTCCAAGGCATTCCGCTGCTTGGATCACCTTGGGTACAGTATCTACCCTTAGTCTTTGCATCTCCATAGGGGCATAAGGTTTCAAAACTTCAAGGAATGTGAAAAGTTTGTCTTTATCCCCCATATCATCTATGTTTAGCATGAGTGCGGAGAATTCTTGCATGTAACCTCTGACTGACGTGGTTTGGAAGAGCTCCTGGAGCTTTCTCCACGTATTGTACTAGACATTTTCGGGGAAGAACTGTAAGCGTATGACTGCCTTCAGGTCTCCCCATGTCTCAAGAGTATCTTACCAGCCCTGATGGCTTCATATTTCACCCCCCACCAGAGTTTAACATCACCCTGAAGATACATGGAAGCAGTTGCTACCTTTTTTGTTTCTTCTAACTCCCTCACGATATTAAAGTACTATTTGATGTCAAAGATGAAGTTCTCCATTTATTTGGCTTCTGACCCCTGTGGTAGGGCTTTGGTTTGGGGATCTTGAGCTTTTATGGAATAGGGACGAGGTTCACAACACTCCTGATGTGGTTTCCACCTCCTTGGAGTAGGCCTTATAATGCAGTGTTGACAACATTGAGCCGACCCATTAAGTTGTATATGGTTGCTTCATGGCAGTCACCCCGTCTTCCTCCTGTGCCTATGGGCTAAATCTTCAGTCCGCTTGTGTTGGAGCCCCTCGAATTTACCGAAAAATCCAGCAGCCTCTGTGGCTGCCGTTTGCCAGTCTCTTCAGAGTCGCGACTGATGTTAACAATGTCTCCTTCGGCTTGCCGCATCCTGCGATCTAGGTTGTCTACCTTTACACTAGGCTAGTTCATAGATCGGGCACCGTATTCGCGATGGGACGTAATACATTAGCCGCCTTTTCAGGAGCCACAATGCGGTCCCCATGATTCACCATGGTAAAAAATGATGACAATAGCATTGTGTTCCCTCGTTTGATGTCGAGCCAAGGCTTTAATACCAACTGTTACGCGTCTCCTTCACGAGATTCCTTGGAAGGGCGACGTAAGGGTAAGCAACCGATGTCCGTGTGGTTATTTTTCGCCAATCGGGGTCCCTCCGTACGCTAGATGAGACTGTCAGTGCCGTATGGGAAACCGATGTCAAAGGCAATTGAGACAACATAAAAGAGAATGGGAATGAAAGAAATCTTGATTGCAACAATGGGAGCTATTACTGAAAGGCAACACAATGTCGAGGGGGAAAGACACGAATACAGAGAATTATTTGTTTGCTTGAATTTGACTACTTGATCCTCCTTAATAATGCTTAAAAAAGAACCAAAGTTACAGAACTTGACATAAATAAGTTAAAGAATCATAATGGAAATACAGGAATTAAAACTACTCTATATTTATAAGAAAAGGGACCTAGATTCCTACGAGGTAAAAACATGTCCATTGGCGGCACATGGAGAGGCCGAACCTTGTCTTTAGCATCAGAGTTTGTGCATGGCGTTGGCCGCAGGACATGGGTCGATTGGCGATGACAATGGGCGCGCGCTGGGGCACGACCTGCCGAGGGGCGCTATTGGCATCTGCCTGCAGCTGGGCGTCGGCGAAAGCTATTAATGGGGCGACATAGGCACATACGCACTTGTCACTTGATGTGGCTGATAAGTTGGTATTTTACCAACTTATCTCTTCTTGATACTTAGGCTTTTGTATAATTTTATTGAGAAACTAAGGCATTTATTAAGGTTTATTGGCATATTTCGGGTATCTAGTGATTTAGAGAAGATACGGAAGAAACCAAGTCAAAATGTGTTAAAATGAGAAAAAAATGACTGCTGCCAGACAATGCTTTTCGTGATCGCGAACATTGACATGCGCTCGCAGAAGGCCAGAAAAATATACATCGCGAACGCAGGGCAAATTTTGCGAACACAATGAAGAAGCTGATCGGCGGCTGTCAAGTACCCTACGCAAACACAGTTTCTGATTTGTGATCGCAATTCTTTGCAGCATTACTCTTCACGATCACAGGCCTATTTTCGCGAACGTGATTTTCAAATCTGGGCAGTTTTGGCATTTCATGTTTTTGACCCCAAAATCATTTAATACACGATCCATCTCATTTGTAAAGGATCTTTAGCTTATTTTCAGTCTCTTGACGAGGGAACACAAGTTTTGGAGCTAGGGTTCTTGCACACACTTGGGTCTTGAAGATTTGAAGCTTTTGGTTGAGAATTTCTTATCCATTTTTGTTCATTTCTTCATTTCCTTGCTTTGTATTGAATATCTAAGTGTGTAGTATTTTTTTCCATCACTTGAATCTTGTTTATGGAAATATTCACATTTAAAGTGTGGATTAAATATCTTGTTGTGCTTATGATTGAACGATTTTTATTTATACTGAAGTGAGTTATTGTTTCTTTAATTATTTTTGTTCTTTAATGTTTCCAAAGGGATTGGCTAACCCTAGGACTCGCCCATTTACTTCGAATTAATTTTGGAAAAAATAATTTGGAGTTGAGAAAGATTAATCGCCTATATATTGTTCTCTGTGGGATTCGACCCCAACTCATAGTTTGATAAATTATATTGCATGCGACCGTGTCCATTTACTTTTTAGTAGTGGATTTGGACGTCATCAAAACTGGCACCGTTTCCGGGGAACAATTTGGCGTATTTAGATTGTTTGAGAAGTAAGCGTACGTGCTTTGGTCCAAACTTGTGAACATTTGTGTAATTATTTTTGTTATCTTAGTTTATTTTCTTATTTGTTTCTTGTTTATTTTCTTAGTTTTGGAAAATGGCATCGCATAATGAAAATTGGTCGGATGGTAGTTGTTTATACTTTGATGACCCTTGTCCTTATTGTGAAGAACCACACTCGTGGCAAAATTGTTTAAATTCTCCTGGGGCGGATTGTGCGCACAACCTCAAACCATGATTGGAGTATTTGTGATAAGTGTGGTAGTCAAAATGGCTATTGGGATAATTGTGCTTATTTGTCCTTCCCTTCCCCAAACCCCCGCTATGATGGTTCTACTTTTTGTGATAACAAGTACAGGGATATGGAAGCGGAAGAAGCTGAGCATGGCCAAAATGGAGAGTTCAAGATCATGGTGGAATGCCTACTTGAAGGAGGAAACAAAAAGCAAAGTGCCTTGGAAGAGCTATTGGAAAATAGTCTCCAAAATGATTTGGCGCTTGAAAGGTTGAACTCACAAATGGGAGAAATGCTTGGAGCTTTAGAGGCCCAAAAAGCCTCGGAAGTGAATGGTAGCCAAGAACCTTCCGTAGAGGTTGAAGTCGAAAATCCTTCTTTGGCACTTGATCAAAATCAAGAAGAACTCTCAAATGCTCAAAATGAGAGGATGATGCTCATGTTGGAGGCCATTCTTGAAAATGAGGAGAAGCACAACTTGGCACTCGAGGACTTGATACAATTTTTAACTCAAAATGATGAGAATCTCCGCACTTTGGAAGATCAAATGAAAATAATGGTTGAGGCTCATTATTTCCACCAACTTGAGAGTGTGGAACGAGATCAAGAAGAGTCCGACTTCAAGGAAGAAAGTGAGCTTTATTTTGAGGAATCAAGAATTGAATATCCATCAACCGACTTCATATTTGTTGGTGATGCCGAGAAAAAAAATAGAATTAGAGTCAACTGGTGTTGTTGAGAAGATGGTTGAATTTGACTCTAGTTCGGGGGAAAAAGAGAATGTCAAAATCCGGAAAAAGTTGCAAGTTATGAGGTTATTGTCACATTCCAAGCATTTCTCGACATAATTATGTGGTGATATTGGAATTTAACTACATGATTCAACGAGGGATTGCGAAGAGGAGAAGCAAAAGCCATACATCTTATAGTTTGAAAGTACAAGAAGGCAGAATGACATTCCGCACATGAAAGTCAAGAAATGCAAAATGAAGCAAATGGTATTTGGCTTGATCATCTACTTACCGCCCCTCGTTGCTCGTGGCCACAAGCTTGAGTCTAATTTATGTGCCCAATTCATATCATCCAAGTGGCGAGAAAAGTGGTAAAGTTGATTTGCGTCGTGCCACGACATTAAATGCGGCCCTTGGTGGGAGGCAACTCATCGTTCTCAAAATATTTAGTTGTTTTGAAATTTTCTCTTTTAGAATAGCTTAGTATATTATTTTTGACTAATCTGTCAAGTTTCAAAAAATTTTTGGAGTTGATTTGAGCAGATCGGGGTGACCGGACAGCCAAAAAAAAAAAAACAGTAGCTGATGAAAACTGCAGGAAACTGTTGCACTTCGCAATCGCATAAAAAGCTCTGCGTTCGCGCGAAACAAAATTTTGCTATACCTATGCGATCGCAGTAAAAGAAATCTCGCGTCTTTTTGGTAAGTTTGTTGTACGCAAACGTTGGTATTGACACGCGATCGCTGTAGGTAACTTCTGAACATTTAAACACTGGAAGTAATAAAGGACACCCACTTTGCCCCAAACAACGAAACGACTGTCTCCTACTCCCCTAACCCCTAGAAACCATCTCCAATCCTCCTCTTGCTTTAATTCCATTGCATCACTCACTTGTCATCCTCAAGGTAAGTGGATTTCTACCTTAATTCTCACTTTTTTCAATTCTTGTTGTGAAATAGTAGAAGGACATCCATGTTTTCAAGGTTTTAGGGCTTGAGTTTTATTTTCTTTGTCAAATGAGAATGTTATGTGCTTTGCGTGCTTGTTTGTTGTGAGAGATTGGTTGAGAGTTTGAGTGATATTTTGTTTAATTTCGGGGTAAATATCCATGGATTGATGGTGTGAACTTGCTAAGAAAATTGGGGCACACGAACTGTTTGATGAAATTCCCAATCGAGCTGTTACTGGGCGAGGATGAAGACCCTCGCACCGCTAACTTCTGGAAATCTTTTCAGAAGGGTTTGGGTACACAAGTAAGTATCAGCACAGCTTTTCATCCGCAAACTGACGGGCAGGCTGAGTGTACCATTCAAACACTTGAAGATATGTTGTGGGCATGTGTTCTAGACTTCCAAGGAAGTTGGGATGACCATCTTCCACTTATAGAGTTTGCCTACAATAACAGCTACCACTCCAGTATAAAAATGGCCCCATATGAGGCATTGTATGAGAGGAAGTGTAGATCGCCAATTGGGTGGTTCGAAGTTGGTGAAACTGAGCTGTATGGCCCGGATTTGGTCCATCAAGCCGTCGAGAAAGTACGAAGGATACAGGGACGATTGAAGACAGCACAAAGCATGAAAAAGTCCTATTCCGACGTCCGACGTCGTGATTTAGAGTTTCAAGTTGGTGATTGGGTGTTCCTCAGAGTCTCACCCATGAAGGGTGTCATGCGTTTTGGGAAGAAGGGTAAACTGCGCCCGAGATACATCGGTCCATATAAAATCCTTCGGCGGATTGGACATATTGCTTATGAATTAGAGATACCCTCCAAGATGGAATTTGTCCATCCGGTGTTCTATATGTCCATGTTGAGGAAATGTATCGGAGACCCTTCCCGGGTCGTCCCTACCCAAGACATACAGATCACAGAGGACCTAACCTACGAAGAAGTACCAGTGGCCATAGTGGACCGACAGGTCCGCAAGCTAAGAACAAAAGATGTGGCTTCGGTCAAGGTGTTGTGGAGGAACAGGAACATGGAAGAGATGACATAGGAAGCGGAGGAAGAGATGAAAACTAAATACCCACACTTGATCCTGCAGGTGGATGATGATGGTGATGCCAAGGAAATGCAGGACGCACTGGAAAGAGAAACGTCCTTACAAGGTAAATAAGAAATTCATTATTTCTTTCCATTTAATGATGGGGTTCAGTGGCGCCCGAACGAAGCCCATAAGAGGCTTGGGACTCCTTTCCCCTACAGTATTACCTTCCATAGATCCCTACATTCGGGGACGAATGTTCCTAAGGGGGGGAGAGTGTTACAACCCGTAAAATTCGTACATTAAAATACACTGTGAAATAGCTCACATATAAGGACCCAAGAACCTGGAAAATGGTTTAAAGTTAAGAAAAAGAACAAAGGTGTCGCATAGCTAGATATGCGGACCGCAAAGCACAAATGCGGACCACATATCCAACATCAGGGTCGCAAATTGAGACAGAGTTCTGGGCTGAAATTATGTCAAATATGCGGCCAGTATGCGGACGGCATAATGCAAATGCGGACCGCAAATATGACACCCTCCGTCGCAGAATGGAACAAAGTTCTGGGCTGAATCAGTGTCTAAAATGCGACCAGAATGCGATCGCATTGTTGAAAATGCAAACCGCAAATTTGGCCCTGCTGTGTCGCATAATGCAACAGATTTCTGGGGTCAGATTTGCGACCAGAATGCGAACCGCATACCCCGTTTGCGGTGGGTATGCGATCGTGAACCTGAAATTTGTCAGGTACGTGTGCCACTTATTGCCAGGCCTATAAAAGGGACCCAAACCCGTCCCTCCTTCATTTTTTCTAAGTCCCAGCATAGTAGAGAGCCCCAAATGACCCCTCTCAAAGCCCTCACATCAAAATATCCAAATCCCTCTCTTCCAAACTCTAAATTAAAGAAGATAAGCAAGAAATTGAAGAGCTAAAGGAAACCCTAGCAGAGTTTCCCCCTCCTACGAATCCCATCGGAGGCAAAGACCTGGAAATTGAGGAATCGAAGAAGAGGGTCAAATAATTCACATGCAAGGTAAGTTACTACTCCCTTTCATGTGGTTTTCCCTTAGACATTTATGATAGGGGGGTTGCATGCCTGTAAGAACTTATGGGAGTATAACTAGAAGCCATGAAATCGAAATATGTGGGGTTAAACGGAATGGGTCAGGATTATTAAGGGTTGTAAATGAGTTGCATGTGCTATAAATACGTTTAACGAATTTTAGGGAAGGAAGGGTGCAAAGAACCTCCACATGAATTTAGGGAAATCTTGGCTAATGATAGCTATCACGTGTAGTAAGTAACTATTGAGCTATTCTTTAATTGTAGACTAAAGGATTATGGCCATTGCGTAGCTTGAGAACCGACGCAATAAGCACCAGTATGTGAGGCTATACCGTTCTTTCTTTTGCACGATTCCTATTGAATACAATGCCACGAATGAGCCCCAAAGAACATTCTATTCTTAGAAGCTAGTGTTGCTTATGTTGTTCTTCCCTCTATGGAATGATTATTCTTGCTGTATGGTAACAATGTTGACGGAAATGCTTGAGTCTTATAACTATCATATTAAAAAGGTATTCTTAATTACATGAGAAAGAAGGGATAATAAATGTAACAAGTCGAGAACACAAGTTCATAAATAAGCTCGCAATGTATCACGTGTATATATATATATGTGTATTATTGAATTCGTATGACCGAGCCTAGTACGGTCAGGTATGAGCCCACAGAGGCATATGTTATGACCGAGCCTAGTACGGCCGGGTATGAGCCCACAGAGGCATATGTTATGACCGATCCTTATACGGCCGGGTAAGGCATGCTATGAAATGATAATGATGAGCCCGCAGAGGCGTATGACGATAAAGAGCCCATGGAGGCGTATGTGGTTGTGTGGTAACGTGTATGTAAACGGTTTCGGTAACAGTAAATGTATATGAAAATGACAAGCCCACAGTGGCGCAGATATTGGTTGAAGGTCACGATTACGTAATGCATCCGATAACATAAATGTACATGAAAATGACAAACTCGCAAGGGTGAAAGTATAATACTGTAATGATGGAAATAGGCCTTATAACAACGATGCCATAAAGGTATGTAATTAGACATAAATATTACAACGTGTCAGGGTTAGTTTCCCTCAGAGGCCATTCCTTTACTACGAGTTACATGTCTCTGTCCTGATGCTTATATTACTGCTCTTATATTGTTTCCTATCTTACATACTTAGTACATTTTCCGTACTGACGTCCTTTATTTTGTGGACGCTGCATATCGTGCTGCAGGTCCTAATAGATTGACAGATGGAGCTCCCCCACCATAGTAGGCTACCAGTTCAGTAGACATAGTAAGAATCATCTTTCGGACTTGCTACATTTGGGTATGCATTTTGTATACACATTTTGGGCATGTCGGGGCCCTGTTCCGACATACGATGCTTAATGTCTGTTCTTGTAGAGGCTCAATAGACAATGTCCATAGTGTATAGACAAATGTTGGTTATGTATGGACAGGTGTGGTATTAGAGCAAGGTCGTGTCCTAGGGATTGTCTATGAGTCGTGTATAGTAGGGTCTTGATTATGGGTGTGTTGCGCGCCACATTTTATAATCAGGAGGCTAACTGACATTTAGGAATGTTACCTTCTTTCTGAATCTAGATCGTGCATAGAGCTAAGACGTAAGTGTTCATCTCTAATACTTGCCTTGTTTTTCTACAGTGATGTCTTCGGCTAGGAAGCAAGTCAATAGTAGACGGCTCGATATAAATGCAGGAGAGGGGACTAGTCAGGTGCCCCACACGGTGGAAGGTCAAAGTGAGACGTCTTCTCAGACTTCCTCTACTCCTCCTCCTCTAGAGGATACTAGAAGTCGCCCAGCTTCCCCAGTCCCTTCTTCTGATGCTACAAACCAGGACCTAAGGACTGCGGTGCAGTTGTTGACCAACCTGGTAGCTTCTCAGGCTCGGAGGCAGAATGCCGGTACTACTGAGAGGCCGGTCAGTACGAGGGTCCGTGACTTTATCAATTTGGATCCTCCAGTATTTACTGGGTCTGATCCTAAGGAAGACCGGCAAGATTTCATTGATCAAATGCACCGCACACTGCGGGTTATGCATGCCAGTGACACAGAGGCTGTAGAACTGGCTTCTTACCAATTGCGAAACTTAGCGGTGCTCTGGTATGACAGTTGGGAAACATCCCGGGGTCCCAATGCTCCCCCACCAGTATGGAATGAATTCTCTGAGGCGTTTCTTCACCACTACCTGCCAGTTGAGGTACGTCGAGCCAAGGCCGAAAAGTTCTTGAACCTTAAGCAGGGAAATATGAATGTACGAGAGTAAAGTATGCAGTTTGACTCTCTGGAAAGGTATGCTCCCCACATGGTGGCAGAGATGAGCGACAGGGTTCACCTGTTCGTGAACGGATTAGGACCGCATTTGATAAATGAATGCACAACGGCCTCCTTGATAGAGGGCATGGATATCTACCGTATTCAGGCCTATGCCCAGACCATAGAGGATCGTAAACGCCAACAAAGGGCGGACAGAGAACAGGAGAGGACCCAGCATAGGAGAGCAAGAGTTGCGGGGTATTCTGGTGATTCCAGAAGTAGTGTGAGGCCCCACTCTTCGAGGAGCTAGGCACCACTTGTGTCTAGTGCCCCTTGACAGTTTGAGAGCTCGCGGGCATCAAGCTCGCTATATCACAGGGCAACCGGTTAGATGAGATCCTCCATGCCTCGTTGTGAGTAGTGCAGCAGGACCCATTTTGGACCCTGCCGTCGGGGTTCGGATGGATGTCATTATTGTGGACAGCCCGGTCACATGATGCGAGACTTTCCTCACAGGGGGGATGGCGGCATGGCTCACCAAATAGGATCTACGGCCGGTTCTTCCTCATCTATTCGACCTCCAGTATGGGGTCCTCAGCAGCTAGCAGTTCGTGGCAGAGGCAGCGGTGCAATGCCGGGCCCGAGCGGTGTTCAAAATCGAATATATGCTCTAGCGGGTTGACAGGACCTTGAGTCTTCTCCGGATGTTGTCACATGTATATTATCAGTGCTTTCTCATGATGTGCATGCATTGATTGATTCCGGGTCCACGCTATCTTATGTTACACCCCTAGTGGCTGATAAATTTGATGTTGCACCCGAATTATTAAGCAAGCCCTTTGTGGTGTCCACTCCAATAGGAGATTCTGCAATTGTCAGGAAGGTATATAAAGGTTGCACTGTGAAGATCTGTAATCGTCAAACCTCGGCAGATCTAATTGAGTTAGAAATGATCGACTTCGATGTGATAATGGGAATGGACTGGTTGGCATCGTGCTATGCCAGTGTCGATTGTCATACAAAGGTGGTTAGATTTCAATTTCCTGATGAACCCGTCCTTGAATGGAAGGGGAACGTTGCTACGCTGAAAGGTAGGTTTATTTTCTACCTTAAGGAGAGGAAGATGATCTCTAAGGGTTGTATCTACCATCTTGTTCGCATTATGGACGCGGAGGCAGAGTCCCCTATTCTACAGACAATTCCTATAGTCCGCGAATTTCCGGATGTCTTTCCAGGTGAACTTCCAGGTTTTCCTCCTGAACGGACAATCGAGTTTGGCATCGATGTGTTGCCTGATACTCATCCAATTTCTATTCCTCTGTATAGAATGGCCCCAGCGGAATTGCGGAAGTTGAAGGTACAATTGAAGGACTTACTAGATAAAGGCTTCATTAGGCCTAGCACTTCACCATGGGGTGCACCAGTCTTGTTCGTACGAAAGAAAGACGGATCATTACGAATGTGTATCGATTATCGTCAGTTGAATAAGGTCACCATAAAGAACAAATATCCACTTCCAAGAATCGATGACCTGTTCGACCAGCTCCAGGGAGCCAAATATTTCTCTAAAATTGACCTGCGCTCGGGGTATTTTCAACTAAGGGTCAAGGAGAAAGACATTCCGAAAATAGCTTTCCGAACTAGATATGGGCATTTTGAATTTCTAGTGATGTCGTTCGAGCTAACAAATGTCCCGGCTGCTTTCATGGACCTCATGAACACTGCATTCAGGCCCTATCTTGATGTGTTCGTGGTGGTGTTCATTGAGGATATTTTGGTGTGTTCCCGCTCAGAGGCAGAGCATGTGGGTCACTTGCGGATAGTGTTGCAGACCCTTCGGGACCACAGGTTATACGCAAAGCTCGCCAAAAGTGAGTTTTGGCTGAACTCAGGGGGTTCTTAGGCCATGTGATATCTGATGAAGGTATTAGTGTCGATACTCAAAAGATCGACGCGGTCAAGAATTGGCCAAGGCCTACTACACCATCAGAAGTCCGTAGCTTCTTGGGGTTAGCAGGATATTATAGGCGGTTTGTAGGAGGATTCTCTTCTATATCCGTGCCGTTAACTAAGCTGACCCAGAAAGCTGCCAAATTTCAGTGGACAGACAATTGTGAGCGGAGCTTTCAAGAACTGAAGGATCGATTAACATCCGCTCCAGTCCTTGCTCTTCCCGACAAAACTGAGGGTTATGTGGCATATTGTGATGCCTCCGGCACAGGTTTGGGATGTGTACTGATGCAGCATGGGAAGGTGATTGCTTATGCTTCGAGACAGTTGAAGAAGCACGAAAAGAATTACCCAACCCATGACCTGGAATTGGCTGCTATGGTATATGCCTTAAAGACATGGCGACACTATCTCTATGGTGTCCATGTTGACAACTAAATAGACCACAAAAGTTTACAATACATATTCAGTCAAAAGGAGTTAAATTTGAGACGACGACGTTGGCTTGAATTACTGAAAGACTACGACGTTGAGATATTGTATCATCCAGGGAAGGCCAATGTTATGGCAGACGCCCTCAGTCGTAAGTCAATGGGAAGTTTAGCACACCTTGGGGCAGGCAGACGGAGTTTAACCAAAGAACTTCATCGGCTAGCCAGCATGAGGGTCAAATTGATAGACCCCGAAGATAGAGGTGTGGTTGTACACAACACCTCGGAATCATATCTCGTAGCCGAGGTGAAGGCACGGCAATACGAAGATCCCACCTTGATGCGATTGAGAGAGGGCATCCAGCAAGGTAGAATCTCAACTTTTGAGATCGCAGGAGATGGAACCTTGAGATGTCAAGGCCGATTATGCGTGCCTAATGTAGCAGAATTGCGAGAAAAGATCATAAAGGAAATTAACCAATCTAGGTATTCCATCCATCTTGGCTCAACCAAAATGTATCATAATGCCAACGAACAGTATTGGTGGAATGGGATGAAGAAATCAATTGCGGAATTTGTAGCTACGTGTCCTAATTGCCAACATGTTAAGACAGAACATCAGAAACCTAGCGGACTGCTCCAGGATATAGAAATTCCGACTTGGAAATGGGAGGTGATTAACATGGACTTCACTGTCGGATTACCTCGCACCAATCGTAAGTTCGACTCCATCTGGGTGATAGTGGATCGGCTTACCAAGTGTGCTCATTTTCTACCAGTTAAGGCAACCTACACAGTTGAGGATTATGCAAAGCCCTACATCAAAGAAATTGTTAGGCTTCATGGGGTGCCAATGTCTATTATATCAGACAGAGGAGCCCAATTCACGGCTAAGTTCTGGAAATCTTTTTAGAAAGGCTTGGGTACACAAGTAAGTCTCAACACAGCTTTTCCCCTGCAAACTGACGGACAAGCTGAACGTACCATCCAAACACTTGAGGATATGCTGAGGGCATGTGTCTTAGACTTCCAAGGAAGTTGGACATGTTGCTTATGAATTAGAGCTACCGTTCGAGATGGAATCTGTCCATCCGCTGTTCCATGTGTCCATGTTGAGGAAATGTATCGGGGACCCTTCCCGGGTCGTCACCACCCAAGACATACAGATCACTGAGGACCTAACCTACAAAGAAGTACCAGTGGCTATATTGGACCAACAGGTCTGCAAGCTAAGGACAAAAGATGTGGTTTCGGTCAAGATGTTGTGGAGGAACAGGAACGTGGAGGAGATAACATGGGAAGCGGAGGAAGAGATGAAAGCTAAATACCCGTACTTGTTCCGGCAGGTGAGTGATGATGGTGATACCAGGGAGATGCAGGACGCACCAGAAAGAGAAACGTCCTTACAAGGTAAATAAGAACTTCATTATTTCTTTCCATTTAATGATGAGGTACAATGGCGCCCGAACGAAGCCCATAAGAGGCTCGAAACCCCTCCCCCTACAGTATTACCTTTCATTGGTCCCTACATTCGGGGGCGAATGTTCCTAAGGGGGGGAGAGTGTTACAACCCATAAATTTCGTACGTTAAAATACACTGTGAAATAGCTCACATATGAGGAGCCAAGAACCCGGAAAATGGCTTTAAGTTAAGAAAAATGGTCTAAAAGGGACCCAAACCCGTCCCTCCTTGATATTGGGCATGGATATCTCCCGTATACAGGCCTATGCCCAAACCATAGAGGACCGTAAACGCCAACAAAGGGCGGACAGGGAACAGGAGAGAACCCAGCATAAGAGAATAAGAGTTTCAGGGTATTCTGGTGACTCCCGGAGTAGTGTGAGGCCCCACTCTTCGAGGAGTTCGGCACCACCTGTGTCTAGTGCCCCTCGACAGTTCCAGAGTTCGCGGCCATCAGGCTCGCCACATCACAGGGCTACTAGTCAGATGAGGTCCCCAATGTCTCGTTTTGAGCAGTGCGGCAGGACCCACCTTGGACCTTGCCGTCGAGGTTTGGATGGATGTTATTATTGCGGACAGCCGGGTCACATGATGAGGGACTGCACTTACAGAAGGGATGATGGCATGGCTCACCAAACTGGATCTGCGGCTGGTTCTTCCTTATCTATCCGACCTCCAGTATGAGGTACTCAGCAGCCAGCAGTTCGTGGCAGAGGCAGCGGTGCAATGCCGGGCCTAAGCGGTGTTCAAAACAGAATACATGCTCTAGCGGGCCGACAGGACCTTGAGTCATCTTCGGATGTTGTCACAGGTATATTATCAGTGCTTTCTCGTGATGTGTATGCATTGATTGATCCCGGGTCCACGTTATCTTATGTTACACCCCTTGTGGCTGATAAATTTGATATTGCACCCGGATTAATAAGCAAGCCCTTTGTGGTATCCACTCCAATAGGAGATTCTGTGATTGCTAAAAGAGTATATAGAGGTTGCACTGTGACGATCTTTAATCGTCAAACCTCGGCAGATCTAATTGAGTTAGAAATGATCGACTTCGATGTGATAATGGGAATGGACTAGTTGGCATCATGTTATGCCAGTGTCGATTGTCATACAAAGGTGGTTAGATTTCAATTTCCTGATGAACCCGTCCTTGAATGGAAGGGAAACGTTGCTATGCTGAAAGGTAGGTTTATTTCCTACCTTAAGGCGAGGAAGATGATCTCTAAGGGTTGTATCTACCATCTTGTTCGCGTTATGGACGCGGAGGCGAAGTCGCCTATTCTACAGACAATTCCTGTAGTCCGCGAATTTTCGGATGTCGTTCCAGGTGAACTTCCATGTCTTCCTCCTGAAAGGGAGATCGAGTTTGGCATTGATGAGTTGCCTGATACTCACCCAATTTCTATCCCTCCATATAGGATGGCCCCGGCAGAATTACGATAGTTGAAAATACAGTTGAAGGACTTGCTGGACAAAGGCTTCATTAGGCCACTTCACCTTGGGGTGCGCCAGTCTTGTTCGTACGAAAGAAAGACAGATCGTTACGGATGTGTATCGATTATCGTCAGTTGAATAAGGTCGCCATAAAGAACAAATATCCATTTCCAAGAATTGATGACCTGTTTGACCAGCTCCAGGGAGGCAGATATTTCTCCAAAATTGACCTACATTCCGGATATTTTCAGTTGAGGGTCAAGGAGACAGACATTCCAAAAACAGCATTCCGAACGAGATATGGGCATTTCGAGTTCCTAGTAATGTCGTTTGGGCTAACAAATGCCCCGGCTGCTTTTATGAATCTCATGAACACTGTATTCAGGCCTTATCTTGATGTGTTCGTGGTGGTATTCATTGATGATATCTTGGTATATTCTCGTTTAGAGGCAGAATATATGGGTCACTTGCGGATAGTATTGCAGACCCTTCGGGACTACAGGCTATATGCAAAGCTCGCCAAATGTGAGTTTTGGTTGAACTCGGTGGCATTCCTAGGCAACGTGATATCTGATGAGGGTATTAGTGTCGATACTCAAAAGATCGACGCAGTCAAGAATTGGCCAAGGCCTACTACACCATCAGAGGTTCGTAGCTTCTTGGGGTTAGCAGGGTATTACAGGCGGTTTGTGGAAGGATTCTCTTCTATATCGGCACCATTAACTTAGCTGACCCAGAAGGCTGCCAAATTTCAGTGGACAGATGGTTGCGAGCGGAGTTTTCAAGAATTGAAAGATCGATTAACATCCGCTCCAGTCCTTGCTCTTCCTGAAAGAACTGGTTATGTGGCGTATTGTGATGCCTCCGGCATAGGGCTGGGATGTGTACTAATGCAACACGGGAAGGTGATTGCCTATGCTTCAAGGCAGTTGAAGAAGCATGAAAAGAACTACCCAACCCATGGTGTCCATGTCGACATCTACACGGACCATAAAAGTTTACAGTACATCTTCAGTCAAAAGGAGTTAAATTTGAGACAACGACGTTGGCTAGAATTGCTGAAGGACTACGACGTCGAAATATTGTATCACCCGGGCAAAGCCAATGTTGTGGCAGACGCCCTCAGTCGTAAGTCAATGGGAAGTTTAGCACACATTGAAGCAGGTAAACAAAGTTTAACGGAGGAACTTCATCAGCTCGCCATTATGCGAGTCAAATTGTTAGACTCCGAAGATGGAGGTATTGTTGTACATAACACATCTGAATCATCTCTCGTAGCCGAGGTGAAAGCACGGCAATACGAAGATCCCACCTTGGTGCGATTGAGAGAGGGCTTTTAACAGGGAAAAATCTCAGCTTTTGAGACTGTAGGGGATGGAATATTGAGGTGCCAAGGCCGATTATGTGTGCCTAATGTCGCAGGATTGCGAGAGAAGATTATGAGGAAAATTCACCAATCCCCATATTCCATCCACCCCGGTTCAACTAAAATGTATCATGATGCCAAGGAGCAATATTGGTGGGCTGGCATGAAGAGATCAATTGCAAACTTTGTAGCTCAGTGTCCTAATTGCCAACAGGTAAAGACAGAACATCAGAAACCTGGTGGACTGCTCCAAGATATAGAAATTCCAACATGGAAATGGGAGGTGATTAACAAGGACTTCATTTTTGGGTTACCTCGCTCCAGTCGTAAGTTCAACTCCATCTGGGTGATAGTGGATCCGCTTACCAAGTGTGCTCATTTTCTACCAGTTAAGACAACCTACACAGCTGAGGATTATGCAAAGTTGTACATCAAGGAAATTGTTAGACTTCATGGGGTGCCGATGTCCATTATATCGGACAGAGGAGCCCAATTCACAGCTAACTTTTGGAAGTCCTTTCGGAAAGGTTTGGGTATACAGGTGAATCTCAACATAACTTTTCATCCGCAAACTGACGGACAGGCTGAACGAACCATTCAGACACTGGAAGATATGCTAAGAGCATGTGTCTTGGATTTCAAGGGTAGCTAGGATGACCATCTTCCACTTATATAGTTTTCCTACAATAACAGCTACCATTCCGGCATTAAGATGGCCCCATGTGAGGCATTGTATGGGAGAACGTGTAGATCACTAGTTGGGTGGTTCGAAGCTGGTGAAACCGAATTATATGGACCAGATCTGATTCATCAAGCTGTTGAGAAAGTGAAGGTGACACATGAACGACTAAAGGCGACACAAAGCAGGAAAAAGTCCTACTCTGACGTCCGACGTCGTGATCTAGAGTTTGAAGTTGATGATTGGGTTTTCCTGAGAGTCTCGCCAATGAAGGGTGTTATGCGTTTCGGAAAGAAAAGTAAATTGAGCCGGAGGTACGTCGGTCCTTATAGAGTCCTTCGACGAATCGGACATATTGCCTATGAGTTAGAACTACCATCCGAAATGGAATTTATCCATCCGGTGTTTCACGTGTCCATGTTGAGGAAATGTATCGAGGACCCATCTCGGGTCGTCCCCATCCAAGACATACAGATTGCAGAGGACCTAACATATGAAGAGGTACCAGTGGCCATATTGGACCGACAAATCCGCAAACTAAGGACGAAAGATGTAGCCTTCGTTAAAGTGCTATGGAGGAACAGAAACATGAAAGAGATGACATGGGAAGAGGAAGAAGAGATGAAAGCTAAATATCCGTACCTGTTCAACAATGTAAATAATGATGATGCCAAATAAACACAGAATGCATTAAAAAGGGGAAGCTTCCTTGTGAGCTAAATAAAAACTTGAGATACTCTTCATTGTTAACTTTCATTTAATGCTGGGATTCAGTGGCTTCCGAACGAAGTAAATGGAACTCGAACCCCTCTACAATATTACCTTTCATTGGATGGCAGCCTACACTAGCCTCCATAGATCCCTACATTCGGGGACGAATGTTCCTAAGGGGGGAGAGTGTTACTACCCGTAAATTCGTACATTAAAATACACTGTGAAATAGTTTACATATGAGGACCCAAGAACCCGAAAAATAGTTTAAAGTTAAGAAAAAAAACAAAGGTGTCGCGCACCTAGATATGCGAACCGCAAAGCACAAATGCAGACCGCATATCCAGCACCAAGATCGCAAAGTGAGACAGATTTCTGGGCTGAAATTGTGTCAAATATGTATCCAGTATGCGGACCGCATAATGCAAATGCGGATCGCAAATGTGACATCTTCCATCGCAGAGTGGAACAGAGTTCTGGGCTGAATCCGTGTCTGAAATGCGACCAGAATGCAATCGCATTGTTGAAAATGCAAACCGCAAATCTGGCCCTTCTGCGTCGCATAATGCAACAGAATTCTGGGTTGAGATTTGCGACCAGAAAGCGAATCGCATGACTTGTTTGCGGCGAGTATGCGATCGCGGACCTGAAATTTGTCAAGCACGTGTACCACTTATTGCCAGGCCTATAAAAGGGACCCAAACCCGTCCCTCCTTCATTTTTTTGAGTCCAGGCATAGTAGAAGGCCCCAAACGACCTTTCTCAAAGCTCCCACACCAACACAACCAATTTCCTCTCTTCCAAACTCTAAATTGAAGAAGGAAAGCAAGAAATTGGAGAACTAAGAGGGAACCCTAGCTGAGTTTCCCCCTCCTATGAACCCCCATTGAAGGCAAAACCTAGAAATTAAGGGATCAAAGAAGAGGGTCAAATAAATCACATGTAAGGTAAGTTACTACTCCATTTCATGTAGTTTTCCCTTAAACATTCATGATAGGGGGGTTGCATGCCTGTAAGAACTTATGGGAGTATGACTAGAAGCCATGAAATCGAAATAAGTAAGGTTAAACGGAATGGGTCATGGTTATTAGGGGTTGAAAATGAGTTGCATGTGCTGTAAATACGTTGATGAGGATTAGGGGAGGAAGGGTGTAGAGAACCACTACATGAATTTAGAAGATTGTGGTTAATGATAGGTATCACGCATAGTGAGTAACGATTGAACTGTACTTTAATTGTAGACTAAGGAATTGTAGTAAATTGCGTAGCTTGAGAACTGGCGCAGTAAGTACCAGGTATGTAAGACCATACCGTTCTTTCTTTTGCACGACTCCTATTGAATACAATGCCATGAACGAACCCCAAAGAATATTCTATCCTTAGAAGTTAGTGTTGCTTATATTCTTTTCCCTCTATGGAATGATTATTCTTGTTCATGATATCAATGCTAATGGTAATCCTTGAGTCATATAAAGCTCCTGTTAAAGAAGTATTCTTCACTATGTGTGAAAAAGGGGATAATAAATGTATGTCACTAAAAAGGGTCTGGAACGCTTGTTTATAAATGAACTTGCAATGTATTAAATATATGTGTGATTGAATCCGTTATGACCGCGCCTAATGAAGGCCGGGTATGTTATGACCGCGCCTAGTATGGCCGGGTAAGGCATGCTATGATATGATAATGATGATGTTACAACCCGTAAAACTCGTACATTAAAATACCATGTGAAATAGCTCACATATGAGGACCCAAGAACACGGAAAATGGTATACAGTTAAGAAAAAGGACAAAGGTGTCGCGTAGCTAGATATGCGGACCGCAAAGCACAAATGCGGACCGCATATCCAGCATCAGGGTCGCAAATTGAGACAGAGTTCTGAGCTGAAACTGTGTCAAAAATGCGGCCAGTATGCGGACTGCATAACGCAAATGCGGACCGCAAATGTGACATACTCCATCGCAGAATGGAACAGAGTTCTGGGCTAAATCTATGTATGAAATGCGACCAGAATGTGATCGCATTGTTGGAAATGCGAACCGCAAATCTGGCCCTTCTGCGTCGCATAATGCGACAGGTTTCTGGGGTGAGAATCGCGACCAAAATGCGAACCGCATGCCCTGATTTCTGTGGGTATGCGATCGCAAACCTGAAAATTTTCAGGAAAGTGTGCCACTTATTCCTAGGCCTATAAAAGGAACCCAAACTCGTTCCTTCTTCATTTTTCTGAGCCCAAGCATAGTAGAAAGTCCCAAACGACCTCTCTCAAAGCCCTCATATCAGAACAACCAAATCCATCTCTTCCAAACTCTAAATTGAAGAAGGGAAGCAAGAAATTGAAGAGCTAAAGGAAACCCTAGCTGAGTTTCCCCCTCCTACGAACCCCGTTGGAGGAAAAGACCTAGAAATTGAGGAATCGAAGAAAAGGGTCAAATAATTCACATGCAAGGTAAGTTACTACTCCCTTTCATGTGGTTTTCCCCTTAAACATTCATGATAAGGGGTTGCATGTCCGTAAGAACTTATGGGAATATGACTAGGAGCCATGAAATTAAAATAAGTGGGGTGAAGCGGAATGGGTCATGATTATTAGGGGTTGTAATTGGGTTGCATGTACTGTAAGCACGTTTGATGAGGTTTAGGGGAGGAAGGGTGTAGAGAAGCACCACATGAATTTAGGAGATTGTGGTTAATGATGGCTATCACTATCACACGTAGTGAGTGATAATTGAGCTATCCTTTAATTGTAGATTAAGGAATTATGGCAAATTGCGTAGCTTGAGAACCGACACAATAAGTACCAGGTATGTGAGACTATACCGTTGTTTCCTTTGCACGATTCCTATTGAATACAATGCCACGAATGAGCCCCAAAGAACATTCTATTCATAGAAGCTAGTGTTGCTTATGTTGTTTTTCCCTCTATGGAATGATTATTCTTGCTTCATGGTAACGATGTTTATGGAAATCCTTGAGTCTTATAACTGTTGTGTTAAAAAGGGGTATTCCTAATTACATGAGAAAGAAGGGGTAATAAATGTAACAAGTCGAGAACACAAGTTCACAAATAAGCTCGCAATGTATTATGTGTATATATATATGTGTATGATTGAATTCGTATGACCGCGCCTAACGAAGGCCGAGTATGCTGTGACCGAGCCAAATGAAGGCCGGGGATGAGCCCATAGAGGCATATGAGAATGATGAGCCCACAGAGGCATATGATGATGATGAGCCCATAGAGGCGTACGATGATGATGAGCCCATGGAGGCGTATGTGATTGTACGAGCTAACATTTATGTAATCGGTTACGGTAACATTAAATGTATATGAAAATGACAAGCCCACAGTGGCGCGGATAGTGGTTTAAGGTAACGATTACGTAATGCATCCGATAATGTGAATGTATTTGAAAATGGCAACCTCGCAAAGGTAAAAGTATAATGCTGCAATGATGGAAATAGGCAATATAACAACAATGAAATAGAAGCATGTAATTAGACATAAATATTACTACGTGTCACGGTTAGCTGCCCTTAGAAGCATCTCCTTTGCTACGAGTCATATGTTTCTATCCTGATGCTTATATTACTGCTCTTATATTTTATTTCCTGTCCTACATACTCAGTACATTTTCCGTACTGACGTCCTTTATTTTGTGGTTGCTGCATATCGTGCTGCAGGTCCTAATAGATTGACAGACGGAGCTCCCCCACCGCGGTAGGCTACCAGTTCTGCAGACATAGCAAAATTCATCCTTCGGACTTGCTACATTTGGTATGCATTTTGTGTAGACATTTTGGGCATGTCGGGGCCCTGTTCCGACATAGGATGTCTGATCTTGTAGAGGCTAAATAGACAATGTCAGTGGTGTATAGACAGTGGTTGGTTATGTATAAACAGGTGTCAGGGTATCTCCACGTTTTGTAAAATCTTATGCATAAAACATAGTAATACGTTTTCATGGATATATATATATATATATATATGTATGCACTTGCACGGAGTGTGTCTCCCATGAATGGTCCAATTTAATGATCTTTTTGTTTGAAATAATAAGATAACTGAAATGAAGGGTTCGCCTGTACTCTGCAAACAGGGTCCGGTGCCCATGTTGCGGGCGGGGCGTGACAAGAGTGGTATCAGAGCAAGGTCGTGTCCTAGGGATTGTCTATGAGCCGTGTCTAGTAGGCTCTTGATTATGGGTGTGTTGCGCGCCACATTCAATAATCAGGAGGCTACCTGACATTAAGGAATGTTACCTTCTTTCTGAATCTAGATCGTGCTTAGAGCTAGGTCGTAAGTGTTCATCTCTAATGCTTGCCTTGTTTTCCTACAGCGATGCCTTCGGCTAGGAAGCAAGTCAAAAGTAGGCAGCTCGATATAAATGCCGGAGAGGGGACCAGTCAGGTGCCCGACACGGAGGAAGGCCAAAGTGAGACGCCTTCTCAGACTTCCTCTACTCCTCCTCCCCCAGAGGATTTAGAAGCTGTCCAGCTTCCCCAGTCCCTTCTTCTGATGCTACGGACCGGGACCTGAGGACAGCGGTGCAATTATTGACTAGCCTAGTAGCTTCTCAGGCTCGAAGACAGAATACCGGTACTACTGAGAGTCTGGTCAGTACGAGGGTCCATGACTTTATCAATCTGGATCCTCCAGTGTTTACCGGGTCTGATCCTAAGGAAGACCCGCAGGATTTCATTGATCAAATACACCGCACACTGCAGGTTATGTATGCCAGTGACACAGAGGCAGTAGAACTGGCTTCTTACCGATTGCGGAACTTAGCAGTGTTCTGGTATGATGGATGGGAAAGATCCAGGGGTCCAAATGCTCCCCCACCCGCGTGGAATGAATTCTCTGAGGCGTTCCTTCGCCACTACCTGCCAGTTGAGGTACGTCGAGCCAGGGCCGATAAGTTCTTGAACCTTAAACAGGGAAATATGAATGTACGAGAGTACAGTATGCAGTTTGACTCTCTGGCAAGGTATGCTCCCCACATGGTGGCAGAAATGAGCGACAGGGTTCACTTGTTCGTGAACGGACTAGCACTGCACCTAATAAATGAATGCACAACGGCCTCCTTGATAGAGGGCATGGATATCTCCAGTATTCAGGCCTATGCCCAGACTATAGAGGATCGTAAACGCCAACAAAGGGCGGACAAGGAACAGGAGAGGACCTAGAGAACAAGAGTTGCCGGGTATTCTGGTGACTCCAGAAGTAGTGTGAGGCCCCATTCTTCGAGGAGTTCGGCACCACCTGTATCTAGTGCCCCTACAGTTCCAGAGTTCGCAGCTATCAGGCTCGTCATATCACAGGGCTACTAATCAGATGAGGTCCTCAATGCCTCGTTGTGAGCAGTGCGGCAGGACCCACTTTGGACCTTGCCGTCGGGGTTCGGATAGATGTTATTATTGCGGACAGCCCTTCATCTGATGCGGGACTGTCCTTATAGAAGGGATGGTGGTATGATTTAGCAAATTGGATCTTCGGCTGGTTATTCCTTATCTATTCGACCTCCAGTACGGGGTCCTCAGCAGCTAGCAGTTCGTGGCAGAGGTAGCGGCGCAATGCCGGGCCCAAACGGTGTTCAAAACCGAATATATGCTCTAGCGGGCTGACAAGACCTTGAGTCATCTCCGGATGTTGTCACAGGTATACTATGAGTGTTTTCCCATGATGTGTATGCATTGATTGATCCCGGGTCCATGTTATCTTACGTTACACCCTTTCTGGCTGACAAATTTGATGTTGCACCCGAATTATTAAGCAATCCCTTTGTGGTATCCACTCCAATAGGAGATTCTGTAATTGCCAGGAAGGTATATAGAAGTTGCACTGTGACGATCTGTAATAGTTCAACCTCGGCAGATCTAATTGAGTTAGAAATGATCGATTTTGATGTGATAATGGGAATGGACTGGTTGGCATCGTGTTATGCCAGTGTCGACTGTCATATAAAGGTGGTTAAATTCCAATTCCCCGACGAACCTGTCCTTGAATGCAAGGGGAATGTTGCTACACCGAAAGGTAGGTTTATTTCCTACCTTAAGGCAAGCAAGATGATCTCTAAGGGTTGTATCTACCACCTTGTTCGCGTTATGGACGCGAAGGCGGAGCCGCATATCTTACAGACGATTCCGGTAGTCAATGAATTTCCGGATGTCTTTCCAGATGAACTTCCAGGTCTTCCCCCTGAAAGGGAAATCGATTTTGGCATCGATGTGTTGCCTAATACTCATCTAATTTCTATTCCTCCGTATAAAATGGCCCCAGCAGAATTGCGGGAGTTGAAAGTACAGTTGAAGGACTTACTGGATAAAGGTTTCATTAGGCCCAGCACTTCACCTTGGGGTGCACCAGTCTTGTTCGTACCGAAGAAAGACGGGTCGTTACGAATGTGTATCGACTATCGTCAGTTGAATAAGGTCACCGTAAAGAAAAAATACCCACTTCCCAGAATCGATGACCTGTTCGACCAGCTCCAGGGAGCCAAATATTTCTCTAAGATTGACCTGCGTTCGAGATATTTTCAATTAAGGGTCAAGGAGAAAGACATTCCGAAAATAGCTTTCCGAACTAGATATGGGCATTTTGAATTTCTAGTGATGTCGTTCGGGCTAACAAATGCCCCGGCTGCATTCATGGACCTCATGAACACTGTATTCAGGCCCTATCTTGATATGTTCGTGGTGGTGTTCATTGATGATATTGTGGTGTATTCCCGCTTAGAGGCAGAGCATGTGGGTCACTTGCGGATAGTATTGCAGACCCTTCGGGACCACAGGTTATATGCAAAGCTCGCCAAATGTGAGTTTTGGCTGAACTCAGTGGCATTCGTAGGCCATGTGATATCTTATGAAGGTATTAGTATCGATACTCAAAAGATTGACGCAGTCAAGAATTGGCCAAGGCCTACTACACCATCAAAAGTCCGTAGCTTCTTGGGGTTGGCAGGATATTATAGGCGGTTTGTAGAGGTATTTTCTTCTATATCCGCACCGTTAACTAGGCTGACCCAGAAAGCTACCAAATTTCAACGGACAGATACTTGTGAGCGGAGCTTTCAAGAACTGAAAGATCGATTAACATCCGCTCCAGTCCTTGCTCTTCCCGAAGGGACTGAGGGTTATGTGGCATATTGTGATGCCTCCGTCATAGGTCTGGGATGTGTGCTGATGCAGCATGGGAAGGTGATTGCTTATGCTTCGAGACAGTTGAAGAAGCATGAAAAGAATTACCCGACCCATGACCTAGAATTGGCTGCTGTGGTATATGCTTTGAAGACATGGCGATACTATTTATATGGTGTCCATGTCGACATCTACACAGACAACAAAAGCTTGCAATACATATTCAGTCAAAAGGAGTTAAATTTGAGACAACGACGTTGGCTTGAATTACTGAAAGACTACGACGGTGAGATATTGTATCATCCGGGCAAGGCCAATGTTGTGGCCGACGCCCTCAGTCGTAAGTCAATGGGAAGTTTAGCACACATTGAAGCAGGTAAACGAAGTTTAACCAAGGAACTTCATCAGCTAGCCAGTATGCGAGTCAAATTGTTAGACTCCGAAGATGGATGTATTGTTGTGCATAACACATCCGAATCATCTCTCGTAGTTGAAGTGAAAGCACGGCAATACGAAGATCCCACCTTGATGCAATTGAGAGAGGGCGTTCAGCAAGGTAGGATCTCAACTTTCGAGATCGTAGGAGATGGGACCTTGAGGTGTCAAGGCCGATTGTGTGTGCCTGATGTAGCTGAATTGCTAGAGAGGATCATGAGGGAAATTCACCAATCCAGGTATCCCATCCATCCTGGCTCAACAAAAATGTATCATGATACCAAAGAACCGTATTGGTGGAATGGGATGAAGAAATCAATTGCGGAATTCGTAGCTCAGTGTCCTAATTGCCAACATGTAAAGGCCGAACATCAGAAACCTGGCGGATTGCTCCAAGATATAGAAATTCCGACATGGAAATGGGAGGTGATTAACATGGACTTCATTGTTGGATTACCTCGCTCCAATTAATATTCCTTCTCTAAAACATGCTTTAATTAATATTTCTGTTCCTCCTAAGTGTACATATTTAATTGGATTTTTAGCTCTTATATCTTGAATTTCTTTGTTTATTACTTTTTTATTTATAATTGGTATTTTTGGTTTTCCTTAAGTATATTTACAATCTATTATATGTTCTTTTTGACTTATTATGTAATATTCTTCTATTTTTCGTTTAAACCAGTTTTTTATTATAGGTACTTCTAAAATTTTATCTACGCTAGGCTTCATGGGGTGCCAATGTCTATTATATCCGACAGAGGAGCCCAATTCACAGCTAACTTCTAGAAATCTTTTCAGAAGGGTTTGGGTACACAAGTAAGTCTCAGCACAGCTTTTCATCCGCAAACTGACGGGCAGGCTGAACGCACCATACAAACACTGGAAAATATGTTGCGGGCATGTGTTCTAGACTTCCAAGGAAGTTGGGACGACCATCTTCCACTAATAGAGTTTGCGTACAACAACAGCTACCACTCCAGTATAAAAATGGCCCCATATGAGGCATTGTATGGGAGGAAGTGTAGATCGCCAATTGGGTGGTTCGAAGTTGGTGAAGTTGAGCTGTATGGCCCGGATTTGGTCCATCAAGCCGTTGAGAAAGTACGAATGATACAGGGACAATTGAAGACTGCACAAGGCAGGAAAAAGTCATATTCCGACGTCCGACGTCGTGATTTAGAGTTTTAGGTTGATGATTGGGTGTTCCTGAAAGTCTCACCCATGAAGGGTGTCATAGAGGACCTAACCTACGAAGAAGTACCAGTGGCTATATTGGACCGACAGATTCGCAAGCTAAGAACAAAGGATGTGGCTTCGGTCAAGGTGTTGTTGAGGAACAGGAATATGGAAGAGATGACATGGGAAGCAGAGGAAGAAATGAAGTCTAAATATCCGTACCTGTTCCCCGATGTAAATAATGGAGGCGCCGAGGAAACGCAGAGTGAATGAAAAAGAGAAGCATCCCCACGAGGTAAATAAGAACTCGACTCTTCATTATTCCCTTTCATTTAATGCTGGGATTGAGTGGCGTCCGAACGAAGCCTATAAAAGCTGAAACCCCTCCCCTACAGTATTACCTTTCATGGATCCCTACATTCGGGGGCGAATGTTCCTAAGGGAGGGAGAGTGCTACAACCCGTAAAACTCGTACATTAAAATACCCTGTGAAATAGCTCACATATGAGGACCTAAGAACCCGAAAAATGGCCTATAGTTAATAAAAAGGACAAAGGTGTCGCATAGCTCGATATGCGGACCGCAAAGCACAAATGCGGACCGCATATCCAGCATCAGGGTCGCAAATAGAGACAGAGTTCTGAGCTGAAACTGTGTCAAAAATGCGGCCAGTATGCGGACCGCATAAAGCAAATGCGGACCACAAATATGACATACTCCATCGCAGAATGGAACAGATTTCTAGGCTGGATCTATGTCTGAAATGCGACCAGAATGCGATCGCATTGTTGGAAATGCGAACCGCAAATCTGGCCCTTCTGCGTCGCATAATGCGACAGATTTCTGGGGTGAGAATTGCGACCAAAATGCAAACCGCATACCCTGTTTGCGGTGTGTATGCGATCGCAAACCTGAAAATTTTCAGGAACGTGTGCCACTTGCTCCTAGGCCTATAAAAGGGACCCAAACCCGTCCCTTCTTCATTTTTCTGAGTCTAAGCATAGTAGAGAGCCCCAAACGACCCCTTTCAAAGCCCTCACATCAAAACAACCAAATCCCTCTCTTCCAAACTCTAAATTGAAGAAGGGAAGCGAGAAATTGAAGAGCTAAAGGAAACCCTAGCTGAGTTTCCCCCTCCTACGAACCCCATTGGAGGCAAAGACCTAGAAATTGAGGAATCGAAGAAGAGGGTCAAATAGTTCACATGCAAGGTAAGCTACTACTCCCTTTCATGTGGTTTTCCCTTAAACATTCATGATAGGGGGTTGCATGTCTGTAAGAACTTATGCGAGTATGACTAGAAGCCATGAAGTCGAAATAAGTGGGGTTAAACGGAATGGGTCATGCTTATTAGGGGTTGTAATTGGGTTGCATGTGCTGTAAATACGTTTAACGGGTTTAGGGAAGGAAGGGTGAAGAAAACCACCACAGGAATTTAGGAGATTGTGGTTAATGATAGCTATCACGCGTAGTGAGTAATCATTGAGCTATTCTTTAATTGTAGATTAAAGAATTGTGGCAAATTGTGTAGCTTGAGAACCGACGCAATAAGTACCAGGTATGTGAGACTATACCGTTCTTTCTTTTGCACGATTCCTATTGAATACAATGCCACGAATGAGCCCCAAAGAACATTCTATTCTTAGAAGCTAGTGTTGCTTATGTTGTTTTTCCCTCTATGGAATGATTATCCTTGCTTCATGGTAACGATGTTGACGGAAATCCTTGAGTCTTATAACTGTTGTGTTAAAAAGGGGTATTCCTAATTACATGAGAAGAAAAGGGGTAATAAATATAACAAGTCGAGAACACAAGTTCATAAATAAGCTCGCAATGTATTATGTGTATATATATATGTGTATGATTGAATTCGTATGACCGCGCCTAACGAAGGCCGGGTATGTTGTGACCGAGCCTAATGAAGGCCGGGGATGAGCCCACAGAGGCATATGAAAATGATGAGCCCACAGAGGCATATGATGATGAGCCCACAGAGGCGTACGATGATGATGAGCCCATGGAGGCGTATGTGATTGTACGAGGTAACGTTTATGTAATCGGTTACGGTAACATTAAATGTATATGAAAATGACAAGCCCACAGTGGCGCAGATAGTGATTTAAGGTAACGATTACGTAATGCATCCGGTAATGCGAATGTAGTCGAAAATGGCAAACTCGCAAAGGTAAAAGTATAATCCTGTAATGATGGAAATAGGCAATATAACAACGATGTAATAGAAGTATGTAATTGGATATAAATATTACTACGTGTCGTGGTTAGCTGCCCTCAGAGGCAATTCCGTTGCTACAAGTTACATTTTTCTATCCTGATGCTTATATTACCGCTCTTATATTGTGCTTCCTGTCTTACATACTCAGTACATTTTCCATACTGACGTCCTTTATTTGTGGGCGCTGCATATCGTGCTGCAGGTCCTAATAGATTGACAGACGGAGCTCCCCCACCGCAGTAGGCCACCAGTTCAGTAGACATAGCAAGATCCATCCTTCGGACTTGCCACATTTTGGTATGCATTTTGTTTAGACATTTTGGGCATATCGGGGCCCTGTTCCGACATAGGATGTTTAATGTCTGTTCTCATAGAGGCTCAATAGACAATGTTAGTAGTGTTTAGACAAATGTTGGTTATGTATGAACAGGTGTCAGGGTGTGTACACGCTTTGTAAATCTTATGCCTAAACACAGTAATGCGTTCCACGGATATATGTATGTATGTATGCGCATGAAGTGTGTCCCCAATGAAGGGACCAATTAAATGATCTTTTTGTTTGAAATAATAAGACAGAAAGCAAAGAGAATAAGTAGCTGTGATGAAGGGTTCGCCGGTACTCTGCAAGCAGGGTCCGGTGCCCGTGTCGCGGGCCCGCCGGGCGGGTCGTGACAGAGAGTGGTATCAGAGCAAGGTCGTGTCTTAGGGATTGTCTATGAGCCGTGTCTAGTAGGGTCTTGATTATGGGTGTGTTGCGCGCCATATTTTATAATCAGGAGGCTACCTAACATTTAGGAATGTTACCTTCTTTCTGAATCTAGATCGTGCATAGAGCTAAGTCGTAAGTGTTCATCTCTAATGCTTGCCTTGTTTTCCTACAGCGATGCCTTTAGCTAGGAAGCAAGTCAACAGTAGACGGCTCGATATAAATGCCGGAGAGGGGACCAGTCAGGTGCCCCACACGGAGGAAGGCCAAAGCGAGACGCCTTCTCAGACTTCTTCTACTCCTCCTCCCCCAGAGGATATTAGAAGCCGCCCAGCTTCCCCAATCCCTTCTTCTGATGCTACAAACCAGGACCTGAGGACTGCGGTGCAGTTGTTGACTAGCCTGGTAGCTTCTCAGGCTCAGAGACAGAATACCGGTACTGCTGAGACACCGGTCAGTACGAGGGTCTGTGACTTTATCAATCTGGATCCTCCAGTGTTTACCGGGTCAGATCCTAAGGAAGACCCGCAAGATTTCATTGATCAAATACACCGCACACTACGGGTTATGCATGCCAGTGACACAGAGGAAGTAGAACTGGCTTCTTACCGATTGCGGAACTTAGCTGTGTTCTGGTATGACGGATGGGAAAGATCCAGGGGTCCAAATGCTCCCCCACCCGTGTGGAATGAATTCTCTGAGGCGTTCCTTCACCACTACCTGCCAGTTGAGGTACGTCGAGCCAGGGCCGATAAGTTCTTGAACCTTAAACAGGGAAATATGAATGTACGAGAGTACAGTATGCAGTTTGACTCTCTGGCAAGGTATGCTCCCCACATGGTGGCAGAAATGAGCAACAGGGTTCACTTGTTCGTGAACGGATTAGGACCGCACCGAATAAATGAATGCACAATGGCCTCCTTGATAGAGGGCATGGATATCTCCCGTATTCAGGCCTATGCCCAGACTATAGAGGATCGTAAACGCCAACAAAGGGCGAACAGGGAACAGTAGAGGACCGATAAGAGAACAAGAGTTGCCAGGTATTCTGGTGACTCCAGAAGTAGTGTGAGGCCCCATTCTTCGAGGAGTTCGGCACCACCTGTATCTAGTGCCCCTCGACAGTTCCAGAGTTCGCAGCCATCAGGCTGGTCATATCATAGGGCTACTAATTAGATGAGGTCCTCAATGCCTCGTTGTGAGTAGTGCGGCAGGACCCACTTTGGACCTTGCCGTCGGGGTTCGAATAGATGTTATTATTGCGAACAGCCCGGTCATCTGATGCGGGACTGTCCTTACAGAAGGGATGGTGGTATGATTCAGCAAACTAGATCTGCGGCTGGTTCTTCCTTATCTATTCGACCTCCAGTACGGGGTCCTCAGCAGCCAGCAGTTCGTGGCAGAGGTAGCGGCGTAATGCCGGGCCCAAGCGGTGTTCAAAACCGAATATATGCTCTAGCGGGCCGACAGGACCTTGAGTCATCTCCGGATGTTGTCACAGGTATACTATCAGTGCTTTCCCATGATGTGTATGCATTGATTGATCCGGGGTCCACGTTATCTTATGTTACACCCCTTGTGGCTGACAAATTTGATGTTGCACCCGAATTATTAAGCAATCCCTTTGTGGTATCCACTCCAATAGAAGATTCTGTAATTGCCAGGAAGGTATATAGAGGTTGCACTATGATGATCTGTAATCGTCCAACCTCGGCAGATCTAATTGAGTTAGAAATGATCGATTTCGATGTGATAATGGGAATGAACTGGTTGGCATCGTGTTATGCCAGTGTCGACTGTCATACAAAGGTGGTTAAATTCCAATTCCCCGACGAACCTGTCCTTGAATGGAAGGGGAATGTTGCTACACCGAAAGGTAGGTTTATTTCCTACCTTAAGGCAAGCAAGATGATCTCTAAGGGTTGTATCTACCACCTTGTTCGCGTTATGGACGCGAAGGCGGAGCCGCCTATCTTACAGACGATTCCGATAGTTAATGAATTTCCGGATGTCTTTCCAGATGATCTTCCAGGTCTTCCTCCTGAAAGGGAAATCGAGTTTGGCATCGATGTGTTGCTTGATACTAACCCAATTTCTATTCCTCCATATAGAATGGCCCCAGCAGAATTGCGGGAATTGAAGGTACAGTTGAAGGACTTACTGGATAAAGGCTATGTCGTTTTCACGTATCTTCCTTTGTCTCTTTCTTCCTTGCTTTTCTTCTACTTTGCAGTATCTTTTTCTTCAATATTTATTGCTCTTCCTTTTTTTCCTTCTTTTGTTTGTCTTCAACTACTTCTTTGCAGTAGCTTCATTGTCTCCTTCTTCTTTCACTTTCTTTGTAGTATTTTTCTTCCTCCTTCTTTAATTCCCTTTTGCTAACTTCTCATCTTCATTTATTGCAGTATTTCTTTTCCAATCTCTTCTTTTTGTTTCTTTGCAGTAGTTTTTCCTTCTTTTCAATCTTTTTGTCTTCCTCATTTATTTGGTAGATGTAGCATCCTTTATTTTCTTCTTTCTTCTTTTGTCGTCCTAATTGCCAACAGGTAAAGACCGAACATCAGAAACCTGGTGGACTGCTCCAAGATATAGAAATTCCGACTTGGAAATGGGAGGTGATTAACATGGACTTCATTGTTGGATTACCTCGCTCCAATCGTAAGTTCGATTCCATCTGGGTGATAGTGGATCGGCTTACCAAGTGTGCTCATTTCCTGCCAGTTAGGGCAACCTACACAACTGAGGACTATGCAAAACTGTACATCAAAGAAATTGTTAGGCTTCATGAGGTGCCAATGTCTATTATATCCGACAGAGGAGCCCAATTCACAGCTAACTTCTGGAAATCTTTTCAGAAGGGTTTGGGTACACAAGTAAGCCTCAGCACAGCTTTTCATCCGCAAACTGACGGGCAGGCTGAACGTACCATACAAACACTGGAAGATATGTCGCGGGCATGTGTTCTAGACTTCCAAGGAAGTTGGGACGACCATCTTCCACTGATAGAGTTTGCGTACAACAACAGCTACCACTCCAGTATAAAAATGGCCCCATATGAGGCGTTCTATGGGAGGAAGTGTAGATCGCCAATTGGGTGGTTCGAAGTTGGTGAAGCTGAGCTGTATGGCCCGGATTTGGTCCACCAAGCCATTGAGAAAGTACGAATGATATAGGGACGATTGAAGACTGCACAAAGCAGGCAAAAGTCCTACTCCATACATATCAAGAGAAAGGTACACAGACAGATGATGTACCAGAAACAACTACTGAAGACATATATACAATCCTTTCCAAGTTATCTATACAAATAGATGGCATGGGAAGAAGATTGCAAAACCTAGAGGAAGCTAGTAGTCGGCAGCATGACTATAAAAATGCGGAGCTACAAAAAATAACTAGCAGTCAGCAGCATGACTTGAAAAATGCGGATCTAGAAGGAGACGTTGGGAAACTCCAAAAAACCCATAACAATGTTAATATTATTGATGCAGGAACTATTGCAAGCAGCTCATCTACGACGAGGTCACCTACAAAACCAAAAAATAAAAACCTCAATAGATTATTTGAAAAACCATATACAACAATACCAAAAAACCCAGTTATAGTACAACCCCAAACTACTACCTACTCAGAAAGCTTGAACCAAACCAAAAAGACATACAACCATATATCTCGTACCTATATAGAAAACATGTATAAACTACAAACATTTCTTAACCTAAACCCGAGATCCAGAAATACTACTGACCCAAAAAGAGATTATATTACTTCACATCTACAAAGACATAATAAACT
>MCJB01022650.1:0-77793 GCA_002018475.1 Nicotiana obtusifolia | reverse complement strand
AGCTGCAGCTGTAGTGGCTGAAACCGCCTGAGCTAGGCCCGAGCACACGTTCAGAATCTGAGCCAAGGTCTCCTGAAGAACTGGGATAGCTGCAGGCACAGCTGGTGCCTGATCTGGGGCTGCCGGAGTCTGTTCCTGGGTTGGGGCAGCTGGTGGATCAATAGGTGCTGCCCTCGCTACTCCACCTCTACCACGACCACGTCCGCGTCTACGGCCTATAATGAACTCAGTGAGTGGTACTGGTGGTCGTCTCACTCGTCCAGTAGTTCGTGGTCTCACCATCTGCGAGAGGACAGAATAATAATAATTTTAGTACTTAGAACAACAAATTCGCACGATAAGAATTTCAATAATATGGAATTTTCCTAAAAAGGTTCTGCAGCCTCTCGAAGATAAGTACAGACGTCTCCGTACCGATCCGCAAGACTCTACTAAACCCGCTCATGACTCGTGAGACCTATGTAACCTAGGCTCTGATACCAACTCTGTCACGACTCAAAATCCCAACCTGGTCGTGATGGCGCCTCTGAGGATAAGGCAAGCCAAACCAATACAACTGCTCTTAAACAGTTAAACCATGTAGTTTAAAACGAGGATAAATAAACAACAAGGTAGTTCGGAATATATATATATATAGTACCATCCCGACTACAGCCCTCAGATCGGGGTGTCACAAAGTCATGAGCCACTACTGAAAGCCTAATAATAATAAACTATTACAATATCTTAAGTACAATTGTTTGAGAGAAGCAAAATCAACAAAAGAAAAGAGTTACGAGGCTGCGGACGCAAGCAGCTACCTCGTAATCTCCAAAGCTCCGAATCAGCAGTAGTAGTCAGTATCTCGGAGCGGGACCGCTAACGCCTGAATCTGCACATATGGTGCAGGGAGTAAAGTGAGTACTTCCAACTCAGTGAGTAATAAACATAAATAAAGACTGAAGGTAAGAAATCACATAATGCACAATAAAACATCATTAAAATGGTAACCATGTGTAAAGTCAGGTAGAAACTCCTTTCAAATACATGCCCCTCGGGCTTAACATCATTTACAACAGTAAAACCTTTTCAAAATCCGGTTACCAGTTGTCATTGTTACCAACCGTAACCCTACAGTTGTCATTGTTACCAACTGTATTATCAACCCATCTCCGGTTATCAGTTGTCATTGTTACCAACTGTACTATCTTTCATTATCGGTTGTCATTGTTACCAACCGTGACCTACAGTTGTCATTGTTACNTAATGTGCAAAATACAAGGACACATAAGAATAAGTGGAACCGGGATCAAACAATACAGAGGCATCTCTGTGGCAGACTGAAATAATACCTGTAATAACGGCATCAGATGCACTGGCATCTGTCCTGCCTGGAATAGCATAGAATCGAGCCTGGCCTCCGCCTGCTCGACCTCCCCCTCTAGGGCGACCTCTAGCTGCCTAACCACCACCCCTAGCTGGCTGGGCGGGCGGTAGGGTAACTGGAGCAGAAGTCGAGGGTTGACCCCTCTGTTGGAAAGATCCAGCTCCACGATGAGGACATTTCCTCCACATGTGGCCCATCTTGCCACACTCAAAACAGATCATCGGTGCTCTAGCAGACGCACTCGGTCTAAAAGAACCATGTGCTGACGGAGAATGAGCTGGGAGGGCGCCAAGTGTCGACTGGCCTTGCTGCAACCCACGATAACCACGAACGGCAGATGCCCCATTATCTCCTGGGCTAACTGACTGAATAGGCCTGAATGAACGGCCTCTGCCTTGCTGAAACTGACCTCTCGAAGGAGTACCACTGTAATTAGCCGATCCTCGAGGCCTCTTAGCCTCCCTTTCCTCTCGCTCTTGACGGTGAACCGTCTCAATTTCGCGAGCTATGTCAACCACTTCCTCAAAGGTAGCACCCAATACTCTCTCCCTGGTCATAAGTACACGGAGAGGGTAGTTAAGTCCATCCACAAACCTCCTGATCCTTTCGCGATCAGTCGGAACCATCCAGATAGCATGTCGAGCCAACTCAGAGAATCTTGACTCGTACTGTGATACAGTCATATCCCCCTGTATCAGCCATTCAAACTGTCTTTGCAGTTCCTCTCTGCGGGACTGTGGTACATACCTCTCCAAGAAAAGAGTGGAGAATTGTTGCCACGTAAGAGGCGCTGCATCAACCGGCCTACGCCTCTCATAAGCCTCCCACCAATTAAAAGCAGCTCCCTTGAACTGAAATGCGGTGAATGCCACTCCACTAGATTCAAGAATCCCGGTCGTCCGGAGCATTCGCTGACATTTGTCAAGAAAACCTTGGGCATCCTCGCCCTCAGCCCCACTGAATGACGGCGGCTGGAGTCTACCAAACCTCTCCAGACGACGTTGCTCATCGTCGGGCATAACTGGCACCACGTATTCCTGAGCTGGTGCAACTGGCTGGGCTGGAGGTGCCCCCGGCATTTGTGGTCCCTGCACTACCTGCTTAGGTGTACGGGCAATTGGAGTCTGATTGCCTCCCCCGGCCTGAGAAGTAGTTGCAGCTGTAGTGGCTGAAATCGCCTGAGCTAGGCCCGTGCACACGTTCAGAATCTGAGCCAAGGTCTCCTGAAGACCTGGGATAGCTGCAGGCACAGCTGGTGCCTGATCTTGGGCTGCCGGAGTCTGTTCCTGGGTTGGGGCAGCTGGTGGATCAATAGGTGCTGCCCTCGCTACTCCACCTCTACCACGACAACGTCTGCGTCTACGGCCTATAATGAACTCAGTGAGTGGTACTGGTGGTCGTCTCACTCGTCCAGTAGTTCGTGGTCTCACCATCTGTGAGAGGACAGAATAATAATAATTTTTGTACTTAGAACAACAAATTCGCACGATAAGAATTTCAATAATATGGAATTTTCCTAAAAAGGTTCTGCAGCCTCTCGAAGATAAGTACAGACGTCTCCGTACCGATCCGCAAGACTCTACTAAACCCGCTCATGACTCGTGAGACCTATGTAACCTAGGATCTGATACCAACTCTGTCACGACCCAAAATCCCATCCCAGTCGTGATGGCACCTTTCGTGGGGACAAGGCAAGCCAAACCAATCCAACTATGCTTAAACAGTTAAATCACGCAGTTTAAAACAATAACAGATTAATAACAAAATCAGTCGGAGTATATATATATATAAAATACCGTCCCGACTACAACCCTCAGATCGGGGTGTCACAAAGTCATGAGCCACTAAGAAGGCCTAAAGATAATATAAGTATTACAATATCTTAAGCACAATTGTTTGAAAGAAGTAAAGTCAACAAAAGAAAAGATTTACGGGGTTGCGGACGCAAGCAGCTACCTCGTAATCTCCGAAGCTCCGGTTCAGCAGTAGTAGTCAGTAACTCGGAACGGGACCGCTAACACCTGAATCTGCACACGGGGTGCAGGGAGTAAAGTGAGTACTTCCAACTCAGTGAGTAATAAACGTAAATAAAGACTGAAGGTAAGAAATAATATAATGCACAATAAAACATCATTCAAATACATGCACCTCGGGCTTAACATCACTTAAAACAGTAAAACCTTTTCAATATCCGGTTACCAGTTGTCATTGTTACCAACTGTAACCTACAGTTGTCATTGTTACCAATTGTGTTATCTTTGGTTATCGGTTGTCATTGTTACCAACCGTGACTCACAGTTGTCATTGTTACCAACTGGGTCATCATGATGGTTATCCTGCGCTCACTGTGGGTGGTTCAGACGTCCAGAAGGGGCTTTAGCGGCCCAAGCGCTATATCATATCTCGTGGCGGCGTGCCACCCGATCCATATATAACGATCATTTGAAAACATCATTTAGTTTTCCAAAAACAAATTCAAATAACGATTCAAAGCATTTTAAATACCCCTGAAGGGTTTACATAACTGGCGTGAAGCCCAAATATGACTAAAAGCCCAAATCAATATAATATCAAATCAATTTCAAACAGTTATATAGTAAAATCATTAATCGGGACGGACCAAGTTCCAATCCCCATACATAAAAAAACCCATGCTCTTCATCGAGCATGTATCTCACCTCAACACAACACTATGAGGTGCAATTCCGGGGTTTCGAACTCTCAGGACATCATTTACAGATATTACTCACCTCAAACCGGCTAAATCCTTAGCCCGCGACGCTCTTGCCCTTTGTATTGGCTTCCTCGTGCGTCGAATCTATTCAATTTCACAATCATTACGTTACATTAAGCTATGGGAACAAAACCCAAACGGAAATAATCAAGTTTACTAAGAAACTCCAAATTTAGCAAAACCCGGGCCCCGGGCCCACTTTTTAAAATTCAGAAATTATTATCTAAACGTGTTCCTTGTCCCTTCACGAGTTTACCCATATAAGATTTGTTGTAATTCGACCTCAAATCGACCTAAATCCCCAATTTCATATTTTCTTGAAATTGAGAAGAACCCTAGGTTCTTCTCTTTCACAATTTCGTGAATTTACCATGGGGTTAAACATGAAAATCTTAATTTATGAGGGATTTTAGGACATAGAATACTTACCCGATGTTTTCCTTGAGGTTCCCTTTTTATTTGTTTCCAACTTCTTTTTAATCTTCTTCTTAAACAGCCCCCAAATGTCTCTAAGGTGTTGTAATCCCCTTTCCTTGCAAGATTAATTCCGAAAATCTACTTTGCATGTGAGTTTGGGGTTGATTTTCAGTGGTTCTTTGTGTTTGTAGTTGCTCTCTTTCGTGGGTGTGTGTTTTGGACCTCAGAAGAGTAAAAAGGGATCCTAGGTCCTATTTATATTAGCTGAAAATCAAACAAAAGTGCTGAACCCAACCATTTTCGCGACCCCTTAGCTAATCTCCGTTCTTTCTTTTACAAAGATTACTCTAACTTTTTCATACGAAGTCCGATTTGGACGATTCTTTTTGCTACGGCTCCGTAATTTCAAGACGGAGCTAATTCTTCAAAGGAAATTGAATTTGGAGGTCGTTTACTAATTCTAATATCCATTACACCAGAAAGTATGAAGTTAACGCTTTATAAAGCGACGAATTAAGTCCCGTTAACCATTCAAAATTCACCCGAGACCCCCGGGACTTTATCCGAACATGCACACATGTTCTATAACCTCATTCAAACTTGTTCCAATCTTTGGAACACTAAGATAAACATCGATTTATTAAATTTGTATTGAAACCAATTCTATGAACTTCAAGGATTCTCAATTCGATCCTTCGATCCGAACCCGATCAAACGATGTCCGAACGGTCTGAAAATTTGCACGCAAGTCCAAAATCACATAAGGAACCTACAGCAACTTTCGAAATTTCATTCTTACTTCCAGATCAAAATTCGACCTATCGATCGGAAACTCGAACTTCCTCGATTCAAATTTAGTGTTATTCGAGGTCTATCAAATATGTTCCGGTCACTCGTCTAAGTCATATATTCTCTCCCGAAGCTAGTCGAGTCGTCGGAATTGAAATCCGAACCCTCTAACTCATAAGTCAATCCACGGTTGACTTTTGTGACTTAGACTTTCATAAATGAGACCATGTGTCTCATTTCTTTTCAATTCACTTCGAGTACATTTTACTCGACTTAATTACACATAAAATAAATAACGAAATGAATTCGGGGCAATAAAGTGAGTCATCACAAATACATGCATCTTTTTGCATTTTAGAAATTCTTTTTTAAAGAATATCATCTTCTTAGATTTGGTCTCCTTAATTTAGTCACCAACTTTCTGAACAATTGTTAACAAAAGAAAATTCTCTTGTTAAATCTTGAGTTGACTATACTTCTTTCACCGCAATAGTTGTTAGTTGAGAGTTTACATGATCAAAAGCAAACAAATTTCTTGCGTAGCTTGCATCTATATATATATATATATATATATATATATATATATATTTATATAATGCAATTTATTCGTTTGTCTTCTTTTTTAAATATTTCTCGTCTCACTTTTCTACTGTTTCTTTGCTTTGGGATAATATAGGTGCAATGAAGTCATAGTACTAACACAATTGCCAACATTTTTGGTGAAAAGGAAGTTAAAACTTATGTATTAAAGTACTTGGTACACCTAATTTTAGTTGCTGTGACTGAGAGACATTCATTTCCTGCTCTGACAGAATGTTTTCTCTTTCTTTACTGTGGTAAAAATTACCTTGGTTGATCTCGACGATTGAGTTAATGAACTTCCACCATATTTTAAAGTTAAAAAGGCAGCCTTACATACAAAATATCCTGTGTTGATACAGTGTTTGGAGAAGGGTCGCATCCCAAGAGGGTGTAATGTTGGTAGTCTACTCCGACACAAACATCAGTGACCAATTTTACTATTCGAACTCGTGACCAGATCATATAAAGACAATTTTATAATTGCTCCAACTCTCATTCACCATATTTTAATGCCTATCTTATTCCGTTGTGTTTTGAACTTTAGATATTGTGAAGGACTTTATTTAAGATACTAGTAAAACTTAGAGTTTAACATCAATAAACACAACCTGTAAACTAAAAAGAAAGACATTATCAGAACACCAAAAATACCTACAACAAATAATAGTATATAACAAATATATATAGTAACGTGCAAATAATGGTATATTGCAAGCAAATAAAACTATATTGATCTTATCAATCTTTTACTAAAATCCAGAATCCTGAGCTTATGATATTTATTGAGCCGAAAGAGCACGGACTGTGAAGATAGGTTAATTAAGATTGGTCAAAAAGAGGATCAAATAAATCCTTAAGGGGAAAACATATAATAGCATGGCGAAGACGGCATCTAAGAACTAAAAAGTAGGCTAATTGAATGTTAACGTAGAACTGTTATATGGACTTTCAACTACTTGGACCCCTCTTCTACAACTGCCATAATCTAAGTATCAACAAAAAGCCTTCTGATATGGTTCTCCTTTTCCCCCACCCACCTCTCACCCCTTTGTATTACGTCAGTTATGTGTTAAATCCTTCAAACGTTAATCCATAATAAGGGATGATTTTTCATACGATGGCCTACAAGATAGTATAAGTACCGGCTATATACACTTAATTTGCACTAATGATAGTATCACATTATTTACATTATCAGTATATATAATTTAAATAAATAAAAAAAAAACACTTTCTATCAACCACATAACATTTTCAAGGTTAGACTAACAAAAACTATAACATGGTCATCTTTTCTCATTTCTTTTTAAACCCCTCCCTTCTCTTCACAAGAGATCACATAGCCCAAACACACACACAATCTCTCATTCTTCCCTCTCTCACCCCACTTCCCTAAAGCATAATGGGTGCTCTTCCCCATTTTAAACCAATTTCAAAATGTAGCAAAGAAAATAGATCAAATCAAACAGTTGCTTCTGATTTAGATGGTACACTCTTGATATCAACAAGTGCATTTCCTTATTATTTTCTTGTAGCCTTAGAAGCTGGTAGCGCTATAAGGGCGTTATTCCTATTAGTATCTGTTCCATTTGTCTACTCTATTTACATATTCATCTCAGAGTCTATTGCTATTGAAACATTAATCTTCATTTCCTTTGCTGGATTAAAGATTAAAGACATTGAAATCGTGTCGAGGGCTGTTTTACCCAAGTTTTATTCCGAGGATGTCAATCCACAAACTTGGGAAGTGTTCAATTCTTTTGGAAAAAGATATATTGTTACTGCAAATCCAAGAATCATGGTTGGACACTTTGCTAAGAGTTTCTTAGGTGCTGATAAGGTTCTTGGAACAGAATTAGAAGTTTTTAAATCTGGACGTGCAACTGGTTTTGTTCGAAAACCAGGTGTTCTTGTTGGAGAGCAGAAAAGGGTTGCTATTCTTAAGGAATTTGGCACGAATAATGTACCTGATTTAGGACTTGGAGATAGAGAGACTGATCATGATTTCATGTCCATATGCAAGGTAAACTTTAGTCCAATCTTTTACTATAATTACTCATGTCCTTTTTCGCGAAAATAACCTCCTATATATGGCACAGTTACGGTTTGAATAAAAGAAATCCATCCTATATTGGCATTACAGTATTTATATTTTTGGTGGGTTAGTAAGATGTTTTATTGTTCTTGATGTTAATTCATGATAGCTCTTGTCTAAGAAAATCATTTTTTTGCTTTTCCTATCTGTTTTTAGTAGTACATGTACATCACATGCATTAACACGAGAAATAATGGGAAATTAAATGATTAGATTACTAGTTACATCAATCAAAGTAGACTACGTATTGGAGTAAACAGTTATTGCTGCTAAAAGTGTATTAATTTGTTGTAGTGTATCGAAATTATAGTGTCTATATTTAGGGGCTGGATTTTTCTTATGATCCCAATTTAGGGGTTTTCACCAAAGAGTTTGTTTCAGAGCACGATTAGTATGACAAAGACCAGAAAGAAAAGGTTGATCTTATGACTTGCCGTACACATAGCTTTGTTATTTGTAAAATTATTAATATGCTCACTTTATTATTCGTCCTTAGTTATATTGATGACATTTATTTCAACGTACTAGCAAAATAGCCAAGTCATGATACATCTTTCACGTTCCACCATATTTTTCATTTAAGATGTACCTCTAAAAGGATTACATACCAAACCCATCAATATTTCTCCTAACTCTCTCCTTGGGGACCAAATGGATGAAGATAACTTTTATAAACTAACAATTCAAGAAATTACATTGTCATGTCATTCTAAAGGTAATAAAACATGAAAATTCATATTTAATGGAACGAAAAAGAGCTAAAACTGCCTCTGATCTGTTGGATTTGGTATATAAATGCCTTCCATCCACCTATTCATGAGCTAAAAATACCCCGTTGTTTTTTTTTTTGACCCAAAAAATGCCTTAAAAGTTAATGAACCAACGATAAGTAACTTTTTGCAACAAGCAGTTAAATTGCACCAATAGCATAAAAGTTCATTACACTATTAGTGGAAACTTTCTAAAATTTACTTTTTCAAGTTTTTAAAGTAAAATTGTACATGGTTTTTTGCTATTTAACTCACTGCCTGAATAATTTTTGCAGGAAGGGTACATGGTCCCAAGAACAAAAATCGAACCCTTAGCAAGAAATAAACTTTTAAGCCCTGTCATTTTTCATGAAGGTCGTTTAGTACAAAGGCCTACACCAATTATGGCACTCTTAACTTTCTTATGGATGCCAATAGGAATAATTCTCTCCATTCTCAGAGTATACCTTAATATTCCTTTACCAGAAAAAATTGTCCGATATAATTATATGATCCTTGGTATTAAACTTATTGTCAAAGGTACCCCTCCTCCACCCCCTAAACATGGTCAACGTGGGGTTCTTTTTGTTTGTAACCATAGAACTGTCTTAGACCCTGTTGTCACAGCCGTTGCGCTAGGCAGAAAAATTAGTTGTGTCACATATAGTATTAGCAAATTTTCTGAAATGATTTCGCCGATAAAAGCCGTTGCATTGTCAAGAGAAAGGGAGAAAGATGCTGCACATATTAAGCAATTGCTTGAAGAAGGTGATTTGGTTATATGTCCTGAGGGGACTACTTGTAGGGAACCTTTTTTGTTGAGATTTAGTGCATTATTTGCTGAGCTCACTGATAGAATTGTTCCGGTGGCAATCAACACAAAACAAAGTGTTTTCTATGGTACGACAGTTCGCGGGTATAAATTCTTGGATCCTTATTTTGTTTTTATGAATCCAAGGCCAACTTATGAGATCACTTTCTTGAATCAACTCCCTCCTGAGCTCAATTGTAGTAATGGTGGAAAATCAGCTATTGAAGTGGCTAATTATATTCAAAAAGTTCTTGGTGGTACTCTTGGCTTCGAATGTACTAATTTGACGAGGAAGGACAAGTATGCTATGATGGCTGGAACAGACGGTCGTGTTCCAGTAAAGGAGAAGGAAAAGGAGAAGGAGATGAATGGAGAAAATAAATGAATTAGTTAGTACGTAATAGATTTATTTTTCAATGACTTTTTGCGTCTTCCTCATGTGTTTTTCGTTCTTTTTTTATCATGGTAAAGAAAAAGAAAGGGACAAAGATTGAAAAGGAAAACAAAAAAAGAACAAGGAAAAAGAATTGCTTGTATTGTGATCATGAAGATAAATTTTATCAATAAATCGTTAATATGTATATTGTTTTGATTGGAATATACAAGTTTTAAATGCAATTTTTATTAATTGGGTGAATTTCTAGTAGTTGAGCAATGTCCATGCTGATTAAATGAAGTCATTTTCAATGCCTTAACTGAAAGCATGGCATGAATATGGTGAATGACTTGTGGCAGTTGTTGTTTCGAAACTTAAATGACATATAACTCATGTGCCCGTCATTTGATCTAATATTACTTTTATTTTGAGTGGTTCAAACTAAGAGAGAAAATGTTTCAAAGAGTTTTCTCTACTCTTTGGCTGCATTTGTATTTCCCCTTTATTAACCTTTTTGGTCCTACTATGAGTGCGATATATCTTACAATAACTTGTCCTTAAAGACAGTGGTCCAATGTTTTACAATTTGCAAGAATATACTCCAACTTTATTGCGTTTACTCTATTTGGTACTGGATTCGTTTTTGGGCTACATATATATTGTGGCATATAGTACGTACATTATTTGTTTACACAATAATTAGTTAAAAAGCCACGTCTATAGAAAAGAGAGCTTTGTTATAGGCCCGTAAATTATTTATAACTTAGTCTACTTTCATGGTATATCTAGGAAAAATATAAAGAGAAAAATTGAGCACCACAATATGAGGCAATTATAGAAGTAATATTATGGTAAGAGAGAAAATAAAATGTGCTTCCTTACCTCCACCAATAATTATGGTGAAATGAAGAGGAATCTTTTATTTTTAATCAAAGGTTCTTGCTTTCGAGCCTGAAAAGTGAAGAGATCGCAGGAAGGTGCACTTCCCAAGGCCGGTGACGAACATCTGCAAGTAATATTTTTGGTACCTTACTATAACTTCCATCACCTTTAACCTTCTTCCTCCAAATATCATATTTTTTCATGCCCTAAACTGTTTTTCATACCGCTCTTCCACCTCCATCTCCTTGTATTTAATTTCAACAAAAGCTAGCGTTTCGTTTTAGAAATGTCACGAGGGAGAAAGATAAAAAGGTACAGCTTTTTTCCTATATTTATAATTACGGTTTTGCACTCCTCACTGCAAATTCTATTTTTAAAAGTTTTCTCAAGAGAGGATTGAGAATGATTATTTTCTGTAAATAACTCAATATTCCTTTGAAAACTGAATATTTATTATTATTTATTTATTTTAGAAAAAAGAAAGAATGCGATATTTCTCATTTAGGTTTATGAGGAAAAATTCGAGAATGAAAGGAATTAGCGCATAAAATATATACTTCCGTCGTCTAGAAAGATCTTGTTTTCTCTCTTTCTTTCCTTTTTGCATTTATCAAAACCCGAAAACTATAGAAGAAATAATTATACCTAAGTTATGTACAAAACTAGAAGTAGAAGCTAGGTGGAAGAAGAGATATTAATGAAATCTTGGTTTACTTAATTGCGGCTAATATAAGCTATAATACAGCGAGGCATTTAATTATGCTTTCGTTCTCGTACGCCTTTTCTGTGAACTATAAACTACTACAGAAAGTTTAGAGCAATTAATAAGTCACCTTATTAGCTAAGATGGTGATGCATATCCTCCCAACTGTTTCCTTTATTTCTTTTGTTTTTGATTTTCTCTTTCGGAGAATTTATGTATTTTATTTAATTTATTTTGGTTTCTCGCACCTCCTTGTGAACGCTCGTCATCATATGATTTCCTATTAACTTATCGTATGGTATGTTGGTATTGGGTTCTGTAGGTATTATTGTGTTTGAAACTTAAAAAACAAGAAAGAGATATTGGTCGAATAAATTTACTAGGGTTGCTTTGAAAATAATGGGTAAAACTTTTACGGGTGTCTTATTTGGTCATCTCCATTTAACTTTACTCGTTTTTAAAAAAAAATTTAACTAGCACCCAAAATTTAGATAACTTCTAGCCTTCTTTCCTCCTCCTTATTCTCCTTCTTCATCATCGTCATCGTCGTCTTCTTCTTCTCCTTCTCTTTCTTCTTCTCCTCCTCCTCCTCCTTCGGTGTGAAAATAAAGGTGACGGTGAATTCATATGGTATTTGTAAGCACATTTTAAGGTAGTTTATAGTGTTTACAGTCGTAGATTGTTGTGGCGCTTTACTTATTACTACTGCTTAGGGTTTCTTCTTCTTCTTCTTCTTCTTCTTCTTCTTCTTTTTAATTGCAAAATAAATTTGTTAGATTATTGTTGTTTTGACTAATTGATGAGTGGGGTTTGTTCTTGATGATATTTGAAGGTTATGTTTTAAATTTGAGCTAATTTGGAGTAGATTTAGGTATTAAATTGTATATTGGATTGTTGAAATTTGAAGAAGAGATTTATGTTTCTGGGCAATTTGCACTTCAGACCTATTAGGCCTTAAGTGTATCTGAAGTACAATTTTTCACTTTAAACCTATTTGGCCTTGAGTGCATGAAAACATTGGTTGCACTTCAGACCTATTTGGCCTCAAGTGAATCTGAAGTGCAATATTTTTTACTTCAGACCTATTTGGCCGTAAGTCCACGTAAACATTAGTTGCACTTCAGACATATTCAGCCTTAAGTGCATCTGAAGTGTAATTTTACTTCAAAACCTATTTGATCTTAAGTGCATGAAAACATTTGTTGCACTTCAGACCTATTTGGCATTAAGTGCATCTTAAGTGCAATTTTTGCACTTTAGACTTACTTGGCCTTAAGTGAATTACACTTCGGGCTAATTTTTTTTTTTAACTTCAAACCCGATAAGTCTGAAGTTGATCCTGAAGTAAGTAGGCTTGAAAGATTTTATGCAAAATGGGTATTCATTCAATTATAATCGCAAAACTGAGTTTAGATGCAAATGTCGGACAGGGTTAAGCTAGTAGTAGCTTAGTATCTCCTATAGTATGGAGAAATCAGTGCTTACGATGTGTCACTTGACATGCTTTCCATAAGGATTTACTTTATACACTTGGCAGCTCAGAGTGAAATTTTTTTTAATCAATATTAGCCTACTTATAAAATGTGTATATGGGTAAAATTGAGCTTATGGTACATCCCGGCTTCTGATATGCTAAACCAAGCTAAAGACATGATGGCAAGCCACCGGAATCGAGGCAAGGGTCTCACCGAGTCAGAGTCCGAGGGCATGACGCCTACCTTCGAGAATATCGGGACCATGATCCGGGATCGGTCCAAATTCCAAAGGACTTCGGAGAACGTTGCACGACCAACAGGAAGCCGTAATATCCACGACCGGTCGAATATCACGGTGCGGATCTCGTCACGTATCGATGGAGAATCGGTCATCGGTTAAATAGAAGATTTTTTACCTTTTGTAGAATTGTACTTAGGATAAAACTCCCCTACTATATAAAGGGGGGTCTGATTATTCATTGAACACATTGTAACACGCATCCCAAATCAATATACTATTATTTTTGCTGTTATTGAAAACTCTTATTCTTGTTCATCAGTGTTGGCCGTTGTGTGTCAAGATCGAGGGTGGATATTTCATCAAGGCTGGAATTATCCTCCTTACGTGGTTTGAATTTACTACATCTTTATTTATTTAATCTAACGCAATTCATCGCTTGTATAGTATTAATCCACGTATCCTTGAAATCACTTACAAATTTAATTGTTATCCATCTTTTAGGGTAAATAGTTTGGCGCCCACCGTGGGGCTAAGGATAATAGTGGTAATTTGATACAAATTTTCATAACGCACCCTATTTTACACTTGTTCTTTGAAGTGTCTTTAATTTCAAGTCAAAGTTTAAAATGTTGAACTCCTAATCTGCACCTCTAAATGTGGATGCTGAGTCCGGTCACCACGGCGAGAACAATAATTTGGTACCCAGTAACGAGGTGTCACCTGTCGATCCCAGCGGAATTCCGGTCGTGGACCTGATTGACGCTAACTCACATGTGGCCATCAATGCGAATTTGCCTACCGATCCTGAGAATAGCGTCCGCGGGGGAGTCATAAGGAGATGGGATCAACTTGCAAGTGTTCTTCGAAATGCTACAGGCCCAACAGGCAGCGATAGCCCAGCTGCAAAACCAAAGCCGCGCCCCCAGCAGAGTTGAGCCCGAGCCGTCCCAGGAAATCACTTGCAGAAACAAACCAATCACGGAGAGGCCAAGTGAAGATGAACCCGGTACTAACCCCAAAATCATAAAAATGCTCGAGGAACTGACAAAACGGGTAGAATCGGGAGAAAAGAAAGTCGAAGCCAATGACAAAAAGGTGGAAACCTATAATTCGAGGGTCGACCAAATCCTAGGAGCACCACTGATATTGAAGGGTCTGAATTCCAAGAACTTTTTTCAGAAGCCTTTCCCTCCGAGCGCAGCTCCAAAGCTAATCCCAAAAAAGTTCCGCATGCTCGAAATTCCTAAGTACAACGGAACTACTGACCCAAATGAGCATGTGACCTCTTACACGTGCGCTATCAAAGGGAGCGACTTGGAGGATGATGAGATCGAGTCCGTCCTGCTGAAAAGTTCGGGGAAACTTTTTCAAAGGGAGCTATGATATGTTATCAAAACTTGCCCCCTAATTCTATTGAATGTTTTGCTATGATTGCAGACTCCTTCATGAAAGCATACGCCAGGGCCATCAAGGTCGAGACCAGGAAATCGGACCTTTTCAAAGTGAAACAGAGAGATAATGAGATGTTTAGGGAATTCGTGTCCCGGTTTCAAATGGAACGAATGGACTTGCCTCCAGTCGCAGATGATTGGGTCGTTCAGGCCTTCACCCAGGGACTCAATACTCGAAGCTCATTGGCTTTACAGCAGTTGAAGCAAAATTTGATAGAATAGCCAACTGTAACTTGGGCCGACGTACATAATCGATATCGATCAAAAATTAGGGTCGAAGATAATCAGCTTGGGGCCCCTCCCGGGTCTATTTATCCTGTCAGAGCTATTGATAGATCCAAAAGAGACATTGACCGTGAACCACGATCAAATGGGGCCCAGTATCAACCATACACCGGAGACCAAAGAAGTAATGGGTCCGGACGAAACCTTGTGAGGAGCGAAAGGAGAAGCGATCTAGGTCAAAATAACTAGGGAATCATGAGCAAAAGCGATTTCGACAGACTCGTCGGGCTTAAGAAAGCGCCAACGTTATCAAAGTACAACTTCAACATCGATGATGCTGCCATCGTATCTGTCATCGGACGCATCAAAGACGCCAAGTGGCCTCGACTCATACAGTCCGATCCAACCCAAAGGGACCCCAACCTAATGTGTAAGTATCAGGACACTCACGTCCACAGAACGGAAGATTGCCGGCAATTGAGAGAGGAAGTAGCCCGGTTATTCAACAACAGACATCTCCGAGAGTTCTAGAGCTACCGAGCCAAAACCATTTCAGGAATATGGATTCTAATAAGCAGATCGAGTAGGAGGAACCTCACCACATCATTAACATGATCATAGATGGGGTCGACGTCCCCCAGGAGCCGATGTTAAAGCGCACCAAAGTGTCCATCAGTAGAGAAAAACGGACTCGAGATTACGTGCCAGAAGGAACCTTATCTTTCAATGATCATACACTGAAGGCATCATGCAGCTACACAACGATGCACTAGTAATATCTGTACTCATAAATAAATCTCGATAAGCATGTGTTAATTGATCCAGGTAGCTTGGCCAATATCATCAGATCGAAAGTCGTAGAGCAGCTGGGTCTACAAGACCAAATTGTGCCTGCAATCCGAGTTCTAAATGGATTCAACATGGCATGTGAGACCATTAAAGGGTAGATAACACTACCGGTGAACACTGTCGGAACCACCCAGGAAGCAAAGTTCTACGTGATCGAAGGAGATATGAGATACAACGCTTTATTCGGGAGATTGTAGAGTCACAACATGAGGCCGGTGCCCTCGACACTGCACCAGGTGTTGAAATTCCCAACGCCAGGAGGGATTAAAACTATTTACGGAGAACAGCCAGCTGCGAAGGAGATATTTGCGGTCGATGAGGTGGTCCCGATATCCGCACCAAAGGATTCGAGTTCGGTCGTCAAACAAGGGACCAAATAGCAATTACCGACACTGGCCTCTATCAAACCGGAAAAGCAGGGGACAGATGAGGACAACGACTACAGAGTTCCCAGATCCTTCATAGTCCCCGACGATTCCGACGTCACCAAATAAACAGTCAAAGAACTGGAGCAGGTCATATTGATCGAGCACCTGCCCGATTGTATGGTATACCTGGGCATGGGGTTAAATCCCGAGCTCAGGAAAAAACTCATTAGATTCCTTATGGCTAACATGGATTGTTTCGCTTGGTCCCACCTTAACATGAGGGATCCCGCCGAAGATAACTATCCATAAGCTAAGCCTAGATCCGAAGTTCCACCCGATCAAACAGAAAAGGAGGCCTCAGTCCGAAGTCAAGCATTCATTCATCAAAGACGAGGTATCTAAACTCCTTAAAATAGGGTCCATCGGAGAGGTTAAATACCCCGATTGGTTAGCAAATTAGTGGTAATCCCTAAAAAACAGAATAATTTAAGAATATGTGTAGACTATAAACACTTGAATAAGGCGTTCCCCAAGGACTCTTTCCCCCTGCCCAACTTCGATCGCATGATCGATGTGACGACCGGCCACTAGATCCTCAGCTTTCTCGATGCCTATTCCGGGTACAACCAAATTCGGATGGACCTGGGCGATCAGGAAAAAATGTCCTTCATTACTAAGTACAACAACTACTACTATAACGTAATGCCGTTCGGACTAAAAAATGCTGGTTCCACTTAACAACGATATGTTAGTTAAGTCCCTGCGAGCAGAGGACCATTTGAAACATTTGCAGGAAAAATTCAACATATTGAAGAAATACAATATGAAGCTGAACCTGGAGAAATGCGCATTCGGAGTCGGGTCTGGGAAATTTCTCGGATTCATGGTGTCTAATCGGGGAATCGAGATCAATTCCAATAATATCAAGGCCATAAAGGACATTGCCGTGGTAGACAATGTCAAGGCCGTTTAAAGGCTAACCGGGCGCATAGTCGCGTTGGGCCAATTCATTTCAAGGTCCTCCAATAAGAGCCATCAGTTCTTCTCATTATTGAAGAAGAAGAATAATTTCTCATGGACACCGGAGTGTCAGCAAGCCTTGGAAGAACTCAAGCGATACCGTTCGAGCCCTCCTTCGCTTCATACTCCGAAGGCAGATGAACAGTTGTACCTATACTTAGTGGTATCCAAGATAGTGGTAAGTGGAGTCCTAGTCCGGGAAGAAGAAGGTACGTAATTTCCTATCTACTATGTTAGCAGGACTCTAGGCGAGGCTGAAACTAGGTATCCCCATCTGGAAAAATTGGCGCTCGCTTTGCTAAGCGCCTCTAGGAAATTAAAACCATATTTTTAGTTCCATCCCATATGTGTCGTGACTACTTACCCCTTGAGGAACATAATGCATAATCCCGAACTCTCGGGACGAATGGCCAAATGGGCTGTGGAAATCAGCGGGAACGATATCGAATATCGACCATGAACCGTCATCAAATCTCAAATTTTGGTAGACTTCATGGCCGACTTCACACCAGCCCTAATACTCGAGGTAGAGAAGGAGTTTTTGTTGAACTCGGGGACCTCTCCAGAATCTGGACCCTTTTTACGGATGGTGCCTCGAACGCAAAGGGATCCGGACTTGGCATCATGTTGAAGCCACCAACGGGTAATGTAGTTAGGCAACCTATTAGAACTTTAATAATGACTAACAACGAGGTCAAGTATGAGGCCATGATTGCAGGTCTCGGAATGGCTAAAAGCCTGGGGCCGAGGTGATTGAAGCGAAGTGCGATTCCTCCTTATGGTGAACCAAGTCTATGGAATATTCGAAGTTAAAGAGGAGCGAATGCGAAAGTACCTAAATAAACTGTAGGTGACGTTACATAGATTCAAGGAATGGACTTTGCAACATGTACCTCGAGATCAAAATAGCAAAGCTGATGCTCTTACCAACATAGCATTATGCTTGATGACGATGAATTCAACTCGGGAATGGTCGTACAACTCATGAAATCGGTAGTGAAAGAAGGCCACGCCGAGATAAATTCGACAAGCTTAATCTAGGACTGGAGGAACAAGTATATAGATAACCTGAAGACCAGAAACTGCCCTCGGATCCTAAAGAATCGAGAGCTCTAGGCACGAAGGCGGCCAGGTTCAGCTTGTTTGAAGATAACACCCTATTCAGGAGAACGTTCGATGGCCCACTCGCCATATGTCTGGGACCAGGAGATTCCAATTATATTTTGACGGAAGTTCACGAAGGCACCTACAGGAATCATTCAGGTGCCGAATCGTTGGTTCGTAAGATAGTCAGAGCCGGACACTACTGAATCGACATGGAAAAAGAAGCAAAGGAGTTCGTGCAAAAATATGATGGATTTCTGAGACATGCACCAATGATTCATCAGTTCAGGGAGCTATTACATTCGGTCTTGTCACCCTAGCCATTCATGAAATGGGGAATGGACATCGTTGGCCCTCTGTCATGGGCACCTAGTAAGGCTCAATTCATATTATTTACGGCTGACTATTTTTCTAAATGGGTGGAAGCCCAGGCATTTGAGAAAGTCAGGGAGAAAGAAGTTATTAACTTCATTTGGGACCACATAATATGTCGGTTTGGAATGCCGGCCGAGATCGTGTGCGATAATGAGAAGCGATTCATCGCCAGTAAGGTGAGAAAATATTTCGAGGACCATAAGATCAAAAGGATCCTATCAACACCCTATCACCCTAGTGAGAAGGGGCAGGAATAGTCTATAAACAAAACCATACTCCAAAATCTTAAGAATAGGTTGACCGATGCCAAAGAAAAATGGAAGGAAATTTTTTCCGAAGTCCTATGGGCATATCGAACGACCTCGAAGTCTAGTACCAGGGCTACCCCGTTCTCGTTGGTTTACGGTGCCGAAGCGCTAATACCGGTCGAAGTAGGAGAACCGACTCTTCAGTTCCGATACACGACCGAAGAGTCAAATGGCAAGGCCATGAACACGAGCCTGGAGTTGCTAGACGGAGGCGCGAGGCCGTCCTCGTCTGGCTAGCCGCCAGAAACAATGGGTCAAAGGTATTACAACCGGAGAGCCAACCTCCGACACTTCAATATCGGGGACTTTGTATTAAGAAAATTGACACTAAACACCTAGAACTCGAACGAAGGCAAGCTGGGACCGAATTGGGAAAATCCATATCGAATTATCGAGATCACTGGCAAAGTATCGTACAAACTAGACGCAGGGAACTGTGACCGACTACCGAACAACTAGAATGTGACCCACTTAAAATGGTACATTGCTAAGGTACGACCCTATTCATTCTTTTCTTTACCTACATTATGAATTGAACTAACATTTGCAGGCAACAACCAAAGAATGATGCAGTTATTAGGCCTGAAAGTACGTGTTGCACTCTTTTTCCCTTGAATCGATTTTGTCCTAAATGGATTTCCGGCAAGGTTTTTAACGAGGCAACAGTAGATCGTGCTAACTTAGAATTGAAGACCGACTTTGAACCGGATTCAAGGGTCACATCAACAGTATCCGAGCCCTCTTTATGATCGACCTCGAATACTAGGGGCCATCACCCTTGATAATGATTTTAACAAGGAAGGAAACTTTGTGCTCGAACGGTCTAAGCTTGGAGGATAGGATTTATTGTAAGGGCCAAAATCAAATGAACCGTGCCCACATAGGTCGCTTAAGCCATAACACGAAGCTTGTACACATTTGCCATCTTGAATGTACAGAAATGAAAGAAAGTTTCTACCTTGCAAATAAATATTTTATCTCTTAAGAACTACTACATTTTCTTCCTTGAGGACATCGGGCCCGAGGGCCACCTCTATCCAGATCCAAGTAATCACCCCACTCAGGGACTGTCGTCTAAGGCAAACTCGGACGGCTCGGGCTGTCGAAGCCCCGGGGCACAAAAACCTATTAGGTAGTACCCAAACTTTAAAGGCTACGGCTATTCCCATTCAGGGACTGTCATCTTGGGCAAGCCCGAATGGCTCGGGCATCAAAGCCCGTGATAATTATCCTAATGGGAAATACCCGAACTTAAAAGGCTACGGCCATCCTAGAAATGGCTCGGAGACATCCCAAAGCCCGTAACCAAAACATAAGGCCTTCAAAATTCCAAACCTGTTCAAAGGCTACCCTCGGCAAAATTATAATCTAAAAACTTCTAAGTAAGCACTTTGGGGAAAGCTTTCGGTCATACCAAGCCCCCACGAGTTATAAACAAAATCACATTGAGAACAAGCCTTGTTCGAACCTCCAAACAAGGCCTTATTACTATGTGCTAAGGCATTTGAAAACTTTGTAATCATAAAGCAAGGCCAAAAGAAACAAACTTGAAAATTGCCAAAGGGCAAAAAAAGCCTTGTATATATATATATATATATGTGTGTGTGTGTGTGTATATATATATATGTATATATATATATATATGTGTGTGTATATATATATATATATATATATGTATATATATATATATATATATATATATATAGCCTCAACAAAACATACAAAATACAAAAACAAAGAAAAATCTACAAGGCACCTAAGCCTGATCTTCGCTAGAGCTCGCCTCGTCACCAGAACCATCGGGATCTCCTCCGTCCTCCGATCCGTCGGAGCCCTCGGAGTCTTCCTCGTCCTCGAGATATGCCAACTTTTTGGCCTTGAACTCGAGCCTCTTAACGTTTTCGATCTCCACCGTTAAGTCGAAACCCCGGGCATGAACTTCCTCGAGAGCCTCCCTTCGGGATTGCCACTTCACGTAATAGGCAATAACTTTCAAGCGGTCCTGGGCTGCCATTTTGCCGGCTTTGTATTAGGCCACCATCTCTTCAGCATCGGGCTTGGTTATTTCCACAACTGACCTGGTCTCTTTAAGCTCTTTGGCAAGGGTATCCCATTTGGCAGCGGCGAAGCCCAATTGAGACTGGAGGTCTTCGATTTTTTGGGAACGGGCCTCAGCTTTCTCCCTCGCCGCTTGAAGTTGGACTTCAATCGAGGCCAGCTTTCCCGGGCAGTCTCTTTTTTCGAAGCCAGTCGGTCCATTTTGCCTTTCCACTCTTCAGCTATGGCCTTGACCTCGTCCATCTCAGCTCGAAGCCGGTCGATCTGATCAAGCTTCCGCTGGACCTGCGGGTTTTGACTGTTAGTCGCTATGCATAACTCGTCGTTACTAACTTTAAAGATCTTTACCTGTTCCACTAGGGCGGCATGTTCTTTCTGACCCGCGTCCAACTCATCCCATTGATTCTTGACTTCTCCCTCACGTTGCTCGTTGAGAAGATTATACATGTCCTCTTCTCATAAAGCTCTTTGATTTCAGCCTCGAGTTGGCTAAGCTCATCCCGGTACCGAAGAAAGGTTTCATAGTGGAGCACCGAGGCCTGTAGAATGTGAAAAAGAAAAAGGCATTAGAGTCATCAAAAACTGAATTCAAAGATAAAGGAGTATGATAACACCTTACTCGATTTAGCGCTTGTTGCGCTTCGTTGAACAAGCATAGCGTGTCCACCTCATTCATCTTTGCCTGGTCGTCTTTGATTACCAGGCTGAAAGAACCTGGGCATTGTCCGAAATGGTGATAACGACAGATCACTTCCGACCAGGATTCGTGCTCGGAAGGGGGAACCGATTGATCAACCTTGGGCCTCAAGTTCAACCCACCGACCTCCAAGAATGAACTTTTCCTTGGCACCTCTAAATCACCCAACCCCGTGAAGTCTTCCAGGGCGGTTGAGTCCACACCATCAAAGAAGCGTCGAAGGGGATCGTCTGCTCCATGAACCCCTTCGTTGGATCGCTCCTTCGTCGCTCAGGCTTCGTCAAAAATAGACTCCGCGAACGAAGGCGATAATGAAATCTCTATGACACTGGGGAGGGGGAGCAGAGCCGGCGTCTCTAGGAGTCTTGACCCTCGCTAGCCTCATGCACTTGAGTGGGATTAGCCTCCATCATTCCCCCCTCGGCTGTCACCTGCTCCTCAGGGGCAGACGACTTGTGGGCCACAAAAATTTCGTCCTCCTCGGGCTCGTCCCTGAGCCGGAAAAATAATTCTGATACGAGCACTCGGGAGCTGGAGATTCCCTTTGGCTTACGAACCAACCTTCTCCTTGGTTTCTTTTTTTCCCGAGCAAGGGGAACTCAGGCCGTCTTCCTTTTCTTCTCTCCGGTTGTGGCTCCGGGCTGCCCCGAAGCAGAAGAATTAGTGGGCAAGTCCTCGTCTCCGACAGGATGCCTAAGCAGTGTTCTTAGGCAAACCTGCAAAAAGGAAATAAAAGAAATACGAATGTGATGCTAGAAGGAGAAGCCTAATGCAACTTATTACGGAAAGAAATCTTGCCATGGGAACAGGCCTCCAAACGACCCTTCGAGAGTTTGCGCCATGAGCGCTCGGAGTAGGGCATCTGTGAGACAATGCATTAGATCCACTCCTTTAACCGAGGCACAATATTTGGGACTCGGGCAACAGTCGCTGCACCACAAATACCAATGAGAAAAAGGGAAATGAGCGTGAAATTAACATTTAAAGGATTTTTGTACTTTTGTGATGCATTCCAGTTCTCGGGGAATGGCCTAAATTCGGTCAAAATCAAGTCTGAGGTCCTCACCCGGACAAAGCGTCCCTGCAGCCTCAATCCCAATTTTCATCGATGCTTGTTGGGGCCTTACTAGCCCGGCGCACGAGCTTTATCAGTCCCCCTCGGAAGATTCGGGACTATACAAGCAGAGTAGATGATCTATGGTGAGCCAACAGGAGTCGATCTTGTTCACAAAAAGACAAAGGAGGATTACGATCCTCCATAATGATGGGTAGATCTGACTGAGGCATACCTCGTACCTCTTACAGAAGTCTATAATGACGAGGTCCACCGGGCCTAGTGTGAAGGGATAAGTGTAACCACTTAGGTACACCTCAACATGGGTAGTAATGGCCTCCTCGGAGTCGGGGACCACTATATCCTTGTCGGCCTAGTTGCAGTCCTTTCGGATTGCGGAGAGGTCATCTTCGGTGATTGAGGAAATATATCTCGATGCCTACTCATGCCGACCCTGTATCGAAGAGCGCTTCTCAACCTTGTGTAAACATGTAATTTTTGACCCACGCATCATAATCACCTCTAATAATCATAATACTTTTAAAATAATTATTGGAGCCTATTTTGTAGGAATCCGTTTTATTATTAAATTTAATTCTGTTTTAGGTTCAAAATTGAAAAATACCAAAAATAGTTCCAAGCTCTTATCTCCTTAATTCAATCAAAAGCCTTGTATTTTGGGCATGTTTAAAACAGATTTTCAGTTTTACTTCTGGCCCAATTTTATATTGGAGCCCAATCCAAATGCAAGCCAAAATCCAACAACCCAATAACCCAGCCCCAATTTCTCTCTCTGCCCCGCACATAACAAACTCTGACAAAAAATAACAAATTCCCTCACACACACACGCCATTCACAACCTCACCCACTACTCCACTACTCATATAACAGTTTGGGATTCTTCTGGAGAGGCAGTTATTTTATCTTGGAGGAACAAGAATAAGAGAGGGTCTAGAGGTGAGAGATCGAGGGGATTCACAGGGAGAGAGGGGAACAAGAAAAATCAGAAAAAATCGAGAGAGGGATTTAGTTTTCTTTTTCAACAAACCCCAGAAAACCAAAAGAAAAAGGAATTCGAATCAATTTTAGTTTTCTTCCTTTTCAAAGAAATTTCATAAAAAACCAGAAAAAATAGAGATATATATACTTCTTCCTTCTTCGGCTTCAGCTTGGTTGGGGAGAGGTTTTCAAGAGTCAATTCCGATCGAGGTGTGCTGGGGTTCGATTCAGTTGCCAATTCGAGTTCCGATCATGGTTCGTGGACCCTTGCTGCTTGTATCGACGTTCAAAATCACTACGAAATCTTCATTCAGGTTCAATTCTTAATTCTCGCTCATTTTGTTAGTATGATTGAAATATGACGAATCCATGAGTATTTGTCTTTGATTCGTTAACTTCATGAACTGATATGCCCAGATTACACCATAACAAGTAATGTAAGGTAGTTGACGTTTAACATAATCAGCCAACTAGAGACATATCGAAACAAACAATCAAATCATCTGCATTTGGTGTTGAATCTATGATCGCATAACTGATATGCGGCTCGCACTTTGGACCTAAGTTATTAGAAATGCAGGATTAATTTGTGTTTGGTGTCGAATCTGCGACCGCATAATTGATATGCGGTCTGCATTTTCGACTTGATTATCGCAGACGAGACCGCATTTCTGGTATTAAACCTTGCCCAAGACTCTGTATTGATCTACGATTTCAACATGTAATATGCGGTTCGCATACACGATTTGCGATCGCACAGGATACTGCGTAAAATTTTGTTCTAATCTGCGACCCTTATGCACAGAATGCGGCTCACATATGGGATCTGCGACAGCATATCCCCATTTGCAGTGATGTTCTGCTCTTTTCTTGTCTTCTATGGCTTTTTTGGACCGGGTTTTGTTAAATGCATGAAATAAAAGTTAAAAGAACAAGGCCATAAACTGAATTTTTATCTTTCTTTATGTTAGATCTTATTTTCTTATTTTATTACATTGCTCGCTAGTAGCATATTTATGCCGATCACACTTGGGTAGAAAATAGTAGGACGTTTTGTTGATTTTTGAGGTGAGAGGTCGTTCCCTAGTTGAATTTATCCGGGGGAATGCTCTGAACTTATGTACTTGACATTCCGGGGAATGCCCCGAGGTATTTGTATGAGAAGACCAAAAGTGAAACTCGTAGTATTTCAGTTTTAGTTTTATTTTTTCTTTTATTAGGTGGGAACGACCTCCAACCTCTTGTGCGTTTGTTTTTCTCTTGTTTGTGTTTGTCTTAATTCGAATATTCTAAAAGCCAACAAATCGAGTATGCAACCGTGACTTCCACGGGATTCGGGGAATGCCTAACACCTTCTCCCCGAATCAAATGAACCCCCTTACCCAAATCTCTGGTATGAACTTGACTTTAAGTCCAAGTTCTAAAATGGTGGTCTGGCACACTAGAATCACTTGTCAGGGTGGCGAATATATGTTTTTCTTGATTAATCCTATCTTTTGTCACTTCTAAAATTGGAAACCCCTTTTACGAGTTTTATTAAGACTTTTTATTCATCAAAAAGGTTTAGTAAAGCTCGTCCCGAAAAAGGAAGAGTGACAGATCTGGCGACTCTGCTGGGGACTTCTATTATCCTTTTTTGCGGGTTCGAGCTAGTACTTGATTTGTTGGTTTTTAAAATGTTTGGTTGAGTTTTATGTTCTTTTCGTCAGCTTTACTTACTTTTATTATGTTTTCATGTTTTTGTTACTTCTATTATGCTTTCATGTTTTTGCTATTTGTTAGTTGTTTATGTGTTTACAGTTTTTGCTTTATGTGTTTATCGCTTTATAACTGTCATCATATGCATTGCCTAGTCAATTCTTTCTGCAACAAGTCCCGGAGCACGCGTCCCGTGCATGAACTCTTTGTTGAGTCACCCTTAATTTAGGAGGGGAAGCCGACGGACATATGGAGTGGGTGGAAAGCTTGAGCAGCCACCATCGACCATACGCTTTCCCCGAATTGCCTTGTTAGTGAACCCCAAACTTAGGTCAGCCTTCAGGTCATTTTTATTTGCATCATGACATTTAGACCTAGTAGGGCTTGGTCCAGGCACCGTGTCCCTTTGTAGGAAACCTATCCAAATTATGTCAGATGGGCCTGCGGCCCAAAGTGACATTTAATCATCCTATGTGCTAAATGTTGCATCTATGAGGGTAAAAAGGTCATTTGGCAGACCGATGTCTTGGATAGAAGGGTGTAAACGAAGTAAATGGGACCCCACTAGTATTTTCTTTCATAATCTTTTTCCGGAAAAATAAAAAATAAAAAGAAGAAAAATCAAAAAAAAAGAAAGAAAAGAAAAGAAGATTTTACATTTTTCATCATTTTGCAAGAATTCAAGAAAAGGTCCAAGGGTTTTTACATTTTTCATCATTTTGCAAGAGACACAGATATAGTTTTTTTTAGTTGCATCTTCCCGAACTACGCGAACCTGATTCTCGTTTTCCGAGGGGGATACGTAGGCAACCTACATAGGGTCCGGTCTTCCTAGTAAGTCCTAGATTCTTGGCTTCCGGGGTCTTAGCCAACTCTGGCATGCTTAGCCACTTTTGGGCCACATCGGCCATCCTAGCAAAATAGGGATATTTTTGCAAAAGTAGCTCAATCACCACGTCATATCTTCTCCAAGGCCCGTCCATAGCAGGTTTGCGTCCCTAGCCACATCTGGCCATATCAGCCATTTTTGCAAAATAGTCCATTTTCGCAAAACAATTCTTTAAGACTATGGCTGTCGGGATATTAGAGTCATGTAGTCTTCAAGTGCAGTATTTCTTATGCTTAAGGGTCAACTATGTCAAGTTTGCACTAGTAGTCACTTTCAGCCACCTAGGTCAATCTGCAAATATAGCCAAATGGTGTCTTGCATTTGTCCGCCAGGAAATGTTGTGATTTCATGTAGTATTCTGAGTCGTTAACCATGTTCTCCCCATTCAGGTATGGATCCGCTGATTCGATCCAAAGTGCTGATAGTGGTAAAGATTCCTAAGAAATTGATCAGGTGGTGGAACATGTTTTCATCGTTAGAGCAGCATGAGTTGGTGCATAAATTGGGCACCCTAACTTCTCTTCTTGATATCACACCTCGCCCAGGCTTAGTGGAGGCAATGCTGACCTACTGGAACCCGCAGAGCTTAACTTTCAAATTTGGAGAGTGTGAGATGACTCCTACCTTGGCAGAAGTGTCCGACCTCACTCGTTTAAGTTATATAGGCAAGAATATGATCCTTCCCTGGGACCACTCTAGGACAAAATTTCTCAACGATCTGGGCCTAAAAGATAACAAGCATTTGAAGTGCCTTGAGTAGTCTTGAATATCTTTGGATTATTTGTTTGCTAGATTTGGACCACAGGATGGTTTTGACGTCTTTTGGGATGAGTTCTATACAACCAAAGCAAAATGGCAAAGACGTCGCCTCGAAGCTTTCAGCCTTGCTTTATTAGGGTTACTGATTTTTCCATTAGACGAGAGGCATATTGGTACATGTCTGCAGTCAGTGGTAATGGCACTATTTCATGAGAAGCAACACAAAACCGTTACCGTCGTGCCAATGATCTTAGTAGAGTTGTACCGAGCCCTGAGTGAAGTGAGGGGAGGTGTCAGGTATTTCGAGGGAAGTAACCTTTTGCTACAATTGTGGATGATGGAGCATTTGCACACAGCTTCTTTACTTTGTCCCATCGATCGTGCTTTGAGGGATCGGGTGATATGCATCGAGCGTAGGATAAAGTCTCCTAAATTCACATACCCAATAGGTGTCACAGCTTGGATTGAGTTCCTTGGTTCCAGGACAAATGAGAATGTCTTGTGGGCTTACCTTTGGCTACCTTTAGATGATATCTTAGCAGGATGCCTCATGCAGCCTTTCCTGATGCTGATAGAACTTAAGTGTGTCAGGCCATATACGCCGCTCAGGGTAATGCGACAGTTGGGCAGACGACAAGAGGAGCCTCCAACTTTGAGCCTTCGGAGGTACATCGTGAATTTTAGTAAAAAGGTGGTTGACGAAATCAAGTACATACGATACTGGAACAATGCAAAGAGGATGAAGAAAGATACCTTAGTAAAAGATATCAGCAGGCCCGAGTGTACACAAGAGTACTTGATCTGGTTACAGTCCGTCTCACCAGGGGTCAGCACCCCATTGCCAGCACAGCTTAGGGGGCGGGCAGTTCAGACAGATGATTTTGAGGAAGCATCGGACCAAGATCCATGGGATAAGCTGGAATTGATAAGGTCTCAGTTAGCGAAATTGGCAGCAAAGGTGGAGCAGCACAGCCAGTACTTGCTTAGGGTTGGTCTTTAGGAGGCAAGGGCACGGGCCAGGGTCTTCGTTCCTAGCATTGGTATTTCTCTACGAGGCATGATACAAAGTTTGAGCACGACGGATAGCCCAGGACCATCCCAACCAGGACAGTTGCATTCCAGAGCAGTTTGATGATCTACCTTATTCAAATGTTTAAGATTGTCTCATGTCTTGTCTAGGTGTCTGAGCCTTTAGGTAGTTTCAAAGCCAGTCATAGTGTGGTCAAAGTGTGTCTGATCTTCCATTATTGCACTTCTTATCAAAAGTCTTAAATGACAAATCCCGAATTTTATTTTTCCATCACCTTTTTGGGTTTTATCAAGTTATTTTACATCAAAAGAGAGCGAAATGGTAAAAGTGTCGGAAAAGAAAAGAGAAGGCAAGATTGAAAATAATCAAATCGGGATGATTCCATGTGACCTTGCAACCCTCACAGTCATTTTAGAACCGCTATTTGTTGCTAGGTGCATTGCACGTAACGTGATATTATTATCTGATAAATGCCCTAACACTAACATGGTGGTTTTGTGTTGTTGTCCTCTGTTATTTTCTAACTATTTCCAGGAAGGTGGTTAGTTTGTTGGCATCCTGGCAAGTCATCCATACATACTCGATCAAAGCGCCAAACAATCATGGCTAGCAAGGAAATAGACACTGGAGTTGTAGACCCGCCAAGAGAGGTTGTGGAGTCAGAATCGGAATTGCAAGAGGAGGTTCGGAGGTTGAAACACCAGATGGCAGAAATGTATCAGGCATGGATTAAGGGTCACCCTCCACCCTCGTTCCCCACCAACTACACAGAAAACCCTGCTTCCATTCCACCAATCTCTCAATCCCAGATGGCCAATATCATTGATCTTTCGCCACAACACGCACCTGGTTTCATCCCTTACCACAATTACCTCGGCACTTCAGCCCAAACCCTCATGCTCCGCCAGTCAAAACAACCTCGTACCCTGCTCCAACATCTGCTCCTATTTTTGTACCCCCACCACAAACTACCCTTCATCGATCCTCTAGTGAGCCCACTTTCAAAGTACCAGACGCTCATTACCATACACCGGAGCCCCCTTTCAAAGTCCCAGACCCTTACTCCTACACTCACCAGTTTGAGTCTCATGTCGAAACTGACAAAACACCCAAGAATTCAGAACAGGAGGAGATGTTTAGGAAGTTACAGAGTCTCGAGCAATCTTTGAGAAATATGCAAGGGCTGGGGAACTAGGTGAGTGTGGCCTATAAGGATTTACGTTTGTTTCCCGATGTCCAACTGCCTGCCAGGTTCAAGATGCCCAAGTTCGACTTGTATGACGGACATGGGGATCCTGTAGCCCATCTGAGGGGTTATTGCAGCAAAATGAGAGGCGTCGGAGGAAAAGATGAATTACTAGTGGCCTACTTCAGCCAAAGTTTGAGTGGGGCAGCTTTAGAATGGTACACCCGCCAGGACATTAGCCGATGGTACACTTGGGACGATATGGCTCAAGCCTTTGCCCGACAATTCCAATACAATATAGACATTGTTCCAGACCACCTATCTCTGACCAAGGTGGAAAAGAAACCCAGTGAAAGCTTTAGAGAATATGGGTTTCGATGGAAGAAACAAGCTGCACGAGTCAATCCTCCAATGGAAGAAGACGAGATGGTTAAGTACTTCCTCCAAGCCTTGGAGCCCACTTACTATGGACACCTGATCTCAGCTATTGGTAAGTCCTTCAATGATGTGGTAAATATGGGAGAAATGGTGGAAGAGGGGCTCAAGTCCAGTAAGATCATGAGTTATTCTGCTATAAAAGCAACCACTCAAGCAATCCAGAGTGGTACCAAAAATTTGCTAGGCAAGAAGAAGAAGGAAGATGTCGCTATGGTTGTCTCCGGATCATGGCAAGGCCAGAGGGGTTCACCTCACCAATACACCCATCCCCGATCTCGAACCTACACCCAAGCTCCATATAATACACCTCAACATTACTTTTCCCCGCCAAACCCCCAAGACTTATCCAGACCACCCTAGTATTTTGTTCACCATGCCCAGTCATATGCTCAACTCCCTTCTTATCCACAACGGCGTGCCCCTGTCCCACAGAATACCTACCCAGCTCCACAAAATACCTACCTATCTCCACAACCTTACCAAAACTCCAATGGTCCACACTTTTGACCAAGACCAGATTATAGGAGGGAGAGGCAGCAGCGGAAATAAACTTTTACCCCGCTTGGAGAATCCTATGCAAGTCTATTCCAAAGGTTAAGGCAGTTGGACGTCTTGAGGCCAATTGAGTCAAAAATACCAAATCCTCCTCCAAAGAACCTCGATTATTCCCTAAGATGTGCTTACTGTTCTGATGCCCCAGGCCATGACATAGAGAAGTGTTGGCACTTGAAACGGGCGATCCAAGAACTCATTGATACAAACCAAATCGTAGTCCAAAACTCAGACACTCCAAACATCAACCAAAATCCTCTGCCTGCCCATGAAAAAACACATATGATTGAAGTAGTTTACAAGGTCGGATAACCCAAGAAGTCTTATAAGTCCGTCATGATAATTCGGGCCAGTGAAAACAATTTGGTTAAGGATCCAGATTCCACCAAGGCAAAGCCTGTGATAGTTGAAGGGACAACAGAAAAGCCGAGCCTGCTCAATTTGAAACCACCAGTGTTGGTCGTAAAAGGGATGTCAAAAGATATGGCAGCAAGCCTAGAAAGCTCAAAAGTGGTAGTGCCAGGGGTTCTGAATAAACCTGTCATAATTGTGAAAGGGGCTCCCATTGCCCCTATCATCATTAAACAAGTAACCCAACCGCCGGTGGTTGATACCAAGGCTGTTCCGTGGAATTACAAGCAAGTGATAGTGACATACAGAGGAAGAGAAGTGGAGGCAGAAGTAAATGAGACTGGAGGATTGACTCGTTCTGGCAGATGTTTTGCTCCGGAGGAATTAAGGAAAGCCAAGACATTCAAAGATGGTCAATTGCCAGTAAAGAAACCGGTTACCGAAGAAGAGGCTGAGGAGTTCTTGAAGAAGATGAAAGGGCAGGATTATTCTATTATAGAGCAGTTGAGGAAAAACACCGGCTCAAATTTCTCTTTTGTCTTTGCTGATACACTCAGATGAACATCGCAGGGTCTTGATAAAGATTTTAAATGAGGTGCATGTCCCTGATAAGATCAAAGTAAGCCACTTGGAAAAGATAGCTGGCAAGATTTTTGAAGCAAACAGGATCACATTCTCGGATGATGAACTTCCTATCGAGGGTATGGAACAAAATCGAGCTCTTTATCTCACAGTGAAATGCGAAGATTATGTTGTTTCGAAGGTTCTGGTTGACAATGGCTCTAGTGCAAATATCTGTCCCTTTTCTACTATGCAAAAACTGAAGATTGGTACCGAAAGGATCCGCTTGAACAGTGTGTGCATTCGAGGCTTTGACGGAGGAGGTAAAGATTCTGTTGGAGACATAATGCTCGAATTGTCAATAGGGCCAGTTGAGTTCGCCATGGAATTCCAAGTGTTAGATGTAGCTGTCTCCTACAATCTGTTGTTGGGAAGGCCCTGGATACATGCTGCTAAAGCAGTCCCGTCCTCTCTGCATCAAATGGTTAAATTCGAGTGGGACAGGCAGGAAATAGTTGTGCACGGTGAGGAAGATTTGTCAGCCTGCAATGACACAATTGTTCCGTTCGCTGAAGCTAAAGATGATAAGGGACCTTGGGTCTTTCAAACTTTTGAAATAGTGTCTGTTGATAAGATCACTGAGGGAAAATGCATTCCGGGTCCCAAGTTATCCTCCGCATCTGTCATGGTTGCGAGTGAAATGTTAAAGAATAGTTTCATGCCGGGCAAGGGTCTGAGTTCATCTCTGCAAGGTATTGTGCATCCAGTATGCCCCAATGGGAATTATGGTACATTTGGTTTGGGATTCACATCCACAGAAGAGGACACGAAAAGGTTTAAGAATCCAAAACAAAAGGTATGGTCACTCTCCAAGCCCGTCTCACATATCTCCAAATCTTTTGTTAAACTAGGAGCCGAAAAACCTCCAACATCCTTAATCCCAGAACCTGTGGTCAATGTTGATGAAGAGATAATCAAGGGGTTTTGAAGTCTTTTCAAAGAGGTCAATATGGTAGAGTTTGGTGAAGGCTCTAGTAAAGCAGATGTGCAGTTTGTTGGCCCAAACGTGAAGCTTATCAATTGGGAAGTTACTCCTCTCCCCACCAGAAAGGAGTTTTGGTAGTTTGCTTTATTTCCTTTTCTATTATCTAGGTCGTTCCAGGGTTGTAATCCGGATCTTTCTTTCTTTTAAGTTTTAATTATCTTGACGCTCAGACCTTTCTATCCTTTTCAATGAAATGTAATTTCCTATTTTCTATTATTCTTAATGATGTTTTATTTTGTTTTGTTCTTTTGTACAGTTCTTTTTATGCTGGTTGCAGTGACATGACATGCATGAGGAATTTTCAGCCGAATTTTAAAAGCCAATCAAATTCTGAAATAACAATCCAAGAAGTAGAATATGATGATGAGATAGAATATGATGAAGAAGCAGCATTTGAGCAAATCAGTAAAGAGCTAAAACAATTTGAAGAAAAATCGAAACCTAATTTGAGTGAGACTGAAGCAATCAATTTAGGGGACCAGGATGATGTTAGGGAAACCAAGATAAGTGTACATCTAGAACCACAAGTGAAGGAGGAAATAATCAAAACATTGTTTGAGTAAAAAGATATCTTTGCCTGGTCATACGACGAGATGCCGGGTTTAAGCACTGATCTGGTAGTCCATAAATTGCCAACTGATCCAGCATGTCCCCCCATCAAGAAAAAGTTGCGAAAGTTCAAGCCCGATATGAGTGTGAAGATCAAAGAAGAAATCACAAAGCAGCTTACTGCAAAGGTTATTCCGGTTACTCGATATCCCATTTGGTTAGCTAATGTTGTGCCAGTACCAAAGAAGGATGGTAAGACCAGGGTCTGTGTTGATTACCGTGATCTCAACAAAGCAAGCTCAAAGGATGATTTTCCATTGTCGAACATTCACATTTTGATCGATAATTGTGCCAAGCATGAGATTGGTTCTTTTGTGGACTGTTACGCTGGATATCATCAGATCTTGATGGACGAGGAAGATGTGGAAAAGACAGGATTCATCACGCCATGGGGAACGTATTGTTATCGGGTAATGCCATTTGGTTTGAAGAATGCTGGGGCAACTTACATGAGGGCAATGACCACAATGTTTCATGACATGATATATAAAGAGATCGAGGTTTATGTAGATGATGATCATAAAGTCAAAGAAGCAGTCTGACCATGTCAAAGATCTGAGAAAGATTTTCCAAAGGCTCCGCAGGTACAATCTCAAGCTCAATCCAGCAAAATGTGCATTTCGTGTCCCGTCTGGTAAACTGCTGGGGTTCGTGGTCAGTCAACGTGGTATTGAGTTGGACCCCTCAAAGATCAAAGCCATTCAAGAATTACCGCCGCCAAGGAACAAAACAGAAGTGATGAGCCTACTTGGAAGGTTAAATTACATCAGCAGATTTATTGCTCAGCTCACGACAACCTGTGAGCCCATCTTTAAGATGCTGAAGAAGAATGCTTCAGTCAAGTGGATTGACGAGTGTCAAGAAGCATTTGATAAAATCAAGAGGTACCTGTCAAATCCACCAGTTTTGGTCCCACTAGAGCCGGGAAGACCTTTAATTCTTTATTTAGCAGTCTTGGACAACTCTTTTAGTTGCGTGTTGGGTCAACATGACATCACAGGAAAGAAGGAGCAAGCAATCTATTATCTCAGTAAGAAGTTCACTGCCTATGAGGTTAAGTACACTCTTCTCGAGAGGACATGTTGCGCCTTGACTTGGGTGGCACAAAAGTTGAAGCATTATTTGTCGTCCCACACCACTTACCTCATTTCTCACATGGATCTGTTAAAGTATATCTTTCAGAAGTCTATGCCCACGGGAAGACTTGCAAAATGGCAAATTTTACTCACAGAGTTTGATATCATCTATGTGACTTGGACCGCGATGAAAGCCCAAGCTTTAGCCAACCACTTGGCCGAGAATCTGGTGGATGATGAGTATGAGCCATTGAAGACCTACTTTCCTGACGAAGAGGTCATGTGTGTTGACAAGGTTGACCATGATGAAAAGCCATACTGGAAACTTTTCTTCGATGGAGCTGCTAACATGAAAGTGGTCGGAATAGAGGCTGTACTTATCTCTGAGACGGGGCAGCACTACCCTGTAACAGCCCAGCTTCGATTTTATTGCACCAATAACATGTCTGAGTACGAAGCATGCATTCTGGGTCTGAGGTTAGCTATTGACATGGGGGTCCAGGAGATACTTATTCTAGGAGACTCAGATCTTTTGGTCTACCAGATTTAAGGAGAATGGGAAACTCGAGATTCGAAGCTCATACCTTACAGACAGTACTTGCATGATCTTTGTCAACGCTTCAGGTCAGTGGAATTTAGACATATTCCCAGGATTCATAATGAGATTGCTGATGCCTTGGCCACTCTAGCGTCAATGTTACATCATCCAGACAAGATTTATGTCGACCCCATACATATCCAAGTTCGTGATCAACATGACTATTGTAATGTGGTGGAAGAGGAAATCGATGGCGAGCCTTGGTCCCATGATATCAAGGAATACATCAGGTTAGGGGTATATCCAATACATGCTACAAGTGACCAAAAGAGAACCATTCGATGTCTGGCCAGTGGATTTTTCTTGAACGGAGGAATCTTGTATGAGAGGACTCTGGATTTAGGATTGCTGAGGTGCGTAGATGCTAAAGAGGCTTCAATTATCATGGCCGAAGTACATTCTGGAGTTTGCGGTCCACATATGAATGGGTATGTATTGGCAAAGAAGATACTTCGAGCAGGTTATTATTGGCTCACCATGGAACGGGATTGTATTGGTTTTGTTCGCAAGTGTCATCAATGCTAGGTGCATGGTGATTTGATTCATTCTCCTCCATCCGAGTTACACACAATGTCTGCACCTTGGCCCTTTGTTGCTTGGGGCATGGATGTTATTGGGCCAATCGAGCCGGCAGCATCAAAAGGGCATAGGTTTATTCTGGTGGCCATTGATTATTTTACCAAGTGGGTCGAAGCTATAACTTTCAAGTCCGTAACCAAGAAGGCAGTGGTGTATTTTGTTCATTCAAACATCATTTGTCGGTTCGGAATTCCCAAGGTGATCATCACAGACAATGCTGCTAATCTCAACAGTCATTTGATGAAAGAGGTATGCCAACAGTTCAAGTTTATGCATCGGAACTCCACTCCATATCGCCCCAAGGCAAATGGAGCAGTCGAGGCTGCCAACAAGAACATAAAGAAGATACTTCGTAAGATGGTTCAGGGTTCTCGGCAGTGGCATGAAAAGTTGCTTTTTGCATTGCTGGGTTATCGCACTACCGTTCCCACTTCAGTGGGTGCAACTACTTATCTGCTGGTATATTGAACTGAGGCAGTTATACCTGCAGAAGTTGAGATTCCATCTTTTCGGATCGTTGCAAAAGCCGAAATTGATGATAACGAGTGGGTCAAAACCCGGATCGAACAGTTGAGTCTAATTGATGAAAAAAGATTGGCTACAGTATGTCATGGCCAACTGTATCAGAAGAGAATGGCTAGAGCATACAACAAAAAGGTGCGTCCCGGGAAATTTGAAGTGGGCCAAATGGTATTGAAACACATTCTTCATCAGGTAGAAGCCAAAGGAAAATTCGCCCCAAACTGGCACAGACCGTTCGTTGTAACGAGAGTGTTGCCTAATGGTGCTTTGTATTTAACATACATGGAAGGAAAATGTGTAGATATGGCTATCAATTCTGATGCAGTTAAAAGGTACTATGTATGATTTCCTTGTTCTTCTTCAATTGTTTTGTACTTGGCATGTTCAAAGTTGAAATGACGAAGGCATTTTATTCTGCTACCCAAACACTTTCATCCTTTGCTGCCCTTTTGAGCCTTATTTATTTTCTTTCATATCCCTCTTTTGGAATTAGTAGCAGAAATAAGAAAAGAAGAAGAAGAAAATAAAGAAAAGAAAAGAAAGAAAGAAAAATGAGAAAAAAAAAAGAGAGAGAAAAAAAACGAAAAAAAAAAGAAAAGAAGAAAAAAAAAGGAGAAACAAACAAAAGAGAAAAGGAAAGAAGTTTGAACTACGTTTGACCTGATTCCTTTGAAGGATACGTAGGCAGCCTTATGGTTCTGTCTCACTAAAATAAAAATTAAAATTTCCCAGCCCCAAAGAAACTGGGGCAAAAGTTTTGGATTCGAAAAGATCTGATTCCAAAAGTTGTAATTTTGACCCCTTTTCATTTCGAATTATTTTGAGCCTTCATGCCGCCCTCTCTTTCTAACCCTGTCCAAAAGCCTACATTACGGTCCAAAGAAAGACCTTCCGATCAATGTTTGAGGATGCCGAGTCAAGCGATATAGAGACATGATTTGCATCAGGGGCAACACCTCGTTCGTGGGTGCAGGAGAGAAATATAAAATGAGAGAGTCTTATTGGTGAAAACCCTTATGGGCACCATAAGGCGATGGTGAGACGAGAGAAAATTTAAAATGAGAGAGTCTTATTGGTGAAAACCCTCACGGGCACCATGAGGCGATGGTGAGTTGAAAAATAGACCAACGAAATAAGCTTGTTGGTAAAAACTTTCGGGACGCTACAAGTCGAATAGACTCGCAACTTTGCAAAGAAATTGGATTAGTGAGGTATGGAGTCATGCCACAAGCCGAATATGATCGGTTGGACGGACGAGGCTGATCAATCCGCAATGCATGTCATGATCATTGGAGCCGGTCGCTTCCCCAGATAAGTCTTTCTTTTCTAAATTTCCCTCATCTGTGTTCAAAATTTCCTTTTGCTCTAGTTGTTCAAAATCATTACACTTTACTTTTTGAGTCCATTTTCATGAGTTTCCTTCGAATTAGCCCATGATAAATAAGTAGGAAAGGATTTCAAAGCTTACTACCAGCTTCTAAATTGCGCAAAGAGAAACTCGGCCAAGCATATCACAAGGGACATAATTTAGAATGAGCGGTAAGCAGATAACCGAAGTTTAGGCAATAAGGTGATTCTTGAGTTTTGAGAAAATACAAGGATGCAACAACGTTCAGAATGAAAATGCAATGCAACATGTAATGGTAAGAGATTCGGATCATTGAGAGATTGTACGATCCGATCTCAATCAAAGGTCAAACAACTCTTTGCTCGCTCAAAGCAGCTGATCAGGATGAAGCATGGCCGTCAGCAGAAGCAGACCCCCAGCAATGACGCCACAAACTAACCACCACATTTTTTAAACTAACAAGATTTTATTTATCTGAAACAGAAAGCATGAAAAATTTATCAATCCACAAAGCCTCTTGTGAAGAAGACATGGCTTGGGAGGCAAAAGTTTCTATTCAGAATTCCCCAAGCAGAGAGCATGGCTCAGGTAAATGCATTTTCGGCTTTTTAGGACCCTCCTGTATAATGGAAAATAACTTTAATTTTCTCAGGACCCTCCTGGATAATGGGATTTAGTTTTTAAATTTCTCAGGACCCTCCTGGATAATGGGATTTAGTTTTTAAATTTCTTAGGACCCTTCTGGGTAATGGGATTTAATTTTAAGTTTCTCGGGACCCTCCTGGATAATGGGATTTAGTTTTTAAATTTCTCAGGACCCTCCTGGATAATGAGATTTAATTTTAAAATTTCTCAGGACCCCCCCCCCTCCCCGGATAATGGGATTTAATTTTAAAAATTTCTCAGGACCCTCCTGGATAATGGAATTTAATTTTAAGTTTCTCAGGACCCTCCTGGATAATGGGATTTAGTTTTTAAATTTCTCAGGACCCTCCTGGATAATGGGATTTAGTTTTTAAATTTCTCAGGACCCTCCTGGATAATGAGATTTAATTTTAAAATTTCTCAGGACCCCTCCCCCTCCCCGGATAATGGGATTTAATTTTAAAAATTTCTCAGGACCCTCCTGGATAATGGGATTTAATTTTAAGTTTCTCAGGACCCTTCTGGATAATGTGATTTAGTTTTTAAATTTTCAGGACCCTCCTGGATAATGGGATTTAGTTTTAAATTTCTCAGGACCCTCCTGGATAATGGGAATTAGCTTTAAATTTTTCAGGACCCTCCTGGATAATGGGATTTAGTTTTTAAATTTCTCAGGACCCTCCTGGATAATGAGATTTAATTTTAAAATTTCTCAGGACCCTCCTGGACAATGAGACTTAGCTTTAAATTTCTCAGGACCCTCCTGGATAATGGAATTTAATTTTAAGTTTCTCAGGACCCTCCTGGATAATGGGATTTAGTTTTTAAATTTCTCAGGACCCTCCTGGATAATGGAAATTAGTTTTGAATTTCTCAGGACCCTCCTGGATAATGAGAATTAGTTTTAAATTATTAGAAGTCTTTAGGTAACATAATTCGATAAATCCCCGCAGATATGCCCAGGTTCCAAACTGGGACAAAAAAGTTTCTTTTGTTTTATTTGCTTTATTGTAACATCAGGTGCCTACCTGGATAACGAGGGAATACATTTCAAGTTTTAGTAATCAGGCGCCTACCTGGATAACGAGGGAATACATTTCAAGTTTTAGTAATCAGGCGCCCACCTGGATAACGAGGGAATACATTTCAAGTTTTAGCAATCAGGCGCCCACCTGGATAACGAGGGAATATTTCAAGTTTTATACATTTCAAGCTTTAGCAATCAGGCGCCCACCTGGAAAATGAAGGAATTCATTTCAGATTCACTTCAAATCCACAAATATAAGAAACATCAGGAGCCCGCCTGAAGAACAGGGTCCATCTTTTCCAATTCTATGTTGAGGATCGAGCAGAAATTCAAGGAAGATTCAAGATAAGAAGTAAATAGGATCTTGTATTCTCTTTTGCTTCTGATGTAATCTTTTCTTTATTTTGATGTAATGGCAGGAACCGTGGATCGGAACCTCGACGGCACTTCACTCGACTCCCTACCTCGGTACTCCATTGCCCTTCTCACTTACGAACTACACGTGGCCTGATTCCTTTGTAACCAAGGATATGTAGGCAGCTCAAATACCAGGGCTCGGTCACATTCCCCTTTCCTTTTAAGTTTTGTTTTCCCAAGCAGAGGTCGGGTCAAAAACATGTCTTGTTGTTCTTTGCCTGAAAACACTCCCTGTTTCCCGTCAAAGAAGGGCAGTTGTAGACATGTAATTTTTGACCCACGCATCAGAATCACCTCTAATAGTCATAATACTTTTAAAATAATTATTGGAGCCTATTTTGTAGGAATCCGTTTTATTATTAAATTTAATTCTGTTTTAGGTTCAAAATTAAAAAATACCAAAAATAGTTCCAAACTCTTATCTCCTTAATTCAATCAAAAACCATGTATTTTGGGCATGTTTAAAACAGATTTTCAGTTTTACTTCTGGCCCAATTTTATATTGGAGCCCAATCCAAATGCAAGCCAAAATCCAACAACCCAATAACCCAGCCCCATTTTCTCTCTCTGCCCCGCACATAACAAACTCTGACAGAAAATAACAAATTCCCTCACACACACACGCCATTCACAACCTCACCCACGACTCCACTACTCATATAACAGATTTGGGATTCTTCTGGAGAGGTAGTTATTTTATCTTGGAGGAACAAGAATAAGAGAGGGTCTAGAGGTGAGAGATCGAGGGGATTCACAGGGAGAGAGGGGAACAAGAAAAATCAGAAAAAATCGAGAGAGGGATTTAGTTTTCTTTTTCAACAAACCCCAGAAAACCAAAAGAAAAAGGAATTCGAATCAATTTTAGTTTTCTTCCTTTTCAAAGAAATTTCATAAAAAACCAGAAAAAACAGAGATATATATACTTCTGCCTTCTTCGGCTTCAGCTTGGTTGGGGAAAGGTTTTCAAGAGTCAATTCCGATCGAGGTGTGCTGGGGTTCGATTCATTTGCCAATTCGAGTTCAGATCGTGGTTCGTGGCCCCTTGCTGCTTGTATCGACGTTCAAAATCACTACGAAATCTTCATTCAGGTTCAATTCTTAATTCTCGCTCATTTTGTTAGTATGATTGAAATATGACGAAGCCATGAGTATTTGTCTTTGATTCGTTAACTTCATGAACTGATATGCCCAGATTACACCATAACAAGTAATGTAAGGTAGTTGACATTTAACATAATCAGCCAACTAGAGAAAAATCAAAACAAACAATCAAATCATCCGCATTTGGTGTCGAATCTGCGACCGCATAACTGATATGCGGCTCGCACTTTGGACCTAAGTTGTCAGAAACGCAGGATTAATTTGTGTTTGGTGTCGAATCTGCGACCGCATAATTGATATGCGGTCCGCATTTTCGACTTGATTATCGCAGACGAGACCGCATTTTTGGTATTAAACCTTGCCCAGGACTCTGTATTGATCTGCGATTTCAATGTGTAATATGCGGTTTGCATACACGATTTGCGATCGCAAATGGGATTGTATTTTGACACAGGATACTGCGTAAAATTTTGTTCTAATCTGCGACCCTTATGCACAGAATGCGGCTCGCATATGGGATCTGCGACAGCATATCCCCATTTGCAGTGATGTTCTGCTCTTTTCTTGTCTTCTATGGCTTTTTGGGACCGGATTTGGTTAAATGCATGAAATAAAAGTTAAAAGAACAAGGCCATTAACTGAATTTCTATCTTTTTTTATTTTAGATCTTATTTTCTTATTTTATTACATTGCTCGCTAGTAGCATATTTAGGCCGATCACACTTGGGTAGGCAATACTATGACGTTTTGTTGATTTTTGAGGTGAGAGGTCGTTCCCTGGTTGAATTTATCCGGGGGAATTCCCCGAAGGGCTTATGTATTTGACATTCCAGGGAATGTCCCGAGGTATTTGTATGAGAAGACCAAAAGTGAAACTCGTAGTATTTCAGTTTTAGTTTTATTTTTCTTTTATTAGGTAGGAACGACCTCGAACCTCTTGTGCGTTTGTTTTTCTCTTGTTTGTGTTTGTCTTAATTCGAATATTCTAAAAGCCAACAAATCGAGTATGCAACCGTGACTTCCACGGGATTCGGGGAATGCCTAACACCTTCTTCCCGAATCAAATGAACCCCCTTACCCAAATCTCTGGTATGAACTTGACTTTAAGTCCAAGTTCTAAAATGGTGGCCTGGCACACCAGAATCACTTGTCAGGTGGCGACTCTAAGTTTTTCTTGATTAATCCTATCTTTTATCACTTCCAAAATTGAAAACCCCTTTTACGAGTGTTATTAAGCCTTTTTATTCATCAAAAGGGTTTAGTAAAGCTCGTCCCGAAAAAGGAGGAATGACACCTTGAAGTCGTCAACGACCGAACAACCCTCGGGAATAAACATCTTCAAGGGAGATTCAGGAGCCGATTCGTCGATAACCGCATTAGCAGCAGACCTCTCGAGGTCGGCCACATCGAAAGTGGTTTCGCTGATTTCGGTAGTCGGTTGGGAGGTAGAAGCGATCTTTTAGGGAACAGATTTGGAGGTTTTTGGCCATTGTTATCTGGAAAAGCTTGAAAAATATAGAGAAAGATTGCAAGTTGAAAGCTCAGATGTGCTGTCTTGAGTAGAGAATGAGTAAAAATTTTGCAACATACCGAGGAATCTTGAGTAATGAAGGAAAAAATGCTAGAGTATAAAAAAGGGTAATGAAATCCTGAAGGCACAAGAATAGAAGTTTGTACGTAAAGTAAAAAATGAACGAATGTGGGATATTTATAGGGGCTCCGCGACGTTTCGCGTCCAGGGGCAGCCAACCGATGGCTGGCACGCATTTGAGGTCACATTGACATGACTGAAGAGATGTTTTGGGTTTTTTGTCGTTTCTGTCACGACGTATTGAAGAAGGAGTCGGGGAGCTCATGTCGTTTCTCGTCAACTTACTCTCCGAGAAACGAGGGGTCTATTTGTGTACGGGTAAAACCAAGCTCATGGTACACTCGGGCTTTCGATACGCTAAACCGAGCTAGAGACATGATGACAACGGACCGGAATCGAGGCAAGGGTCTCACCGAGTCAGAGTCCGGGGGCATGGCGCCTACCCGCAAGAATATCGGGGCCATGATCTAGGATCGGTCCAAATTCCAAAGGACTTCAGAGAATGTTGCACAACCAACAGGAAGCCGTAATATTTGCGACCGGCCAGATATCACGGCACAGATCTCGACACGTATCGATGGAGAACCGGTGATCAGTTAAATAGAAGATTTTCTGCCTTTTATAGAATTGTACTTAGGGTAAGACTCCCCTACTATATAAAGGGGGGATCTGATTATTTATTGAACACATTGTAACACGCATCTCAAAGCAATATACTATTATTTTCGCTGTTATTGAAAGCTCTTATTCTCGTTCATCAGTGCTGGCCATTGTGAGTTCGGATCGAGGGTGGATATTTCATCAAGGCTTGAATAATCCTCCTCACGTGGTTTGAATTTACTATATCTTTATTTGTTTAAACTAACGCAATTTATCGTTTGTATCGAATTAATCCACGTATCTTTGAAACCACTTACAAATTTAATTGTTATCCATTTTTTAGGGTAAACAAAATGCTACCAATATTAGTCACAAATTCTTTTTTTATTACAAAATGGCTAAAGCCCTTCTATCAGTTTCGAAAAGTTCTTTTGTTGCTCTTGTTTGAGTTACTGTCCCGATTTTGAAACTCAAATTTTTTAAGCGTGTTGGAAATTTGTTTGAAGATGATTATATGGATTGAAGGTTTATTAAGCAACTGATTGAGGATTGAATTAAAATTTTGGAGCATATTGTTGGAGCTTGTTGAGTTTTTCGATAGGGTGATTGAAGAATTAAAGATGCGCTCTATTTGTAGTTAAAACCTATTGAAACTTATTACTTGGAGCTGAAGTTCATGATTGGAACACTGTTGGCACGACATTGCTTGAACGTTGAAGTTGGAAAAATTAAGAACTCCATGAAACCCATTTTCAAAGGTTGAAATTTATTCTGAAGAGTTTTGGATTTACTGTGGGTTAGTTAAGGGAAGGAAATGATTACTAGAAAAGCGAACAAGCCGTTCAAACTTGCTTAAGCTTAAAGTTTGAAAATTGAGATTGGATTTTGTTTCGAGCAATCGAGTGTTGTTGGAATAGAGTGAATACAAAGATTTGATGAAGATTTAAGGTGTTTTGAACTGAAATTTAAAATCAAACTGAAAGTAAACATGAACATGAAAGAACATGAGATGTTACAGTAATGTGTATCTTCTGTGTATCACTTGTGTATCCCATATGTATGACTTGTGTATCGCATGTGTAATCCCCGTATATATTTATGTATACATGTATGTAAGATACATGTGCCGCGAGAAAAAAAATTCAAGTTAATTTCAACAATGATTTTTGATTCCAAACCAATTCATCTCCAATCTTCCTCAAATTTTATATATTACCCCCTCTGTGTTTTAATGAATTTCAACCATATCCATTAAGAAAAATATTTTTTTTTCTCGGAGTATTTTGAACGTTGTACATTTTTGTTAGCAAAAAATGGTTAAGTGGTAGTAAACTTTGTTATTTTTTGATCGTTCTAAGTTGTTCTCCCAAAATAAAACAAAAGATCAATTGAGTAAATTTTGTTTTTTAGTTTCCATCCAAAGTACTCCCTGTCAAAAGCAACGACAAAGATAGTAGGCATCAAGCAATTGCGTTAAATTTGTTGAAAATGATTATCTCTCATTCTTACTCATAACGAGAGCGATAGTAACCACATCAATTGTCGCTTATTCTTGTTGCATGATTGAACAAAACCATTCCGAAGAATTCAAAGAAGAAGAAGAAGAAGAAGACAATAGTAGTAATTGAGTTTCCAACATCTTAAAACAAATAAATTGAGAAAGACGTACAATAGGATGAAATCAAATACTGTAGAATAAGAATCAGTAAGTGAAAACAAAAGACCTAACTAGAAAGAAACTGCCTTCACTTTTAGATTAGTAATTGTGATTGCCCCTTTCTGTTTTCAATAATAATAGTAGTAACCGAGTTTCAAAAATACTGAAACAACAAAGGAATCAAATATATTGAAGAATAAGAAATAGATTAAACACTTTCTTTGTTAGTCCGTTTCAACAAGAATGTTATATTTTTATATTTAAAAATAATTTAACTTTAAGCTTTTCATTTTATTCACTTTATCCTTAATGAAAATTTTTATAACCACACAAATATTATGGCTCCACAAAACTTTTGCCCTTTAAGGTTTTAGGACCACATATTTCAAAAAAAAAAAAAATTCTTAAATTTTCTGCCAAATCAAGCTACATCCCTAAATTGAAACAGAAGGAGTAGAAATGTTTTGGGATCTTTATACAAATAGATGAATAGATTTATTGTTTACTTTTTTAACTCAGTATATATAGATTATATAGTGACCAGCATGTATATATAATTGTACACATATTATATATAAATTAAATATATATTATATATCTACCAGCTATTTTTAATTTAAGCAGTATGACTATTTGAGTTAATTCTTCAAGTTTCTTTTTTTCTTTTTCAAATGAAGTAGTGAAATTATGACATGAGGCCGGCTTATCCAATACATAGGAGGTAAGTAAGGGATTGTTGAGAAGTCCAACTGGGCAAAATGCCGGCCCATACTTGATTTTTATGCAGAGTGAGATATTCTCACTATCCAAACGTTCCGTGGGATCAATTGGTTTTGTGATGGATTATCCTTTTCTTAGAAAAAATTATTTTTACACGCAAGAGATTTAAAAATATAAGACCAGATTTTTGCTTGGTCATTTCATTTATGCAAATAATAAAAGGTTATGTTGAACTATTTCCTCTGTTCTCTGTGATGGTCCCTACTGAGTGGTCAAATTCCTTAACTCATTATTAATAAACTCCTCAGTTCAATTTCTTAAAATAGAGTTTAAAATGTTATTTTGTCTTCTATATATCATATTAGTGATTGTAGTAGATGAGAGTTTCAAAGTAATAGTTGAAATTAGTTTGACGGGGAGAATATTCAAAGTTCGAATTTTTGAAAGCTGTAGAAGTTATATAGAAATGCAACTGAGTCACGTTATGAAAAGATGTCATGTAGAGGAAGATGGTACTATCTTAGAATGCTTAAATTCTTCATTACATCTGAGTAATAGAAAAAGAGCACCATCCCAGTGCAGAAGAAAAAGAAATACAAAGAATAGAGTATACGGTCAGTCCTCTAGAGAAACGGTAACCCTTACAAATAGGATTAAGAAAATACCAGTAACAGTAACTCTGATTAAACTAGTTTCCAAAATACTCCTTTCAACTTTTGTTGAAAGAGAAAGAAGGTCCAACATCTTGTTCCTCGTTCTCCATAAGTTAGTCGCAAATACTTACCCGCATAGAGTGTTCACACCAAACCATTTTATCGTACTACAGTTAAAGAATTTAATAAAGCGAGAATGCATATTAATTAACTATAGTTAAGTGCTAAAATCTATATACAAATACATGTCATACATCTATTGGTCTGATATAAACACTAAGTGCAAATAAATTTTTATTGTCATTGTTTACCCTTAAAATGAGTGACAATTAAATTTATACACGGTCCAAAGGATATGTGATTTACTTTAGCACGAATGATCTTAGATAATAAATAATTGAATTAAACAAAAATAAAACGATCAAACCAAGTGCGATGGATGATTAAGTCTAGCTTTACGATGAATGTAGGAAATTTGTTCCAATCCAACCCTCGGAACGAGCTTGGTTAGAGCTCAATAAAGGATCAGCTGAAGAACACTTTAAACAATAGCTAGAGAACAAAAATTAACTTTTTTGCTTTGGTATGCGTGCCAACTGTAGTCCTCAAAATGAAAAAGTTCTCCCCTTATTAGTAGAGGAGTTTCAATTCTATTACAAGTCTAAGTAAGGTAAAATCTTTTTCTTCCAATAAACATTGATATGCAGTTGGTATCGGGTGAGATTTGCGCCGTAATATCCGGTTAAGGGCAAATATTTTGGCCTCTCGATTGTCCTGTCTAATCGTCTTTCCCTTAACCTCGGTTCTTCACTTTGCTTGAGCTCAATGCATCGCGGTGTCCGGTTCCGGACGCATCATTCGTCCTCTTCGGGCTCTGGTTTGTGAAAACCTTCGGCTTTACCCGAGGCAATATTAAGTCGCGCTGTCCTCTCGTTTCTTTACCGAAAAATTGCAAGTAAATTTTATCCCTAATTTTAACCTTATACAGATAGCCCTCTCACATTTTGGAGAGGAGATTTATAGAAATGACGAGAAGTGATTAACTGACCCCGGTTCCTTCCTCGGTACGCTACAAACGGGTTGACGAGTCAGCGAAACGTTCCATCGGTCGCGTCGTTCTGACTTCGGACACGTGTCGGCCGCCGGTTGACCATCCTCGGTGGGCATCAAATGCGAAACGTCATGCATTATTTATTTCCGCCCTATGAAAGCTCTGGTTTCCCTTTTTCACATTTTTACTTTTCGATTTCAAATTTTCTTGAATTACCCTCGAACATTTTACTTGTTAATCAATCCCCCAAATCTTCACAAATTATTCTTCACATCTTCAATCTTCATATCATCATACTTTGCCTTTGAATCTTCAAGCCAAACCTTCAAATCTTCATATCAACCTTCAAACGTTCATATCAGCCTTTAAACCTTCATATTCCAAGTTAAAGATGGCAAAAATCTCGAAATATGTGCCTCAAAACACCGCTCCTTCAACTTCTATCGCGGCCACTGATACCGAAGCGACCTTGCTGGCAGTAGCCTAGCAACCTCCTCTTAAGGATTTTATCCCCGGAGGCTGCTCCATAGATAATGACTTCAAGGTCGAAAAGACCTTCAAACAAGGAGATCGTGGTAAGGAGGTGTGGAGGTATAGCTACTTCGTCACCGAAGACATGCTCCCAACGATTTGGGAGGATTGCATGTGGGAAGGCAAGGAAGTAGTCATCCTCGGTCCTGATGAGGACTTCATAACACACGTGGAGGGGTACTTAAGCGTTTATACGTACCCCTTCATGCTAGGCCCGATGGATATGGTGGTCCTTGATTTTTGTAAGAGGTACGAGGTCTGCCTCGGGCAGATCTATCCGTCTTTTTGGAGGATCGTGATCCTCCTTCATCACTTTGTCAACAATACGGAGGAGCCCCGATTCACTATCGGCATTTTCTCCGTGTCTACAGCCCCCAAATCTTCGGTGGGGGGTTAATCAAGCTTGCCCGACGGGAAAAGAAGGCTCTCTTCTCGAGCATCGACGAAGACAGAGACCAAGGCTGACATGGGATATTTGTTCAAGTAAAGACCAAAGATCTCATTCCCTCTGATTTCATATCGTTCCCTGAGAAGTGGAACTTAACACGTAAGTTTATCTCCTCTTAAGTTATAAAAATAACTCTTTGATTTTATTCTTCTTTCTCATCACCCAGCTTTCCTGATATGAAGCGGTTGCTTGAGTCCCCAATGCGGTCCCCCGTTTCAAGGAGTGGGTTGAGGGCCTCTGCAAACAATTGACATACTCCGAGCACGAGTGGCACAAACTCTCTAAAGGAAAATGGGAGGCCCGTTCCCATGGTGAGTGTCCTTCTTCTCCTGATTGAATTTCGTTTTTATTCTATCGTCATTTCGACTAAGTCCCTTTTTTTTTCACAGGTTTGCCCAAGATCACCGAGCTTCAGGCAATTATCGAGGACAAGGCCTCGTCCCCATATGCAAAACCCTCCGCTTTAGTACAACTTACTGCCGAGGCTGCTGCGAAGGAGGAGAAAACAAGAAAGAAGAGGAGGTCCTCTAGCTCCTTGGATGCTCCTGTAGAGACCAAGAAGAAAAAGGTCTCGGTCAGGGTTAGAAAGAGTACCAAGAAAAGTACTCATGCCAGGGTCCCAGACTCTGATTCTCTCTATTGGCTCAAGGACTACCCCGAGGATGATGACATGGAGTTTGTTGTCCATGAGTTGGCCACGCTGCACAAAAGCTGGCAGTACCAAAGGGGGACGACCGTAAGGCTGAACCTTTCTCAGCTCGGGAGCCCAAGGGAGCACCTTTGGCCACCGCCCCTCGAGAGGTTAATCCGGTCCCGAGAGAGGCTGCCGACAACATTGATGTCTCGGAATCACCTTACCACACGGATTCACTTTTTGATGAGGCTCAGGCCGTTAGAGAAAAGCCGACCGAGGCATCACGGGCCGTGGATGAAGCCCTTAACCTATTTTCTGAAGGTATGGACGTCGGTGCGCTGGAGGACTACTCCGGTTTTGGCCACCTGGAGATCCTGAAAAGGGATGTGCAACCGAAGTTAGGCGGGCCGAGTTCGAGCCCAAGCTTGTGAAGTAGTTCCCCACCCCGAGCATGGACCTTGACCGTAAGAACACGATCATGTTTACAGTACCGGCGCTAGGCCGGTCGGTGTGGCCAGCTACCTTCATTCCTTGGTGACTGATGAGGATCTAGCGAAGATGAACAAGGTAGATGCGCCGAGCCTTTTCAACGAGGAACAACAGGGTCTAAACAGGGTATATTCTCTTCCCCTCATATCTTTAAATATTCCATTTTGCCTTAGCAAACTTTAATGATTTCAACATTTTTTATGCCTCAGGCTTCAGTGCTTCATCATGAGAACTTCCATCGATCTCGGATGGAGGTGAGACACCCTGAGTTCGAGCCAAAAGAGCAGTTCCGGTAGAAGGACATGTACAACGTTCATTTGGAGAAAAATATGAGGTTCTCAGGGACCACTCCGTCTTCCAAGATGAGCTGGAAAGAGCTCAAAAGGAGGCCTTGAAGGTGAAACGGGAACATGCCATTCTAGTTGAAAAGGTAAGAGTGTTTGAGATAAATAATGAGAGGCTAAGCGCAACTGCTAACACCACAACCTCGCAGGTCCAAGAGAAGATATACTTGATTGACTAGCTTAGGGCCGAAATGAACAAGGTCAAAGCCTCAACCGAAGAGTTGAGCAGAAAAATGGATCTCTTGGCCTCGGAGCGGGATGCCACCAAAGTAGATTTGGCATCGAGCAAAGATCAGGTTCGGATGATGAGAGAAAAAGCCAACAAATGGTCTCGGCTGAATGAGGAGCTCCGGGCACAACTTAACTCAACCGTTATAGAACGGGACACTCTCGGCCAAGAATATACAACGCTGAAGTCCAAGTTGGAGGCAACTTCGTATGAGGCCTCCAAAGTTCAGGACATGCTGGCCTAGTACAAGAATGATGTGGAGGTAGTCGAGCCTACATAATAAGAAAGACTGAGTATGTGAAGTGGCTGTCTAGGAGGGAGATCCTTGAGGAGATTCATGCCTGGGGGATCAACCTAGAGGCCAAGATCGAAGAGGTGAAGAGGCGAAGAGGCGAAGAGGCCGAAGCTAAAGAGACATACCAGCCCGATGGCTCGGCCAGTGAGTCGGGTTCCCGTGAAGACTAGGCGGGAAATGCCTTAGTTTATGTTTTGTTTTCCCTTGTATTTTTGTATTTTTGTATTTTAGGGCGGTTTCACAATTCCTCAGTAAATACCTTTTTGGTACATATGTATATAAAAACTTTTCATCAGCTATGCATTATGTCTTTTATTTTTCTATATTTGTTTGTGTCTAGTATTTATAATATGCCATTGATGCCTTAGCATAGAATCCAACTTCATTTAAATTGTTCGTTCTTCTAAAGCATGGATAAGGCCCGGATTAAGTATTAACTCCGGATTTGTTTTGCTTCGGAGGACCCGATTAAAAATAAAGCTTTCGTTTAAATTTTTGAACATTTTAGTCGAATACAATCATTCACTACCGAAGATGGCTCTTTTCATTGTCGTAATACAAGACCGGGTAACTTGACGGGGTCTGAAGTAGTCTTTATTTTTTTGTTATTAAAAATATGTAAGGACCTTACTTTTTAAGTACGGGCTCAAATGTCTCCGAGCCATTTAAGTTAGCCATGGCCTTTTGCACTTGGGCCCTACCTAGAAAGCTCGGTTCCTCCGGGATTTAGGAGCCCGAATTTTCCAGTCTTATCACCGGGTAGCAGTCCCCAGTTCTGGGAGGCCCGTAGGCTTAAGGGTTTTGAACCCAACATTTGTCCTAAGTAACTTTTTACGATAATATTGCTTATGTAAATGTGAACCGATGAAACATAGGAGGCAAACTCCTTTTATTGTTTTGAGTGTCATGTAAATAGTTGATGATTAAAAGGTTATCTTCCATGTGAGAATGAGCTATGTGGGAACGGTTTGAACCGTTTGACCCTTACACTTAATCCTAATATTCAAACCTTGGTTTTCAATATCAAATAAAAATTCCTTCTAAATTCCTGAACTCAGGACCTTGACTTAGGGTGTGATGGCCCCCTAGTATTCGAGACTGAATTTGTGAGGGCTCAAATACTATTGATCTGATATAGGTGATCTGCAGTCCTTGGCCTCAGGCCGGTCTTCAAAACTAGGGTAGCACATTTTACAATTGCCTCGTTAAAAACCTTGCCGTAAAACCCATTTCGGAAAAAAATTGGTCCAAGGAAAAAAGAGTGTTACGTGTACTTTTAGACCTAATCCTTAGATTTGACTTTGATTGGGTACCTGCATGGGTTAGTTCAAAGTGTAATAAAACACAAAGAAGATCGTGTTCATACCTTAGCAGTAGTATCGCTTTATGTGTGCCACATTCCAATTATTGGGTATTTGCACCCCATTTCCAGATTCGAGCTAGTATGAGCCTTTCCCGATTATACCGATGACTTTGCACTCTCCTTCCTAGTTCGGGCCTATTTTCCTGGTATTCGAGTTCTTGGTATGTAGTGTAACTCCCTTAGCATCAAGTCCCCAACTTGGAAGTGTCGAAGGTTTACCCTTCAGTTACAATATCTCCCCATGTGTTATTTTTGGGATGCTAACCGGACTAGGTTGGCTTCTCACCTTTCGTCCGCTACGTCTAAGCTCGTGGCCACGGTCTCGTTATTTGATGCCTCCGTAGCGTATTGGAACCTTAGGCTCAGTTCTCCTACCTCAACCGGAATCAAAGCTTCTGCTTCGTAGACTAGAGAGAACGATGTTTCACCGGTGCTCGACTTTGAAGTCGTTCGATATGCCTATAAGACCTCGGGCAAAATTTTCTTTCCACCGATGAATTACCTCCCGTTGTCATATGTGATCTCGGCCGCTATCCTGAACTGACATATTATATGATACCAGATGAAGTCAATGACCTCCTTTTCCCTTACTTTCTCGAACGCTTGTGCTTCGACCACTTGGAGAAATAATCAATCACAAGTAAGATGCACTGGGCTTTTTCGGGTGCCCATGGAAATGGACCGACAATGTCCATTTCATGAGCGGCCAAGGAGAAAGGACCGGGTGAAGGATCTTCCCTGGTTAGTAGATCATCGGGCGTGCCTCTGATGTTCCTTACACTTTTGAACGAAGTCTTTTACATCTTTTTTCATCTCGTTCTAGTAATAACCGACTCTGGTCAATTTTCGAACCAAGGACTCTGCTCCCGAATGGTTCCCACAAGTACCCTTGTGCACTTCCCTCATCATGTGGTCGATCTCCCCTGGACCCAAGCACCTTGCTAATGGTCCGAAAAACTTTCTTCAGTATAAGTTTCCACCAATCAAGCTAAACCAGGCAGCCTTAGTACATAGTGCCCTCGATTCTTTGGGATCTGATGGTAGTTTCCCTTTCTGAAGGTAGTCTATGTATTTGTTTCTCCAATCCCATGTTAAGCTTGTTGAGTTTACCTCGGCATGACCTTTCTCTATCACTAAGTTCATTAATTGCACTACAGCTCCAGAATTGAATTCATCGTAGTCGACTGACGATCCTAGATTAGCCAACGCATCGGTTTTGTTATTTTGATCTCAGGGGTACATGTTGTAGTGTCCATTCCTTGAACTGGTGTAATATCACTTGCAACTTATCCAAGTGTCTCTACATCCGGTCCTATTTTACTTCAAATGTCCTATTAACTTGGTTGACAATGAGGAGGGAGTCGCACTTGGCTTTGATCACCTCAGCCCCCAAGCTCTTAGCCAGTTCTAGACCTGTCATAGCCTCATATTCTGCTTCGTCGTTAGTCAATTTCACAGTTCTAATAGACTGCCTTATTATGTTACTCGGAGGTGGTTTTAATACGATTCCCAACTCGAACCCTTTTGCGTTAGCAGCACCTCCGTGTATAGGGTCCAAACCCCTAAGCTAGTCCCCGAGGCGAGCAATGATTCTTTTTCGATCAAGGCCAGCGTACAGTCGGCCACGAAGTTTGCCAAAATCTAAGATTTTATAGTAGTTCGGGGTTTGTATTCGATGTCGTATCCGCTAATCTCTACGGCCCATTTGGCCAGTCAGCCCGAGAGCTCGGATTTATGCATAACATTTCTTAGGGGGTACGAGGTCACGACACATATGGGGTAACATTGAAAATACGACTTTAATTTCCTAGATGCGCTTAATAAGCCGGGCGCTAATTTTTCTAAGTGTGGATACCTTGTTTCGGCATCACTCAGGGTTCTACTAACATAATAAATAGGAAAACCCTTCTTCTTCCCGGACCAGGACTCCACTTACTGCTACCTCGGAGACTGCCAAGTAGAGGTATAACTGCTCGTTCGCCTTCGGAATGTGCAACAAATGAGCGCTTGATAGGTATCATTTGAGTTTTTCTAAATCCTGTTAACATTCTGAGTCTAAGAGAAGTTGTTCTTTTTCTTCAATAATGAGAAAAATAGATGGCTTTTGTCGGATGACCTCAAAATAAACCGGCCTAATGCGGCTATCCATCTGGTCAGTCTATGTACCGCCTTGATATTGTCAACTACAGTGATATCTTGACTTTTATCTTGTCCGGGTTGATCTCTATTTCCCGGTGGATACCATGAAAGTGAGGAACTTGCCCGATCCGACCCGGAAGGCACACTTCTCCGAATTCAGCTTCATGTTGTATTTCCTCAATATGTTAAAGGTTTCCTACAAATGCTTCAAATGGTCCTTTGCTCGCAGGGACTTAACTAACATATCGTCAATATAAACCTCCACTGATTTTCCTATTTGTTCTTCGAACATCTAATTAACTAGTCATTGATACGTAGCACCAGCATTTTTTAATCCAAACAGCTTAACGTTGTAACAATAAGTGCCAAATTTTGTTATATAAGAAGTCTTTTCTTGGTCGCCCGGGTCCATCTGCATTTAGTTTTAATCGGAGTAGGCATAAAAAAACCCAGTATCTCGTGCCCGGCAGTTGCATCGATCACTCAGCCGATGTTAGCAAAGGAAATGAATCCTTCGGACATGCCTCGTTTAGGTCCTAATAATCTACACACAGTCTAAGTTTGTTTCCTTTTTAGGTACGACCACTACATTAGCTAGTCAGTCCGGGTATTTAACTTCTCGATGGAACCTATTTTCAGAAGTTTAGATACCTCGTCTTTGATGAATGCGTGTTTGATCTCGAACCGCAGCCTCCTCTTCTGTTTGACCGGGTGGAAATTTGGATCCAAGATTAACTTGTGAGTTGTCACCTCCGATGGGATCCGTGTCATATCTAAGTGGGACCAGGAAAAACAATCGGCATTAGCTTTAAGGAAATTAATAAGTTTTTTCCTGAGCTTAGGAGTTAACCCCGTGCCCAGGTATACCTTTCTATCCAGTAGATACTCGATTAGTATGACCTGCTCCAATTCCTCGATTGTTGATTTGGTGGCGCCGGTATCATCGGGTGCTATAAAGGATTTCGAGACCCCGAATCATCCTCCTCATTTGCTGTGCATTCCCCATGTTTCCTCGACCAGGTCAGGATCGGGGTTGCTGATTGCTATTTGGTTCTTTTCTTCGACCAGTCCCATCCCTTTGATGTTGTGACCGTGCGCACCGGGATCACCTCCTCGACTGCAAACATCTCCTCTGTGGCCGGTTGTTCCCCATAGACTGTTTGATTCCGCCTGGGGTGGGAAACTTCAACACCTGATGCAGGGTCAAAGGCACCGCTCTCATGTTGTGGACCCATGGCCTCCCGAACAAGGCATTCTATCTCATATCCCTTTCAATCACATAATATTTCTTTTCCTGGGTGGTCCTGGCAGTATTTACTGGTAGGGTTGTTTCACCCTTCGTCTTCTCGCATGTCATGTTGAACCCGTTCAATACTCGTACTGCCGGTACATTTGGTCCAATAATCCCAGTTGTTCTACGACTCTCCAATGGATGATGTTGGTCGAGCTATCTGGATCAATTAACATACACTTAACTCGAGATTTATTAATAAGTATGGATATTACCATTGCATCGTTGTGAGGTTGGACGATGCCTTTGGCATCCTCGTTGCTGAACGAAATGGACCTTTCGGGGACGTAGTCCCGGGTGGGTTTTTCTCCTTGTAATAGAAACTTTGGTGCGCTTTACCATTGGCCCTTGTGGGAAAGCCATTACCTTAATGATTATGTTGATCACATGTTGAGGCTCCTCCTGCTCAATTTGTTTGTTGGCGTCCCTGTTATTGAAATTATTTTTCGCTCGTTCACTTAGGAACTCTTGAAGATGCCCATTGTTGAGTAGACGAGCTATTTCTTCCCTTAGTTGTTAACAATCTTTGGTCCTCTGACTGTGAGTACCGTGGTATTTACATACCAAGTTATGATCCCTCTGTGCAGGATCGGACTGCAATGGCCTTGGCCAGTTGGTCTCCTTGATGCGACCAATGGCCGACACTATACTCACAACATCCACGTTGAAGTTATATTCCGATAGTCTCGAGGCTTTCCTGCCCCCAAGTGATCTGTCAAAGCCGTTCTTACTCATCAGACCTTGGTTGCTAGGTCCTTGGTCGCTTCTTCTGTCATTCCTGGTTTGGTGGCGGCCGGGTCTGTTTCCCTTTCTATTCGAGCTGTATAGTTGATACCGATCTCAGGCCGACCTTGGCTCCTGTTCCATAACTCTTTGAGACATGTCGTTCGCTCTATTGGGGTAAACAGAGCCAGAGGGGGCCCCAACTGGTCATCCTCGACTCTAATATTTGACTGGTACCTATTATGAACATCGGCCCAAGTAACCACTAGGTATTCTACCAATTTTTCTTCAATTATTGAGAAGCAATGGAACTATAGGGGTTGAGCCCTTGAGTGAATGCCTAAACAGCTCAATCATCTGCGACCGAGTGCAGGTCCATCCATTCCATCTGGAACCTTAATACGAACTCCCTAAGCATCGCATTATATCTTTGCTTGATTTTGAAGAGGTCCGACTTCCTCGTCTCGACCTTGATAGCGCCGACATGGCTTTAACGAAGGCATCTGCAAAAATAGCAAATGAATCAATAGAATTCGGATTTATGGTACCATATCATTGCCCATTTGGATAAGGTTTCTCCAAACTTCTTCAACAACACCGACTTGATCTCATCGATTTCTAGGTCGTTTCCTTTTATTGCGCATGTGTAAGAGGTTATATGCTCGTTCAGATCTGTGGTTCCATTATTTTTGGGAATATCGGGCATTCAGAATCTCTTCGAAATTGGCTTCGGTGCCGCATTTGGGAGGAAAGGTTTCTAAACGAAATTTTTAGAATCCGGCCCTTTCAATATTTGAGGCACTCCCGGGATCTGATCGACCCTCGAATTGTAAGTTTCCACCTTCTTGTCATTTGCCTCTATCTTCGTTTCACCAGACTCCACCCGCTTTGTTAGAGCCTCGAGCATTTTCATCACCTCGGAAGTTTCTCGAAGTCCGAACTCATCTGGTTTTGCAACAATCCATTTATCTCTCCGAGCGTCTTCTCTAACCCGCTCGGGTTTGGTCGTGTTCTGGCTGTGATTTTGAGTCGGTAGTTGTACTATTGCCACTTACTGAGCTTGTAGCATTTCAAAAATCAATTGTAAGCTAATCCCATCACCATCCCCTTCGGGTGATTCTCGAGCCAATGGCCGGGGTGCCCCGGGAATGGTAACTTTAGGATCAGTTGGCAGGTTGATATTGATGGCAAATTGTGAGGTAGCGTCGACTGAGTCAGCGATTGGGACACCATTAAGATTAACAGAGGGTAAATCATTACTTGGTACCACATTATTGTTTTCATCGTGGTGGCTTGAGAATAGTGAGGTAGCCTCGACTGAGTCAGCGATTGGGACACCATTAAGATCAACAGGGGGTAAATCATTGCTTGGTACCACATTATTGTTTTCATTGTGGTGGCTTGAGAATTGTGAGGTAGCGTCGACTGAGTCAGCAATTGGGACACCATTAAGATCAACAGGGGGTAAATCATTGCTTGGTACCAGATGAGCAGATTGAGAATTTGACATTTTTAAATAAACCTGAAATCAAACTTTAAAGAGCAAGTGTAAAATAGAGTGTGTGATGAAAATTCGTATTAAATTATCACTCTTATGCTTAGCCCCACGGTGGGCGCCAAACTGTTTACACTTAAAATGAGTAACAATTGAATTTATACGCGGTCCAAGGGATATGTGATTTTATTTAACACGAATGATCTAAGAACAGTAAATAATTGAATTAAAGAAAAGCAAAATGATCAAACCCAGTGCGATGGATGATTAAGTCCTTTCGGATCATTGGTTCTGATCAAGCCCTCGGAATGGGCTGGGTTACAGCTCAATAAATAAGCAGCTGAAGAACACTTTAAACAATAGCTAAAGAATAAAATTAACTTTTTTGCTTTGGTATGCATACCAACAGTAGTCCTCAAAATGAAAAAGTTCTCCCATTTATATAGTAGGGGATTTTCAATTCTAGTACAAATCTAAGTAAGATTTAAATCTTTTTCTTCCAATAAACGTTGATATGCAGTTGGTATTGGGCGAGATTTACACCGTAATATCCGATTAAGGGCGGATATTTTGGCCCCTCGATAGTCCTGTCTAACCTTCTTTCCCTTAACCATGGTTCTTCACTTTGCTTGAGCTTAATGCTTGGCTGTGTCCGGTTCCAGGCGCACCATTCGTCCTCTCCGGGCTCTGGTTCGTGGAAACCTCAGGCTTTACCCGAGGCCATATTGGTTCGCGCTGTCCTCTCGTTTCTTTACAGAAAAATCGCGGGTAACTTTTATCCTCGATTTTACCCGCACACAGTGATGTTGAACCATATTTGAGCCTCAACTGTGTTATTGACCATAAATACCCTTAACTCAAAAATTCCTCCCAACCAAAGTTACCTGGCTAACAAAGAAGACCAAATTGGGGATAAAGTTGTTCCACTCCTTATAGTTTTAGTATAGTTTTGGCCTTCTTTCAAATACTAGTAATTGAATATGCGCGTTACTAGTATATTTCATGTCAATTTTTACAGAACTTGTGATTAACACCATAATTACAATTTTAAATCAATAATAATTTTATTATTCTTACTGTAGTCATGCCTTAGCGATCACAAAATCATTCGGACTTGAGAAGTCATTCATCGGCCATTAGAGTTTCGACTCTTATCCTATCCTACCATTTTCATCTGAAGTACTTCAATCATGTGTAAATAGATAGATATTGCTTCACACTTTGATGAATATTCAACCACAAACGACTTGTACTTGTATCGATAAAGCAATGTAATAGCTCTGATTTCAAATTAATAAAGGATCCTTGAAGGCAAGAGAACATACATTTAATCATGTATTTTATTGACCATCTATTTTAACCGAGGTAGAAACTATGAAAAAAACTAACAGGATAACCACATATATTTTTAAAATTTATATGTGAGAGCTAGGAAACCTCAGTTATGTTAACTATTTTTAAAATTTTCAGTACAAAAGATCAAGGCTTACAATTTTGTTCTATTTTTTATGCCAGTACCTAGAGAGAGCAACTTGAAGTTTCTGAAGGACAATCTTGAGCTATAGTACAATACTAATTAAGTCCATAGCCTCCAAATAAGAATCAAGCAAAGAGAAAAGAAAATTTGCAAGTTCTGAACTTAACAGGGAATTCCGGGAGAAACCAATATATTCAACATATACTATACTTTTATATTTAATTAGATGCAAGAAATTTACTTTCACGTGAAAAATGAAAACTAAAGTGAAAAATTTACATGTTTATGGTATGTATTTTACCTGAACCTGTAAACTAATATAACAATTCAACTATCTATATATATATATATATATATATATATATATATATATATATATATATCATGTGTGTGTGTTTAACATGAGAATTAAGATGATCAGTTACCTTCCATGGATTTAACATGAGAATTAAGATTATCAGTTTATCTATTACCTTCCTTTTCATTGAACAAAACTTGCAATCCGAGCTTGTTGATACCGGAAAACATTTGTTGAGCTTCTTGACTATCGTTTAGCAATTAATATGTATCATGAGGAATGGGTTGACATTGACATCCCTAAAAAGAAATTAGGAATTACAACACAAAGGAAATCTTCATTAAAAGAGCAAGTACTTCATTTTCATAAGAGAGACCAAGGAGTTGCTATTCAGCATAATGATGAGATCAATTGTAACAGTAATCTCTTCATTTGCTCCTAATTTCAGATTATTTGAACTTAGACTTGTAATTTATCAAAGTGCCTTTATATGTATTTATTAAATTAGTTTCTGAATACATGCATTGCACGTATATCTACGTCAATCAATATGACTTTTTTTGTGTGTGTATGTGTATCTGTGATGAATAGGAAAAATATATAAACTTAAATTGATCAATAGTGAACTTATTCTACCGATTTAGTTTGATTGCAATAAATTTAATTTATCGAAACAAAAAAGAAATAAGATTCAAGTTCAATTCTAAGGAAGAGAAAACAAAAAACTAACTATTTAACCTTAAAACTGTATGAGTATTTGGTATATTATTTGTTGAAGTTCTTTTAAAATTAATTTATTTTTCTTCCTTTGGTCTAAGGTAAATATATGGAGATGACTATAAAATAAAGTAAGTTAATATTCATATACATGATCAGTAAAGGTAAATTTTTTTTATTTTTTTTATTATTATTATTTTTTTTTACAGAAAGGAAAAGATAATGTTCTAGAGAGAAAATAAGAAAGAGTGGTTGTTCGATCTATAAACATCATGAGTATTTGATAAATTGGTTATTGAAATTCTACTCAGTAAATAACTTGCTTTGCTTCCTTCTGTCTATGGTGAATTTATAAGTGACGGTGAAATAAAAGAAAAAAGATGAAAAAATTTAAATAAAAATCATACCAATATTATAAAAACATACTCACTAAACATGCATTAATAAAGCATTATTAGAATAGTACTTAAAAAGAAACTGTCTCTATCTTTCCCAAAGAACAATAATGACTTCTGATTCTAACCAAATAATAATACTAATAATAATAATAATAATAATAATAATAATAATAATAATAATAATAATAATAATAATAATAATAATGACTTCTGATTATTACATATTTATATGTCAAAAGTTTTTCTTTTTGGTACAGGTTTTACATGACAAAAGGTTTATGGATGCAAAGTCATATGTATAACTGTCACGACCCTCACTTCGAACCCGGTCGTGATGGCGCCTCTCGTGAAGACAAGGCCAGCCAATTCAAACCGAATATCATTTTTAATCAGTTAATTAACAAGAAAATAATACAAGCATAGTTTAAGAACAATCATTTGCGAAAGAACTAGCTAACCATCCCAAGTACAGCCCAAACCGGGGTGTCACCAGTCATGAGCAACTATGAACCCTAATAACAAGTCTACTAAATACAACCTCTGGCACAATTGTTTGAAGGAAACAGAAACAACAGGATGAAAGAGAATACGGGGCTGCGGGCGCCAACAGCTACCTCGTAATCTCTGAATCACTGCCTGGACGGGAGGAATCAGTACTCTAGAGCGGAACCAACAACGCCTGAATCTGCACACATGGTGCAGAGAGTAATGTGAGTACTCCAACTCAGTGAGTAATAAGCATAAATAACGACTGAAAGTAAGAAATCACACAAAGCACAAGGCATTCTATAATGAAGCATTAAAACATCATTCGCAAACAGTAAATCAGAGAGAAATCAAGTAAAATCTCCTTTCAACAGGTAAAAACATTTAATCTTTTAGGTAAATAATGTGAAGTAAAACATCGCCCCTCGGGCCATACATGTATATCAACAACCCCTCGGGCAATATCACAAAATCGTACCAGCCCCTCGGGCTATATTTCACATCACAATGGGTACCCGCGCTCATTGGGGGTGTACAGACTCCGGGAAGGGCCCCTTACGGTCCAAGCGCAATATCAAGCCACCTCGTGGCACATATCTAGGCCCTCGGCCTCATATCAATCACAAGCCACCTCGTGGCACATAAAGCATCTCAGGCCCTCGGCCTCATGTCAGTCACAAGCCACCTCGTAGCATATAAAGTATTTCAGGCCCTCGGCCTCATATCACTCAGTAAAACCTCACATCTGGCCCTCGGCCGCACTCAGTCAGAAAATCATCACAAGCCCCTCGGGCATAGCAAAACAGTAGGCCCAAAACATCATTTAAAATATTATTTAAGTCTCAAAACTGAGTAAAAGTGACTGAGTTGTAAAACAGTATAAACATCATGACTGAGTTTAAGTAATAGATCAAAATAGTGAGGAAACAGTGATAAATAATTGACACGAAGCCCAAATATGACAATCAGCCCAATCATAATGATAACAAATAAGTTTCAGTCAAATACGCAGTAAAATCATCAATCGGGATGGACCCAGTTACAACCCCTAATAGTAAAAGACCCCACGCTCATCATCGATGCGTGCCTCACTTTAATATAGCACTACGATGTACAATCCGGTGTTTCAAACCCTCAGAACATCATTTACAATCACTACTCACCCCGAACTAGCTAAATCCTAGCCCGCGACGCCTTTGCCCTTCGACTTGGCCTCCACGCGCGTCGAATCTATCCAAAATCAGAACTAATATGTCACAATATGCTGGGGTAACGAAGCCCAATCAAAGCAAATCGGAAAATACCAACAAATTACGAAATTAGCAAAACCCGAGCCCCGACCCACTTCTCGAAGCTCAGAAATTTTCACATCAACGGGTTCCTTATCTCCCAACGAGTTCAACCATACAAATATTAGCGAATTCCGACATCGGATCGACCTCCAAATCTTTAAATCTAAACTTAAGGATTTTCCACATATTTTCCAATTTAATTCACCAATTAAATACTACAATAGCGATATACTGGGGTAATTCGACCAAAGTTGAGTTAAGAACACTTACCCTGATGTTTCCCTTGAAAGTCTCCCAAAATCGCCTCAAAATTAGCTTCAATTCGAGCTCTATAGCTCCAATTATGTTTAGGATGGCCGAAATCCCCTCTTTTAAGAATTTGTCCAAGAAAGTCCCCTTTGGATATATTTTTGAGGCTGATTTTGCTGTGATTTAGGGTGTTTTGGAGATGTTTCTCTTAGATGGTAACGACAGTGGGTTTTGCATGGCCAGTGGGTACTGGTTTCTATTTATAAAGGGTCAAAAATCGGGACATAAACGCCTCTGTCAGATTTAAAATGCGACCGCGTATCCGCCGCATATCTAACATGCGGTCCGCATCTTTGCTATGGCCATAGCAGATTGTAACCCTAGCCTTCCCCGCGGTTCAATGTGAGGCATGGTTTGCGGTCCGCATGTCAAAAATGCGATCACATTTTTGACTGCATTTTTGACATTGATTTTTGCCCAGAAATCTGTCTCGGTTTGCGATTTCAGTGTGGTGGATATGCGGTCCGCATTGTGGAAATGCGACCACATTTTTGACCGCATTCTTGGCGTCGATCTTTGCCCAAAAGACTGTCTGGGTCTGCGATCTGGGTGTGTGGTTCGCAGCCCGCATATAGGGTTTACGATAGCATAGCCCGCTTTGCGATACCTCTTTGTTCTTTTACAAAATTACAACTTTTCTGGTTTTTCAGCAACTTTTTCAAGGACGAAATAGTCCGTTTAACTACCCTAAACTCACCTGAGGCCACTGGGACCTCAACCAATCATGCCAACATATCCCATAGCATTATTTAAACTCGTTTCAACCTCGGAACGCTCAAAACAACCTCTCAATACCAAATTCGCGTCGTATTCAAACCTAAGAATTTCAGAGTCTTCTAAATTACTAATTTGATCAAAACCTAATCAAACCATATACGAATGACATGAAATTTTTCACACACATCCCAAACGACATAACGAAGCATAATAAGGCAGAAATGGGAAAAACAGAGTGGTAGCTCATGAGACGACTGGTCGGGTCGTCACAATAACATTACTAAAAATAATGAAATTCAAGCTCATGCATATATGTAATGCAGTAGAAAAGCTACCTTATGTCAAATTACTTAATTCATCACACGTACATATGAAAATTCTGCTAAAAAAATATTTTTCATTAATATATGCTAAAAGAACATGAAAGCCACTATATAAGATGGTGTATCTGTACATCTCACCGAGTAACAAAACGAAAATATTGCTATCGAGTATCGAACCATACAATGAATAATAAAAAGACAAAAAGGGAAAGGAAAAAACAAATAGAAATGAATTATATTACAGGAAATAAATTATTTAGTAAGGTTTTAAAGAATCTAAATTAAAACGGTGCATGTTTCGTGAATTTCTTAAAATTTTCTTGTATCATTTGACTTATCCAAATAATTTTACATAGAACAATAACAAGGTAAAATTACACAACCCAGCCGGTCATTTTGTTTATTTGCATCCCTTTTTCCCTTTTGATATTTCACATATATGTAATTTTGGTTTTATGACTTAGGGGTTTGATTGGTTTCGTTCCGAAAAAGTTCCGGGTTGATTTAGACCCTTTGGCTCTTGGCTTATAAGCCTAAGTTGATTATGTTGACCAAGAATTTATTAAAACAACCCCCGGAACGGTATTTTGATGGCTCTGATAGCTTCATATCATGATTTTAGGCTTGGGCTTACGTTCGGAATTGAATTCGGAGGTCCGTAGGTTGATTTGTGTTGTTTTATCGAAAATTGTCAATTTGAGATTTAGAAGTTTGACCATAAGTTAACTTTTGGCTATCGGGCTTGGAATTTGATTTTGAGATTTGCAATAGGTCTGTTATGCTATTTAGAACTTGTCTGCAAATTTTGGTGTCATCTGGAGTTGATTTGATAGAATTTGGACGCTTGATTGCAATTCTAGAAGTTCTTGAATTTTACTTTGAAATTCATGCATTTTGATGTTCGATTCGTAGTTCTAGAAGTTATTTTTGTGTTTTAATCGCGCGAGCGAGTTAGTATGATCTTTTCAGACTTTTGTGGATGTTGGTTTGGATCCCTACGGTCTCGGATGAGTTTTGGACATATCGCGTAATGGTTTGGACTGAAAATAGAACTGTTGGTGTACTGACGCCTCAGTTGTTGCAATTGCGAACACAAGCATCGCAACTGCTATCCTAGTAGGGGGGTCTCAGCAGTCGCAATTGTGATACCTGAATCGCAATTGCGAAAAGTGTCAGGATTTGGATAGGCTCGCATTTGCGACAAAGTGTCGCATTTGCAACGAGGATAGGCTTCGCAAATGCGAAGCTGGCTTTGCATTTGTGACTTCCTCTTAGGCCGTCGTAACGACCCGGCCGGTCGTTTTGAGCTCTATCACGTTGTTGGGCATTTTGAGATCTTGACTAGCTTCACTTCATGTTTTATGACTTGTTATGACTTGTACGTGTGATCGGAATCGAATTTTGGGAAGTTCAGAGTATACTCGGGTGGAAAATTCTAATTTCAGAAGCTTTAAGTTGGAAGAATTGACAAAGGTCTGACTTTTGAGTAAACGACCTCGGAATCGGGATTTGAAGGTTTCAATAGTATTTTGGACTTGGGTGTATGTTCGGGTTGAGTATCGGGTCGTCAGGGAGCATTTCAGCTCTTATTGTGAGAATGTGGCATTTTTAAGGTTTTAGAATTTCATAAGTTTGGTTTGAAGTGGATTTTGATGTTATCGATGTCCGTTTACGATTCCGAGCCTTGGAATAGGTTTGTATCGTGATTTGTGACTTGTGTTTAAAGTTTAGCGTCATTCCAGAATGTTTTGATATGATTCGGATGCATTCGTCGAAGATCAGAAGTTTGAAAGTTGAAAGAAATGTTTCGATCGTCGATTTGTGGTGTTGATGTTGTTTGGTATGATTTTCGGAAAGGTTTTGATTGTCGATTAGTATTTTTGATGTTGTTTGGTATGGTTTGAGGCCGCGAGCAGGTTTGTATCATATTTTGGGACTTGTTGGTGTGATTAGACGGGGTTCCGTAGGCCTCGGGTGTGTTTCACGTTGGTTTTGGGTCATTGCCCCATGTTTTGTTGCTGCTGGTTCTGGTGTCGTTCATCGCGAACGCGTAGTGGCTATCGCGTTCGTGAAGAAGGATTTTTGTGCCAGGTGGAACTCATCGCGAACACGACACAGAGATCGCGAACGCAGAGAAGAGCCTGAGGAACCTACGCGAACGCGGAGAAGGATCGAGAGCCAGGCCTGGAGCCGTTTAGCCTTAGCGAACACGACGCTTCCTATGCGAACGCGAAGGGTGAGGGTCAGTAGGCTTCGCAAACGCATAGAATAAATTTGGAGGCAGTGACTTTTTGCCTAAGCGATCGCGAAGGTGCTCCCACGATCGCGAAGAAGGACGGGCCTGGGCAGATCGTTTTAAATCGGGATTTTGCTCATTTCACTCATATCTCACTTGGTTTGGGCGATTTTTGAAGAGCTTCAAGGGAAGATTTTCATCATTTATAGCAATGTAAGTTATTCCACCTAAAGTAAGTTAAATACATGGATTCTATAAGGATTTAAACATGAAAATTAGTTGAAATTTTGGGATTTTGGTAGAAAACCTAGAATTTGGTATTTTTGGATTTTGACCACGAAATAGGACATGGAATTTGAGATAAATCATATATTTGAGTTCGTAATGTTATGAGTAAAGTTTATATTCGAAAAGTTTTAGAATTTGGGCACGTGGGCCCGAGGGTTGACTTTATTAACTTTTCTAGCGGAGTTGGAAATTGTTATAAATTGATTAATTATAAGCATTGAAGTATATTTTGATTGAATTGCATATTATTTGGCTAGTTTCAGATCATTTGGCTTTGAATTGAAGAGTTAAGAGAGGTGTTGGAGCCGGTTATGGAACTTCGGAGCAAGGTAATTCTCCTGTCTAACTTTGTGAGGAGGAAAACTACTCCCTAGGTGATGTAATTGTTATGTGCTATTAGTTGTGGGTGCTACGTACGCACGAGGTAACGAGATTCCGTACGTAGCTAAAGCATGTTTATGTCGGGGTAGACTTAGACTTTACCTTATAATATTTGACATATTTGAACTCATCCTGCTAGCATAACTAACTGAAATTATAATTGAACTTGATTTAGAAGTATATACATATATATTAGGCCGAGCCTTATTACCTTGAGTTGTTTGGCGAGTTATTTGAGAAACGGTAAATGTGATATTCACTTTGTGCTCATATAATGTATTGTAAGAACGTGTCTCATAATTCGATGATTTCCTTTCTTTCTTGTGGAGGGGGCCGAACGCCTCGGCAGTATAATCGATACATCTATGGTTCGTTCCACTCGACCCTCGGCAGTGTACACATTATCTGGATCGGGCCAAACGACCTCGGCATAATCATGCATTATATCGCTGGTAGTCTGAATATTCATGAGATTATCTTTCCACTGATGCCCGTCATCTTATATGGTACTTCTTATCCTTTTCTTACTGGTAATTGATACATCTGAGCTGATGAGGTAGAATACAAGACTGAGAAATTCATACCTTAAAAGAAATATTTGGAAGATTAGGTAACTTAAAGATTTACCCTATTATTGCTGTTTGCTCATATATGCTTATGATTTATTATATTGCTTTATTGGATCACTAGTAAGTGTCGATGTCGACCCACCGTCACTACTTCTCCAGGGTTAGGCTAGATATTTACTAGGTATACGTTAATTTACGTACTCATGCTGCACTTCTCCACTAAATTTGCAGGATCTGACAGGTTCATTTGTTGGTCATCTGGGCGCGTAGGCGCGACTGCTGAGGAGACTTTATGATGAGCTGTATTCCAGGCTACATATCGTAGCCCACAGAGTCTCCATCATACTATTTACTTTGTCCTGTCTTATTTATATTCTAGACAGATGTTGTATTACTATTGTACTCCTTAGTAAATGCTCATGCACTTGTAGCACCGCGTTTAGGGGATATTCTAGTTGATGCTTACGAATTCGTATATTATTATCACGTTTTGTTTTTATGCAATACTAATTATGTATGTACCCATGACAAGGGCGTAAATTTTCTTACTTAATAAAATTTATGATTTCGAAAGTAATAAGATGAACAATTAACGTGATAGCTCACTGTTGGCTTGCCTAACGGCGACATTGGGCGCCATCACGGCCTGTAATGAGTTTTGAGTCGTGATAGCTCACTGAATAAAAGAGCTGGGAGTCGGGATTTTTCATCATTTTTTCTCATTTTAGAATATAAGCTCGGTAGGAGGCACTTTGAAGAGGGGATTTTCATATACAAATATTGAGTAAGTGATTCTGATCAATTTCAATTATACTTCATGATATTATTAGATTTAACATCAAAATTTATGTGAATCAAAGAGGAAATTTGAGAAATTTTGTCAAGTTTTTGAAAAACAAAAATTTGAGTTTTAAGAGTCAATTTGGAGTCGGATTTGAAAACTAATCACATATATGAATTCGTAGGGTTATGGATAGTCGGAATCCAACCTTGGACCCAAGTTTTGACCGAGCGGGCTTGGGGTTGACTTTTATTGATTTTTTGAGAATTTTATAAAGATCAAAGCTTTATATATTGTAATTATTTTTTCTTGCATTGTTTGATGATATTGTAGGCATGTAAAATTTATTGAATTTAAATTTAATAAATAATTTGGATTATATTTTAAATATACTAGTCCAATGATATGCTCAAATTACACCTTAATAGACAGTGTAAGCAATCAGTGTCAAATATAATAACCCAACAAGGTTGGGTCGAATCCCACAGGGAATAGGTGTGAAACGTTTACTTAATTAGTGTAGTACTCAACGAAGTCGTAATTCTATCAAGTAATCGTAACCGAAAAATGTATTGAATGTTAGTTTAAATGAAGACTAATTGCAATATTATGAAGGTAAATAATATGACTTAAAGAAACCAAGGTTGTGTCCCCTTTAATGTAGTATAATGCTATTGACATTAATATTGTATATTTCCAACGGAAGACTTTCTTGATATGCGATTGATACCTAATTTACTACCCAATATTTTCCAATAGTTGGATATTATGTCCTCTTTATGATTTTCCCAAATACAAAAGAGTTGTGATTAAGAACAATCAATTAATGCCAAATTAAAACTCACTTATTCCTAAGAGATTTTTTTAAACAAGGTTTAAAGCCTTGAGTCTTTGTTATTTACTTCTACCAAATTCTACCCCCCTTTCCCAAGCAAAGATAGAATTAAATGGCGTTTGTTAATGTTTGCAACCACCAACAATTGTTTGGAGAATAAGAAGTAAATAAATATCAATCATCCATTGAAACTATATGCAATATCAAAATCCCAATAACATCATACCCATCTAGGGTTCACAACCTTAGCATTTGGAATTAGTTACTCATGCTAAAACTGAATGTGAAAGAATAGTAATTGTCATAATCTTACAAAGTATAAGGTAATTGATCCAAAAAGCTTCCAAGAATTCAAAATAGTCTAAGCCTTGTACTTGTTGCTCTCAATTCTGACAAGATACCCCTCAATAAACCCTATTAAACCTATTTATAGAGGCCCAAAAACTGAGGCGAAGTTCGGACTAATTTGCCCCTGATGTTAATAATGCGAACCGCATTTCTGTCGCAAAACAGAAATGTGGTCCGCAAATCTTCTCCATCCGTCGCATATCTAACCCAAGTAATTTGCCTTCATCGCATTCTGGAATTGCGGTCCTCATTGAAGAAATGCGAACCCCTTCTGCATCGCAAATCCAACACTCTGTAAACTGCATACTTGATTTGCGGTTGGGTTTGCGGTGCGCATATCGGTTATGCGATCGCGAAATGCGATCGCATTCTTTACCCTGGCTTTCACCCAAACCTCTGCTTGCGTATGCGATTTCCCAGTGCATGTTTGCGGTTTGCATTCTAGTTATGCGGTCGGATATGCGACTGCATTCTTAACATGAATAAGTGCCCAGAGTTCTGTCCTCGTTTGCGATTTGATTGTGAAATATGCGGTTCGCATGTGCTGTTTGCGACCGCATATTCACATCTACGATGCTGTTCAATGCTTTTCTTGTCTTCAATTGGCTTTTTGAGCTCTTTTCCGTGCTTTTAGATCCTTACACTTGATGTACTGCAAATACACTAAAATTACATAAGTATCGATGGGATTCGCACGTAAAACAAGTTAAAATCTAAGTAAGTAGTATCAAAGTGTGCCGAAATTCTCCGGCACATCAACATCCCCAACTTAAACTCTTGCTTGTCCTTAAGCAACTAAAACGATACTATCCTATTCTAGACTCTACTTACCAAATATGAAACAATAAGGACTATGGATAGTGTTTGTTGTTAGTATTCAAGCATACCTCTTTGAATGCTTTACCCTCCCTGAATCATTAGTATATTCAAGGACAACCAATCAGCTTGTGAACTTTGAGCCTCAACAAAGTGACTAAAGGCTACCTTCAGCTGAATGCACTTATGCTTTACTTAAAACTCAACTTTCTATCAACCTCGCAGTTCATGTGCCCTCACTAGAAAGAAAGTCCCAAACTCACAATATTTATCATAACAAGATAAAGGGACTAAAGTGCAAATACACTCACTCTCAGAACAAAATTTCAAGTGTCACCACATACCATACCATAGGCTTGCCCTTATTTTAATTCGTCACCTAATTCTAAGAACACTCGGTTGGAGATCACATAAGGACTTTTGAAGCTTGTAATGTAGGTTTAAGGAAGGGTAGGATAAATATTTAGATAAGAGTGGCTACATCCTCCTTGAACACTAATTACATTTTTCTTGCTTTTTACACTTTGCTTCTTTTCACACCCCATAGCCTCAATGGCGTTTAGTTCCCGATGTGGATCCACCTTAAATACCTCTCTAATTTCCTTCAGAGCTCCATTATTATAAATACATATATAACTATTGTCTTTTTCTTTTCTTTTTCTTTTCTTTTTCTTTTTTTTTTTTCATTTCTGGAGCTTTCATAAATGCCCATTAGCACTTTGAGGTATAAGCTCTTACCCTCACTGCATAACCTTATCCATTTCCATTTTGACCCACACCCCCAACTTAGACTGTTAGCCTCATTCTCAATGTTCAAGGAGGAACGGGTTCAAAAGAGATAATTGTTTTACGAACGGGAAAGGTTTGTAATGAGGAGGCCAAGGAAAAGGCTAAAAGGCTCAAATAGGGTACTAGTGATATTATTTATGCACAAGTAGGCTAAAAAGGCTAAAGAGGTTTCATAAATAAAACAACGAATGCCTAAGATCCTCTCTCCAACTCAGTGTAATTATAATAAGCGTCGAAAAACCAACCGGGCAAGTTCTAGACGGCAGAAGCAAACACAAGAACTATTTAAACAAAGAGCTCACACACATGGCACACAAACTGTTTGATTAACATATTTTACAGCTTTAGAGTTAACATTTGGCCAATCAAGGCATTCCTCATATATAAATACATGACTCTAGGTAGACCTAGAGTTACAGAGTGAGCCTCAAGTTCACACAGTTGATCTTTTAAAAAGGATATAATCTACACACAGATGCACATGCTTGATACTAAACAATTACACCGTCCCGGTTAACATATCTCATTTACTGTCCTGGTTCTACTATTACACACTTGAAAAAGAACCCGGTAAAGAAAAAACAAGGGGATTTTATTGGCAAACTTAAATTTACTATCTATTTATCTACAACAATATATATATATATATATATATATACATAAATCATTAAACATTAATACATATTTTACAGCCACTAATGTCGCAAAACATACAAGAAAACAAATCAAATGTACAGATAAGGCTACCACCCCCAACCTAAACCATGCATTGTCCCCAATGCATAAGAAAAGAATTTAGAGTTCAAGGGGCTCCCTGGGGCGCATTCGCGCTAAGAGATTCAGTAGCCTATGTATCCTTTGAAGCTGCAGGAGGGCTATGGGACTGAACGGGAGCTGGTGGTGGGGCTGCTGAGCTGCTAGCTTCACCCACTGGTGGCTGAGTGGCCGATGAGTCTGCAAGGACGGCCACATCTGCTAGTGAGTGTTGTATGGCCCGCTCAATGTGTGCCTGCTCATCTTCCTCCACTGTTGGAGCAGCAATCGCTTTGCCCTTCTCCTGAGGGTCATCAGCCTCGTCGGACCATGAACTGGTATCCTCTGTCTCTTCCCCCTCTAACTTTGATGACTGTCCCGATGTCTCGACCAGTACTGGAGGAGCTGGAGGTTGAGACACTCTGGCAGACGTAGGTGCAATGTCTGCCATTAGAGCAGTGAAGTCCAAACCCAGGTGGTGCAGCAATGTCTGCACCTTGGTCACCTTCTTTGGGGAGGAGAGATGCTAGGTCGAACTCTAAATTTTGCATTTTCTGGAGTTCGGTCTTCATAGATTTTACTTTCTCCCTCAGCTGAGGTAAACCCCGAACCTCACCTCTCTCTATCTGTTCAACCCTGGACTCAAGTTTGTGCAAACAATCCCCAAACAATATTTGTTGTTGTTAGAGAGCGGTCACTGACGTTTGAATTGGAGTCAGGGCTTGTTTGATCAGGTGTGGCAGGGTTTTCAAGAGTTGGTCCACTTTGGCATTGGCATGTTGTGCAATAAGACCAAGTCTTGAAAGGGCTGGCATTATCGAAGAAGGTTGACCCGTGGTGGACGAGGAAGTAGGCTCTGCAGCAGTAGTGGAGGCTTCTGGATCTTGGGGAGATATGAGAGTTTTGGAGTCAAGGTCCTGAAGTGGGGTCTCTGTTGGGGCAGCAGAATCACTGATACGAGTGGTATCTATATCCCTCATTGACTTGCTGAGTTTGTCAGCTTGTGGCAAGAAAGGAACGTTCACAGCTTGGCAAAGGACTGTGATCAAACTAGGAAATGGAAGTGATGTGGCACGCTGCGTTGCCCGGATACCAATCTCCTGGAAGATGAGACTCCCCACATCGATTTTTATACCGGCCATAATGCACGCAATGAGAAGTGCTTTCTCAATGCTTATATCTGTTTCTTTTCTGGACGATATTAACTGGGAGGTGACGAAGCTCAGCCAAAATTTTCCCTCCCTTGTGAGGTCCTCTTTATAGATTTTTTTTCCAGGGTTTATCCAAGCAGGAGTCCTCTTTGCAATAATGGACGCTATCCATCCACGTTCATTTTCTCTGTTGGAGTACTTGGTATCATACTCGGCTGTGCCTGATTGCTAATCGGGGAAGTACAGTTCATTAATATGCTCACTGTTGCAGAACACACTCTTTCCCCGAACCTGTACGACGCCAGCAAATATTCTGTTGCGTCTGTGGTACCCCGTTCTTGAAGCTCCATAGGATGCATAGAATTCCCGGACCATTGACTCGTTGTACTCTTTAGGATCCCTAGTGAAATACTCCCATTTTCTCGATTTGATGTTGTCGAGAATATGGGGGTACTGTTCCTGTAGTCCATTCAAACTCAACTTCTTTTCTCCCAATATTTTTCTTTTAGTTAGCCCCTCCCTAAACAATGTCTTGGAGCCTTCGACCCCAAATCGAATCTGAAGGTCATCTCCACGCTTCCGTCTGGCCTCAGCCACTAGATCAACTTCGGGCAAGCGGTTCTCCTCATCAGACTGGGAGGTGCTTGGCAACTTTGGTTCCATTCTTACACGTTTGGGTTGTGCTGTGTTAGGACCGGATGATGACCTTTTCTTTGTGGAATGTTTTTGAGGTGCCATATCTGCATGTGGGTAAGATGTAAGCGACATTGTCATCAGTAGAGAAAAGAAAATAGGAAGAATCAACAAAAAGTTAAATGAATGCGGCGTGGTTTGTGGTCGCATAACCACTATGTGAACCGCAAACTCGTCACGTTCCTAGGTGTGCAAAGATAGATTTCATTCTGCGGTGGGATATGCAATCGCATAACCACTATGCGAATCGCATAACCGTCACAGAATGTTCTTGTTCACAGAAATGTTAGCATAACACAAATGCGATCGCATATCCACCGCAAAGTGAGATATGCGATCGCAAACTTGACGCGGAATTGCTGGTGTTAATCCAGATGTTCTGACCTTGTTTGCTGTGCCTTTGCGGTTCACATAGTAGTTATGCGATCGCAAAGGCACCACATATTTCGTCTTCTTCAAGTATCTAGGGTTTTAGGGATGGGTCAAAACGCGGTCCACATTTTGATTTTGTAGACCGCAAATACCTTTGGATTTACAATTATGTTCACCCCCCATAATTGACAACCCTAGATTCCTGTATCCATCCCCCAAAATGCTCAAACATCTTCAATGGTCCACAAAACCTAACTTGCAAAGTGAAAATTAAAGACATAGAAAAGGTAGGAATTTAGTAGATCAGCACATATACCTAGGAAGAAGATTTCAAGAAGTATGACAATTTTAATCAGAACTTTGTTGCTGGTAAGCTTGAATCTCAGTTTTCCGCCGATATTCTCTTTTGCTGTTCGTTTCTTTGTTCTTTTCCCCCTTTTTTTTATACTATATTGAAGGATTTAAAAGAGGAGGAAATGCGGACACTTACCTGTCACTATGCGATGGTTAAGTCATCGCATAGTTTAAATGCGAATCACAAATTAGACCACCTCACCGCATTTGTGTCATCGTTTTGAGCCAAACTTTATGTCTCTGTTTGCGATGAAAATGCGGACCGCATAATGCAAATGCGGTCCGCAAAATGCAGTACCTCTTCGCATTTTTGACAGCCAGTTCAGTCTAACTTTCTGCTTCAGTTTGCGACACAAAATGCGGCTGGCATATTGATAATGCGATCGCATTTGTATAGCATTTGTCACATAGTTGTTTGTCTTCAGTTGGAAGAACTCCTTCTCAGTTTTGTGTCCTTTTGTCAAACTCCTGCATCTCAAAACACCCTTCAAATAGCCCTAAATAAAACTATGATATCAAAAACTTAAATAAAGTTACAACAACAAGAAAAAATAAATGTTACCACACATGGGTTGCCTCCCATGAAGCGCTTGATTTAATGTCGCGGCACGACGAAGCTGAGACGCCTCTGAATTCATTCCATGGTTGGGCATGGACCATCCTTTAGAGCCAGCTGCTCTACCAAATGCTTCTCACCGTCTGCTCCCAAGTAATGCTTAATTCTTTGACCATTCACCTTGAAGGTTCGGAGTCCATCCTCCGATGCTAGTTCTACAGCTCTAAAGGCAGAGACATCGACAACTTTAAAAGGGCCAGACCATTTAGATTTTAGCTTCCCCGGAAATAATTTTAGTCTGGAGTTGAAAAGCAATACTAGATCCCCCGCCTTGAATTCTCTTTTTAAGATCTTTTTGTCATGGACGAATTTCATTCTTTCTTATACACGGCTGCACTTTCATATGCATGGAGACGGAACTCCTCCATTTCATTCAATTGTGCTAGCCTCAGAGCCCCAGCTTCTGCCCAATCCATGTTTAATCTTTTTAAGGCCCACATAGCCTTATGCTCAAGTTCCACAGGTAGATGGCAAGCTTTTCCAAAAACTAGCCGATAGGGCGATGTACCAATGGGGGTTTTGTACGCTGTGCGGTATGCCCATAGAGCATCATCTAGCTTCTTCGACCAGTTGGTCCTGTTTGCATTCACCATTTTTGCTAGTATGCTCTTTATTTCCCTGTTAGATACCTCCACTTGACCGCTCGACTGTGGATGATAGGGTGTGGCAACCTTATGCTTGACACCGTACTTGTCAAGGAGGACTTTAAAGGCTTTGTTGCAGAAATGCAAACCCCCATCACTGAGAATGGCTCTTGGAGTGCCAAACCGGGTGAAAATATTCTTCTTTAGAAACGTGGTCACACTCCGAGCCTCGTTGTTTGGTAAAGCAATGGCTTCTACCCATTTGGACACGTATTCCATAGCCACTAAGATATATTTCATCCCACATGAGCTTATAAAAGGGCCCATGAAGTCAATACCCCAGACGTCGAATAGTTCGATTTCCATCACAAAGTTCATCGGTATCTCATGCCTCCTAGAGACTGGGCCCTGCCTTTGGCATTGGTCACAAGACTTGACCAACTTATTAGCATCCTGATAAATGGACGGCCAGTAGTAACCACATTCCAAGATCTTTGCCGCCGTTCTATTTCCCCCATGATGACCCCCAACCGGTGAGTCATGACAAGCTTTTAGAATTTGTAGCATTTCTTCCTCAGGCACGCATCTCCTGATGATGTTGTCCGCACAGACACGGAACAAGAAGGGTTCTTCCCAGTAATAGTTCCGACAATCCCTCAAGAACTTCTTCTTTTGGTAAGACTCCAACCCTTCCGGAATAAGGTCACTGACTATGTAGTTAGCGATGTCTGCATACCAAGGTGCAAAGGTATTGGATAACGCCAGTATTTGTTCATCTGGAAATGCATCATTGATTTCCAACTCTCCTTTTTGTCTCCCCGCTTCTTCAATTCTGGACAAGTGATCTGCTACTTGGTTTTGTGTTCCTTTTCGATCCATCACTTCAAAATTGAACTCTTGCAACAGCAAAACCCATCGAATCAGCCGCGGCTTTGCATCTTTCTTCGCCATCAAATAGCGGAGAGCTGCATGATCGGACTTTGGAGCCCAGCAGATACGCACGGAACTTCTCGAAAGCATAAACAATGGCCAACAGTTCTTGCTCAGTTACTGTGTAATTTATCTGCGCCCCATTAAGTGTTTTGCTAGCATAGTAGATTGGGTGAAGAACTTTATTGTGTCATTGGCCCAGCATCACTCAATAGCTATACCACTGGCGTCACACATAAGTTCGAAAGGGAGTAACCAATCAGGTGTGACAATAATGGGTGCCGTGGTGAGCTTTTCTTTCAGTTCCTCAAAAGCTTTGAGGCATTTCTCATCGAAGACGAACTTGGCATCCTTCTCAAGGAGTTTACACATAGGATTTCCAATCTTTGAGAAATCCTTAATGAAACGCCTGTAGAATCCGGCATGCCCCAAAAAACTACGAACACCTTTTACGGACGTGGGTGGAGGAAGCTTAGAGATGACTTCTATTTTAGCTTTATCTACCTCTATGCCACGCTTTGAGATTTTATGTCCCAGAACAATACCTTCATCCACCATGAAGTGGCATTTTTCCCAATTTAGCACAAGGTTTGTCTTTTCGCATCGCTTGAGCACTTGTTTGAGATTCTTCAGGCACTGCTCAAAAGTCTCACCTACTACCGAAAAATCATCCATAAAAACCTCAAGAAAGTCCTCTACCATATCGGAGAAGATAGACATCATACATCTCTGGAAGGTAGCCGGAGCGTTGCATAAGCCGAACGGCATTCGGCTAAAAGCAAATGTTCCATATAGGCATGTGAATGTTGTCTTCTCCTGGTCCTCCAAAGCTATGTTGATCTGATTATAACCGGAGTATCCATCAAGGAAACAATAAAAGGACTTTCCCGCTAGCCGATCAAGCATTTGATCAATAAAAGGCATAGGGAAATGGTCCTTGCATGTGGCACTATTTAGTTTCCTATAGTTCATGCACACCCTCCATCCGGTTACGGTTCTTGTTTGGATAAGCTCGTTCTTTTCATTTTTGATCACAGTCACGCCTCCCTTCTTTGGCACGCATTGCACCGGGCTCACCCATGAACTATCAGCAATTGGGTAAACTACCCCAGCAATCCAACCACTTGATAATTTCCTTCTTAACTACTTCTTGCATCGACGGCTTCAACCGTCGTTGATGTTCCACACTTGGTTTGGTCCCACTTTCTAACTAAATCTTATGCTCACAAATTCCAGCAGGGATCCCCCCAATATCCGCAATTGTCCAACCAATGGCTTGTCTATGCTCCTTCAAAACTTTCAGCAACTGTTCCACCTGCACATCATTCAACAAAGAACAAACAATTACTGGTAAAGTATTATTTAAGCGAAGAAATTTATACCTCAAGTGCGGAGGAAGTGGTTTGAGCTCTAGTTGCGGTGGCTCAATAATAGACGGCTTTGCATGAGTTGTAGCTCTATTCTCCAAATCAAGGGAAAGCTTTGGTGGAGTATACGAGTAAGAACCACGCTCCTCTAATGCATTCACCGACTCCGTAAAGCCAACCATATCATCACCATCGAAGTTTACCAAGATAGCTGCCAATGCTTCACCTAGACAATGTTCTTCCATCTTCATCTTAATCGCATCATCTACTTCATCAACAATACCAATCACTGAAATGCTCTCGTACTCCTTTGGTAGCTTCATACCCTTACTAGCTTTGAAGGTAACTTCTTCATTGTTCACTCGGAATTTAATTTCATTACGTTCCGAATCCATAAGGGCTCTTCTAGTGGCTAAAAATGGTCTCCCCAAGAAAATAGGAATTTCCTCGTCCACAGCACAGTCAAGAATTACAAAATCAACTGGTATATGGAATTTCCCAACTTTCACAATCACATCATCTACAATTCCAACTGGTCTCTTAATTGAACGATCAGCCATTTGCAACCTCATACTTGTTGGCCTTGGCATTCCTAATCTCGCTTGCTTGTAGATGGCAAGCGGCATTAAATTGATGCTGGCCCCATTGTCATAAAGTGCCTTTGCAAAATCGCACACTCCAATTGTGCACGGAATAGTAAATGCTCCCGGGTCCTCTTTCTTCTGAATAGGATTTGTAGCAATAATAGAGCTGACCCGGTGAGTCATATTCACCACCTCATTCTTGGTGGTTCTCTTCTTTGTGATCAAATCTTTTAAATACTTAGCAAAACCAGGCATTTCCTGAAAAGCCTCCAAGAATGGTATATTCACAGATAATTGCTTGAGAATATCATAGAACTTCTCAAATTTGTTATCGTCAACTCTTCTTGCAAGTCTCTGAGGGAAAGGAGGAGGGGGTCTAGGAATCGGCGGAAGAATGTTTGACGTTTCTTCTGCCTTTGCCTTCATCCCTTCTCGGGTCTCATCGCGGATTTTCACAACCTCTGGAGTTTTCTTCACTTCAGCAACATTGGGCTCTTCAACCTCGACTCCTTTTTCAAGTTCTTCCACATCAACTGCTTGCTCATTCTTTCCTTGCAATATCTTCCCACTCCTGGTAGTGATAGCCATGATATGGGAAGTTGGGCCACTCCCACTTCCCTTTGGATTTGCAATAGTATCACTAGGAAGTGTTCCCTTCTGCTGTGGATGTTGCTCACGAGAAAGATCTCTCATTTGCAATTCTAGTTTTTGAATCGCCGCAGTGTGAGAGCCAACCAACTCAGTCATGTTCCTCATGGAGTTATCAGACTTTTCTTGGTTTTGTAGTATCCTTTCAAGCATGCTCTCCAATTTAGACTCACTAGAGGAACCTTGATTTGAGTACTGGCCCTTTGGAGGAACATAAGGATTGGAACTTCGATTTGCAAAGTTGTTGTTGCTGTTCCAGTTTCCTTGG